>OZ020607.1:78516184-79116184 GCA_963971545.1 Philophylla caesio
CGACATTGCTTACGACAATCTTGAAAATTAGAACAAAAATTAAGTTGCTCCAAAATCGGCAGGGTTTATACTCAAACGAGTGAAAATACATATATATTCACGTGTACAAAATTAGAACTCGATTAAAGATGATGAAATTTTTGCACACAAAAATCCATATGACCCATTGTTATGGGTGGCGTACTCATACCACATTGCTTTCGACAATCTTGAAAATTATAAGAAGAATTTAGTTGCTCCGAAATCGGTTGGGTTTAGACACAAATGTGTGGAAATACATATATATTCAAGTGTACAAAATAAGAACTCGATTAAAGATGATGAAATTATTGCAAATAAAATCCATATGATCCAATGTTATGAGTGTCGTACTCATACGACATTGCTTTCGACAATCTTGAAAATTATAAGAAGAATTTAGTTGCTCCGAAATCGGTTGGGTTTAGACACAAATGTGTGGAAATACATATGTATATATTCAAGTGTACAAAATAAGAACTCGATTAAAGATGATGAAATTATTGCAAATAAAAACCATATGACCAATTGTTATGATTAGCGTTCTCATACCACATTGCTTTGAACAATCTTGAAAATTATAAGAATAATTAAGTTGCTCCGAAATCGGTTGGGTTTAGACACAAATGTGTGGAAATACATATATATTCACGTGTACAAAGTAAGAACTTAATTAAAGATGATGCATTTTTTGCAAATAAAATCCATATGAGCAATTGTTATGATTAGCGTACTCATACCACATTGCTTTCGACAATCTTGAAAATAATAATAAGAATTAAGTTGCTCCGAAATCGGTTGGGTTTAGACACAAATGTGTGGAAATACATATATATCCACGTGTACAAAATAAGAACTCGATTAAAGATGATGAAATTTTTGCAAATAAAATCCATATGATCCAATGTTATGAGTGTCGTACTCATACGACATTGCTTATGACAATCTTGAAAATTAAAACAAATATTAAGTTGCTTCAAAATCGGTCGGGTCTGGGCTCAAATGTGTGGAAATGCATATATATTCGTTTGTACACAATAAGATCTCGATTAAAGATAATGAAATTTTTGCATATAAAATCCATATGACCCATTGTTATGGGTGGCGTACTCATACGACATTGGTTATGACAATCTTGAAAATTTTAACAAAAATTAAGTTGCTCCAAATCTGTCGAGTTTGGACTAAAATGTGTGGAAATACATATATATTCGCATGTACACAATAAGAACTCGATTAAAGATGATGAAATTTTGCAAATAAAATCCATATGACCCAGTGTTATGAGTGGCGTACTCAGACGACATTGCTTATGACAATCTTGAAAATTAGAACAAAAATTAAGTTGCTCCAAAATCGGCAGGGTTTATACTCAAACGAGTGTAAATACATAAATATTCACGTGTACAAAATTAGAACTCGATTAAAGATGATGAAATTTTTGCAAACAAAAATCCATATGACCCATTGTTATGGGTGACTTACTCATACCACATTGCTTTCGACAATCTTGAAAATTATAAGAAGAATTTAGTTGCTCCGAAATCGGTTGGGTTTAGACACAAATGTGTGGAAATACATATATATTCACGTGTACAAAATAAGAACTCGATTAAAGATGATGAAATTTTTGCAAATAAAATCCATATGGTCCAATGTTATGAGTGTCGTACTCATACGACATTGCTTATGACAATCTTGAAAATTAGAACAAAAATTAAGATGCTCCAAAATCGGCAGGGTTTATACTCAAACGAGTGTAAATACATATATATTCATGTGTAAAAAATAAGAACTCGATTAAAGATGATGCAATTTTTGCAAACAGAAATCCATATGACTTATTGTTATGCGTGGCGTACTCATACCACATTGCCTTCGACAATCTTGAAAATTATAAGAAGAATTAAGTTGCTCCGAAATCGGTTGGGTTTAGACACAAATGTGTGGAAATATATATATATTCACGTGTACAAAATAAGAACTCGATTAAAGATGATGAAGTTTTGCAAATAAAATCCATATGACCCAATGTTATGAGTGGCGTACTCAGACGACATTGCTTATGACAATCTTGAAAATTAGAACAAAAATTTAGTTGCTCCAAAATCTGTCGTGTTTGGACTCAAATGTCTGGAAATACATATATATTCGCATGTACACAATAAGAACTCAATTAAAGATGATGCATTTTTTGCAAATAAAAACCATATGACTAATTGTTATGATTAGCGTTCTCATACCACATTGCTTTCAACAATCTTGAAAATTATAAGAAGAATTAAGTTGCTCCGAAATCGGTTGGGTTTAGACACAAATGTGTACAAATACATACATATCCACGTGTACAAAATAAGAACTCGATTAAAGATGATGAAATTTTTGCAAATCAAATCCATATAGTCCAATGTTATGAGTGTCGTACTCATACGACATTGCTTATGACAATCTTGAAAATTAAAACAAATATTAAGTTGCTTCAAAATCGGTCGGGTTTGGGCTCAAATGTGTGGAAATGCATATGTATATATTCGCATGTACACAATAAGATCTCGATTAAAGATAATGAAATTTTTGCATATAAAATCCATATGACCCATTGTTATGGGTGGCGTACTCATACGACATTGGTTATGACAATCTTGAAAATTTTAACAAAAATTATGTTGCTCCAAATCTGTCGAGTTTGGACTCAAATGTGTGGAAATACATATATATTCGCATGTACACAATAAGAACTCGATTAAAGATGATGAAATTTTGCAAATAAAATCCATATGACCCAGTGTTATGGGTGGCGTACTCAGACGACATTGCTTATGACAATCTTGAAAATTAGAACAAAAATTAAGTTGCTCCAAAATCTGTCGGGTTTGGACTCAAATGTCTGGAAATACATATATATTCGCATGTACACAATGAGAACTCAATTAAAGATGATGCATTTTTTGCAAATAAAAACCATATGACCAATTGTTATGATTAGCGTTCTCATACCACATTGCTTTGAACAATCTTGAAAATTATAAGAAGAATTAAGTTGCTTCGAAATCGGTTGGGTTTAGACACAAATGTGTGGAAATATATATATATTCACGTGTACAAAATAAGGACTCGATTAAAGATGATGAAATTTTTTGTCAAATAAAATCCATATGACCCAATGTTATGAGTGGCGTACTCATACGACATTGCTTATGACAATCGTGAAAATTAGAACAAAAATTAAATTGCTCCAAATCTGTCGGGTTTGAACTCAAATGTGTGGAAATACATATATATTCGCATGTACACAATAAGAACTCGATTAAAGATGATGAATTTTTTGCAAATAACATCCATATGACTCATTGTTATGATTAGCGTACTCATACCACATTGCATTCGACAATCTTGAACATTTTAACAAAAATTAAGTTGCTCCAAAGTCGGTCGGGCTTAGACTCTAATGTTTCGAAATACATAAATATATATGCACGTGTACAAAATAAGAACTTGATTAAAAAGATGATGAAATTTTTGCATATAAAATCCATATGACCCACTGCTATGATTACCGTTATAATACAACATTGCTTTCGACAATCTTGAAAATTTTAACATAGTTAAGTTGCTTCAAAATCTGTCGGGTTTAGACTTAATTATGTCTAACTACGTATATATTCACGTGTACAAAATAATAACTTGATTAATGATGATGAAATTTTTGCAAATAAAATCCATATGACCCATTGTTATGAGTGGCGTACTCAAACGACATTGCTTATGACAATCTTGAAAATTAAAACAAATATTAAGTTGCTTCAAAATCGGTCGGGTTTGGGCTCAAATGTGTAGAAATGCATATATATTCGCATGAACACCATAGGAACTTGATTAAAGATAATGAAATTTTTGCATATAAAATCCGTATGATCCATTGCTATGGGTAGCGTACTCATACGACATTGGTTATGACAATCTTGAAAATTTTAACAAAAATTAAGTTGCTGCAAATCTGTCGGGTTTCGACTCAAATGTGTGGAAATACATATATATTCGCATGTACACAATAAGAACTCGATTAATGATCATGAAATTTTTGCAAATAAAATCCATATGACCCATTGTTATGAGTGGCGTACTCATACGACATTGCTTATGACAATCTTGAAAATTAGAACAAAAATTAAGTTGCTCCAAAATCGGCAGAGTTTATACTCAAACGAGTGTAAATACATATATATTCACGTGTACAAAATTAGAACTCGATTAAAGATGATGAAATTTTTGCACACAAAAATCCATATGTCCCATTGTTATGGGTGGCGTACTCATACCACATTGCTTTCGACAATCTTGAAAATTATAAGAAGAATTAAGTTGCTCCGAAATCGGTTGGGTTTAGACACAAATGTGTGGAAATACATTGTTATGAGTGGCGTACTCATACGACATTGCTTATGACAATCTTGAAAATTAGAACAAAAATTAAGTTGCTCCAAAATCGGCAGGGTTTATACTCAAACGAGTGTAAATACATATATATTTACGTGTACAAAATTAGAACTCGATTAAAGATGATGAAATTTTTGCACACAAAAATCCATATGACCCATTGTTATGGGTGGCGTACTCATACCACATTGCTTTCGACAATCTTGAAAATTATAAGAAGAATTTAGTTGCTCCGAAATCGGTTGGGTTTAGACACAAATGTGTGGAAATACATATATATTCACGTGTACAAAATAAGAACTCGATTAAAGATGATGAAATTTTTGCACACAAAAATCCATATGACCCATTGTTATGGGTGGCGTACTCATACCACATTGCTTTCGACAATTTTGAAAATTATAAGAAGAATTTAGTTGCTCCGAAATCGGTTGGGTTTAAACACAAATGTGTGGAAATACATATATATTCACGTGTACAAAATAAGAACTCGATTAATGATCATGAAATTTTTGCAAATAAAATCCATATGACCCAATGTTATGAGTGGCGTACTCATACGACATTGCTTATGACAATCTTGAAAATTAGAACAAAAATTAAGTTGCTCCAAATCTGTCGGGTTTGGACTCAAATGTGTGGAAATACATATATATTCGCATGAACACAATAAGAACTCGATTAAAGATGATGAATTTTTTGCAAATAAATCCATATGACTCATTCTTATAATTAGCGTACTCATACCGAATTGCTTATGACAATCTTGAAAATTAAAACAAAAATTAAGTTGCTTCAAAATCTGTCGGGTTTAGACTCAACTGTGTCTAACTACATATACATTCACGTGTACAAAATAATAACTGGATTAATGAATGAAATTTTTGCAAATAAAATCCATATGACCCATTGTTATGATTAGCGTACTCATACCACATTGCTTTCGACAATCTTGAAAATTTTAACAAAAATTAAGTTGCTTCAAAATCGGTCGAGTTTAGACTCAAATGTGTGGAAATACATATACGTGATAAAATAAGAACTCGATTAAAGATGATGAAATTTATGCAAATAAAATCCATGACCCATTGTTATGAGTAGCGTACTCATACGACATTGCTTATGACAATCTTGAAAATTAGAACAAAAATTTAGTTGCTTCAAAATCTGTCGGGTTTAGACTCAAATGTGTCTAACTACATATACATTCACGTGTACAAAATAATAACTGGATTAATGAATGAAATTTTTGCAAATAAAATCCATATGACCCATTGTTATGATTAGCGTACTCAAAGCACATTGCTTTCGACAATCTTGAAAATTTTAACAAAATTTAAGTTGCTTCAAAATCGGTCGAGTTTAGACTCAAATGTGTGGAAATACATATACGTGATAAAATAAGAACTCGATTAAAGATGATGAAATTTATGCAAATAAAATCTATATGACCCATTGTTATGAGTGGCGTACTCATACGACATTGGTTATGACAATCTTGAAAGTTTGAACAAAAATTAAGTAGCTCCAAAATCGATTGGGTTTATACTCAAATAAGTGCAAATACATATATATTCACGTGTACAAAATAAGAACTCGATTATAGATGATGAAGTTTTTGCAAATAAAATCCATATGATCCAATGTTATGAATGGCGTACTCATACGACATTGTTTATGACAATCTTGAAAATTAGAACAAAAATTAAGTTGCTCCAAAATCGATCGGCTTTATACTCAAATGAGTGTAAGTACATATATATTCACGTGTACGAAATAAGAACTCGATTAAAGATGATGAAGTTTCTGGAAATAAATTCCATATGATCCAATGTTATGAGTGGCGTACTCATACGACATTGCTTTCGACAATCTTGATAATTATAAGAAGAATTAAGTTGCTCCGAAATCGGTTAGGTTTAGACAGAAATGTGTGGAAAAACATATATATCTCGTGTACAAAATAATAACTCGATTAATGATGATGAAATTTTTGCAAATAAAATCCACATCACCCAATGTTATGAGTGGCGTACTCATACGACATTGCTTACGACAATCTTGAAAATTAGAACAAAAATTAAGTTGCTCCAAAATCGGCAGGGTTTATACTCAAACGAGTGAAAATACATATATATTCACGTGTACAAAATTAGAACTCGATTAAAGATGATGAAATTTTTGCACACAAAAATCCATATGACCCATTGTTATGGGTGGCGTACTCATACCACATTGTTTTCGACAATCTTGAAAATTATAAGAAGAATTTAGTTGCTCCGAAATCGGTTGGGTTTAGACACAAATGTGTGGAAATACATACATATATATTCACGTGTACAAAATAAGAACTCGATTAAAGATGATGAAATTATTGCAAATAAAATCCATATGATCCAATGTTATGAGTGTCGTACTCATACGACATTGCTTTCGACAATCTTGAAAATTATAAGAAGAATTAAGTTGCTCCGAAATCGGTTGGGTTTAGACACAAATGTGTGGAAATACATATATATTCACGTGAACAAAATAAGAACTCGATTAAAGATGATGAAATTTTGCAAATAAAATCCATATGACCCAATGTTATGAGTGACGTACTCAGACGACATTGCTTATGACAATCTTGAAAATTAGAACAAAAATTAAGATGCTCCAAAATCGGCAGGGTTTATACTCAAACGAGTGTAAATACATATATATTCATGTGTACAAAATAAGAACTCGATTAAAGATGATGAAATTTTTGCAAACAGAAATCCATATGACTCATTGTTATGCGTGGCGTACTCATACCACATTGCCTTCGACAATCTTGAAAATTATAAGAAGAATTAAGTTGCTCCGAAATCGGTTGGGTTTAGACACAAATGTGTGGAAATAAATATATATTCACGTGTACAAAATAAGAACTCCATTAAAGATGATAAAGTTTTGCAAATAAAATCCATATGACCCAATGTTATGAGTGGCGTACTCAGACGACATTGCTTATAGCAATCTTGAAAATTAGAACAAAAATTAAGTTGCTCCAAAATCTGTCGGGTTTGGACTCAAATGTCTGGAAATACATATATATTCACGTGTACAAAATAAGAACTCGATTAAAGATGATGAAATTTTTGCAAATAAAATCCATATGATCCAATGTTATGAGTGTCGTACTCATACGACATTGCTTTCGACAATCTTGAAAATCATAAGAAGAATTAAGTTGCTCCGAAATCGGTTGGGTTTAGACACAAATGTGTGGAAATACATATATATTCACGGGTACAAAATAAGAACTCGATTAAAGATGATGAAATTTTTGCAAATAAAATCCATATGGTCCAATGTTATGAGTGTCGTACTCATACGACATTGCTTATGACAATCTTGAAAATTAGAACAAAAATTAAGATGCTCCAAAATCGGCAGGGTTTATACTCAAACGAGTGTAAATACATATATATTCGCATGTACACAATAAGAACTCGATTAAAGATGATGAAATTTTGCAAATAAAATCCATATGACCCAGTGTTATGAGTGGCGTACTCAGACGACATTGCTTGAGACAATCTTGAAAATTAGAACAAAAATTAAGTTGCTCCAAAATCGGCAGGGTTTATACTCAAACGAGTGTAAATACATAAATATTCACGTGTACAAAATTAGAACTCGATTAAAGATGATGAAATTTTTGCAAACAAAAATCCATATGACCCATTGTTATGGGTGACGTACATATCCCACATTGCTTTCGACAATCTTGAAAATTATAAGAAGAATTTAGTTGCTCCGAAATCGGTTGGGTTTAGACACAAATGTGTGGAAATACATATATATTCACGTGTACAAAATAAGAACTCGATTAAAGATGATGAAATTTTTGCAAATAAAATCCATATGATCCAATGTTATGAGTGTCGTACTCATACGACATTGCTTTCGACAATCTTGAAAATCATAAGAAGAATTAAGTTGCTCCGAAATCGGTTGGGTTTAGACACAAATGTGTGGAAATACATATATATTCACGGGTACAAAATAAGAACTCGATTAAAGATGATGAAATTTTTGCAAATAAAATCCATATGGTCCAATGTTATGAGTGTCGTACTCATACGACATTGCTTATGACAATCTTGAAAATTAGAACAAAAATTAAGATGCTCCAAAATCGGCAGGGTTTATACTCAAACGAGTGTTAATACATATATATTCATGTGTACAAAATAAGAACTCGATTAAAGATGATGCAATTTTTGCAAACAGAAATCCATATGACTCATTGTTATGCGTGGCGTACTCATACCACATTGCCTTCGACAATCTTGAAAATTATAAGAAGAATTAAGTTGCTCCGAAATCGGTTGAGTTTAGACACAAATGTGTGGAAATATATATATATTCACGTGTACAAAATAAGAACTCGATTAAAGATGATGAAGTTTTGCAAATAAAATCCATATGACCCAATGTTATGAGTGGCGTACTCAGACGACATTGCTTATGACAATCTTGAAAATTAGAACATAAATTTAGTTGCTCCAAAATCTGTCGTGTTTGGACTCAAATGTCTGGAAATACATATATATTCGCATGTACACAATAAGAACTCAATTAAAGATGATGCATTTTTTGCAAATAAAAACCATATGACCAATTGTTATGATTAGCGTTCTCATACCACATTGCTTTGAACAATCTTGAAAATTATAAGAAGAATTAAGTTGCTCCGAAATCGGTTGGGTTTAGACACAAATGTGTACAAATACATACATATCCACGTGTACAAAATAAGAACTCGATTAAAGATGATGAAATTTTTGCAAAGAAAATCCATATAGTCCAATGTTATGGGTGGCGTACTCATACGACATTGGTTATGACAATCTTGAAAATTTTAACAAAAATTAAGTTGCTCCAAATCTGTCGAGTTTGGACTCAAATGTCTGGAAATACATATATATTCGCATGTACACAATAAGAACTCGATTAAAGATGATGAAATTTTGCAAATAAAATCCATATGACCCAGTGTTATGGGTGGCGTACTCAGACGACATTGCTTATGACAATCTTGAAAATTAGAACAAAAATTAAGTTGCTCCAAAATCTGTCGGGTTTGGACTCAAATGTCTGGAAATACATATATATTCGCATGTACACAATGAGAACTCAATTAAAGATGATGCATTTTTTGCAAATAAAAACCATATGAACAATTGTTATGATTAGCGTTCTCATACCAAATTGCTGTGAACAATCTTGAAAATTATAAGAAGAATTAAGTTGCTCCGAAATCGGTTGGGTTTAAACACAAATGTGTGGAAATATATATATATTCACGTGTACAAAATAAGGACTCGATTAAAGATGATGAAATTTTTTGTCAAATAAAATCCATATGACCCAATGTTATGAGTGGCGTACTCATACGACATTGCTTATGACAATCGTGAAAATTAGAACAAAAATTAAATTGCTCCAAATCTGTCGGGTTTGAACTCAAATGTGTGGAAATACATATATATTCGCATGCGCACAATAAGAACTCGATTAAAGATGATGAATTTTTTGCAAATAACATCCATATGACTCATTGTTATGATTAGCGTACTCATACCACATTGCATTCGACAATCTTGAACATTTTAACAAAAATTAAGTTGCTCCAAAGTCGGTCGGGCTTAGACTCTAATGTTTCGAAATACATATATATGCACGTGTACAAAATAAGAACTTGATTAAAAAGATGATGAAATTTTTGCATATAAAATCCATATGACCCATTGCTATGATTACCGTTATCATACCACATTGCTTTCGACAATCTTGAAAATTGTAACATAGTTAAGTTGCTTCAAAATCTGTCGGGTTTAGACTTAATTATGTCTAACTACGTATATATTCACGTGTACAAAATAATATCTTGATTAATGATGATGAAATTTTTGCAAATAAAATCCATATGACCCATTGTTATGAGTGGCGTACTCAAACGACATTGCTTATGACAATCTTGAAAATTAAAACAAATATTAAGTTGCTTCAAAATCGGTCGGGTTTGGGCTCAAATGTGTAGAAATGCATATATATTCGCATGTACACCATAAGAACTTGATTAAAGATAATGAAATTTTTGCATATAAAATCCGTATGATCCATTGTTATGGGTGGCGTACTCATACGACATTGGTTATGACAATCTTGAAAATTTTAACAAAAATTAAGTTGCTGCAAATCTGTCGGTTTTGGACTCAAATGTGTGGAAATACATATATATTCGCATGTACACAATCAGAACTCGATTAATGCTCATGAAATTTTTGCAAATAAAATCCATATGACCCATTGTTATGAGTGGCGTACTCATACGACATTGCTTATGACAATCTTGAAAATTAGAACAAAAATTAAGTTGCTCCAAAATCTGTCAGGTTTGGACTCAAATGTCTGGAAATACATATATATTCGCATGTACATAATAAGAACTCAATTAAAGATGATGCATTTTTTGCAAATAAAAACCATATGACCAATTGTTATGATTAGCGTACTCATACCACATTGCTTTGAACAATCTTGAAAATTATAAGAAGAATTAAGTTGCTCCGAAATCGGTTGGGTTTAGACACAAATGTGTGGAAATACATATATATTCACGTGTACAAAATAAGAACTCGATTAATGATGATGAAAATTTTGCAAATAAAATCCATACGACCCATTGTTATGGGTGGCGTACTCATACCACATTGCTTTCGACAATCGATTAAAGATGATGAAATTTATGCAAATGAAATCCCTATGACCCATTGTTATGAGTGGCGTACTCATACGACATTGGTTATGACAATCTTGAAAATTAGAAAAAAATTTATTTGGTCCAAAATCTGTCGGGTTTAGACTCAATTGTTTCTAACTACATATATATTCACGTGTACAAAATAATAACTGGATTAATGAGTTAAATTTTTGCAAATAAAATCCATATGACCCATTGTTATGAGTGGCGTACTAAACCGACATTGCTTATGACAATCTGGAAAAATAGAACAAAAATTAAATTGCTTCAAAATCTGTCGGGTTTGGACTCAAATGTGTGGGAATGCATATATATTCGCATGTACATAATAAGAGCTCGATTAAAGATTATGAAATTTTTGCATATAAAATCCATATGACCCATTGTTATTATTACCGTTATCATACCACATTGCTTTCGACAATCTTGAAAATTTTAACAATATCTAAGTTGCTCCAAAATTGGTAGGGTTAATACCCAAACGAGTGTAAATACATATATATTCACGTGTACAAAATAAGAACTCGATTAAAGATGATGAAATTTATGCAAATAAAATTCATATGACCCATTGTTATGAGTAGCGTACTCATACGACATTGCTTATGACAATCTTGAAAATTAGAACAAAAATTTAGTTGCTTCAAAATCTGTCGGGTTTAGACTCAATTGTGTATAACTACATATATATTCACGTGTACAAAATAAAACCTCGATTAAAGATGATGAAATTTTTGCAAACAAAAATCCATATGACCTATTGTTATGGGTGGCGTACTCCTACCACATTGTTTTCGACAATCTTGAAAATTATAAGAAGAATTAAGTTGCTCCGAAATCGGTTGGGTTTAGACACAAATGTGTGGAAATACATATATATTCACGGGTACAAAATAAGAACTCGATTAAAGATGATGAATTTTTTGCAAATAAAATACATATGACCCATTGTTATGATAAGCGTTATCATACCACATTGCTTTCGACAATCTTGAAAATAATAAGAAGAATAAAGTTGCTCCGAAATCGGTTGGGTTTAGACACAAATGTGTGGAAATACATATATATCCACGTGTGCAAAATAAGAACTCGATTAAAGATGATGAAATTTTTGCAAATAAAATCCATATGATCCAATGTTATGAGTGTCGTACTCATACGACATTGCTTTCGACAATCTTGAAAATCATAAGAAGAATTAAGTTGCTCCGAAATTGGTTGGGTTTAGACACAAATGTGTGGAAATACATATATATTCACGGGTACAAAATAAGAACTCGATTAAAGATGATGAAATTTTTGCAAATAAAATCCATATGACCCAATGTTATGAGTGGCGTACTCATACGACATTGCTTATGACAATCTTGAAAATTAGAACAAAAATTAAGATGCTCGAAAATCGGCAGGGTTTATACGCAAACGAGTGTTAATACATATATATTCATGTGTACAAAATAAGAACTCGATTAAAGATGATGCAATTTTTGCAAACAGAAATCCATATGACTCATTGTTATGCGTGGCGTACTCATACAACATTGCCTTCGACAATCTTGAAAATTATAAAAAGCATTAAGTTGCTCCGAAATCGGTTGGGTTTAGACACAAATGTGTGGAAATATATATATATTCACGTGTACAAAATAAGAACTCGATTAAAGATGATGAAGTTTTGCAAATAAAATCCATATGACCCAATGTTATGAGTGGCGTACTCAGACGACATTGCTTATGACAATCTTGAAAATTAGAACAAAAATTTAGTTGCTCCAAAATCTGTCGTGTTTGGACTCAAATGTCTGGAAATACATATATATTCGCATGTACACAATAAGAACTCAATTAAAGATGATGCATTTTTTGCAAATAAAAAACATATGACCAATTGTTATGATTAGCGTTCTCATACCACATTGCTTTGAACAATCTTGAAAATTATAAGAAGAATTAAGTTGCTCCGAAATCGGTTGGGTTTAGACGCAAATGTGTACCAATACATACATATCCACGTGTACAAAATAAGAACTGGATTAATGATGATGAAATGTTTGCAAATAAAATCCATATAGTCCAATGTTATGAGTGTCGTACTCATACGACATTGCTTATGACAATCTTGAAAATTAAAACAAATATTAAGTTGCTTCAAAATCGGTCGGGTTTGGGCTCAAATGTGTGGAAATGCATATATATTCGCGTGTACACAATAAGATCTCGATTAAAGAAAATGAAATTTTTGCATATAAAATCCATATGACCCATTGTTATGGGTGGCGTACTCATACGACATTGGTTATGACAATCTTGAAAATTTTAACAAAAATTAAGTTGCTCCAAATCTGTCGAGTTTGGACTCAAATGTATGGAAATACATATATATTCGCATGTACACAATAAGAACTCGATTAAAGATGATGAAATTTTCAAATAAAATACATATGACCCAGTGTTATGAGTGGCGTACTCAGACGACATTGCTTATGACAATCTTGAAAATTAGAACACAAATTAAGTTGCTCCAAAATCTGTCGGGTTTGGACTCAAATGTCTGGAAATACATATATAATCGCATGTACACAATGAGAACTCAATTAAAGATGATGCATTTTTTGCAAATAAAAACCATATGACCAATTGTTATGATTAGCGTTCTCATGCCACATTGCTTTGAACAATCTTGAAAATTATAAGAAGAATTAAGTTGCTCCGAAATCGGTTGGGTTTAGACACAAATGTGTGGAAATATATATATATTCACGTGTACAAAATAAGGACTCGATTAAAGATGATGAAATTTTTTGTCAAATAAAATCCATATGACCCAATGTTATGAGTGGCGTACTCATACGACATTGCTTATGACAATCGTGAAAATTAGAACAAAAATTAAATTGCTCCAAATCTGTCGGGTTTGGACTCAAATGTGTGGAAATACATATATATACGCATGTACACAATAAGAACTCGATTAAAGATGATGAATTTTTTGCAAATAACATCCATATGACTCATTGTTATGATTAGCGTACTCATACCACATTGCATTCGACAATCTTGAACATTTTAACAAAAATTAAGTTGCTCCAAAATCGGTCGGGCTTAGACTCTAATGTTTCGAAATACATATATATGCACGTGTACAAAATAAGAACTTGATTAAAAAGATGATGAAATTTTTGCATATAAAATCCATATGACCCATTGCTATGATTACCGTTATCATACCACATTGCTTTCGACAATCTTGAAAATTTTAACAATAATTAAGTTGCTTCAAAATCTGTCGGGTTTAGACTCAATTATGGCTAACTACGTATATATTCACGTGTACAAAATAATAACTTGATTAATGATGATGAAATTTTTGCAAATAAAATCCATATAACCCATTGTTATGAGTGGCGTACTCAAACAACATTGCTTATGACAATCTTGAAAATTAAAACAAATATTAAGTTGCTTCTAAATCGGTCGGGTTTGGGCTCAAATGTGTAGAAATGCATATATATTCGCATGTACACCATTAGAACTTGATTAAAGATAATGAAATTTTTGCATATAAAATCCGTATGATCCATTGTTATGGGTGGCGTACTCATACGACATTGGTTATGACAATCTTGAAAATTTTAACAAAAATTAAGTTGCTGCAAATCTGTCGGGTTTGGACTCAAATGTGTGGAAATACATATATTTACAACATTGCTTTTGCCAATCTTAAAAATTTGAACAAAAATTAGGTTGCTCCAAAATCGGTCGGGTTTAGACTCAAATGTGTGGAAATACATATATATTCGCATGTACACAATAAGAACTCGATTAATGATCATGAAATGTTTGCAAATAAAATCCATATGACCCATTGTTATGAGTGGCGTACTCATACGACATTGCTTATGACAATCTTGAAAATTAGAACAAAAATTAAGTTGCTCCAAAATCGGCAGAGTTTATACTCAAACGAGTGTAAATACATATATATTCACGTGTACAAAATTAGAACTCGATTAAAGATGATGAAATTTTTGCACACAAAAATCCATATGTCCCATTGTTATGGGTGGCGTACTCATACCACATTGCTTTCGACAATCTTGAAAATTATAAGAAGAATTAAGTTGCTCCGAAATCGGTTGGGTTTAGACACAAATGTGTGGAAATACATTGTTATGAGTGGCGTACTCATACGACATTGCTTATGACAATCTTGAAAATTAGAACAAAAATTAAGTTGCTCCAAAATCGGCAGGGTTTATACTCAAAGGAGTGTAAATACATATATATTTACGTGTACAAAATTAGAACTCGATTAAAGATGATGAAATTTTTGCACACAAAAATCCATATGACCCATTGTTATGGGTGGCGTACTCATACCACATTGCTTTCGACAATCTTGAAAATTATAAGAAGAATTTAGTTGCTCCGAAATCGGTTGGGTTTAGACACAAATGTGTGGAAATACATATATATTCACGTGTACAAAATAAGAACTCGATTAAAGATGATGAAATTTTTGCACACAAAAATCCATATGACCCATTGTTATGGGTGGCGTACTCATACCACATTGCTTTCGACAATTTTGAAAATTATAAGAAGAATTTAGTTGCTCCGAAATCGGTTGGGTTTAGACACAAATGTGTGGAAATACATATATATTCGCATGAACACAATAAGAACTCGATTAAAGATGATGAATTTTTTGCAAATAAATCCATATGACTCATTCTTATAATTAGCGTACTCATACCACATTGCTTATGACAATCTTGAAAATTAAAACAAAAATTAAGTTGCTTCAAAATCTGTCGGGTATGGACTCAAATGTGTGGAAATGTATATATGTATATTCGTATGTACACAATAAGAACTCAATTAAAAATGACGCATTTTTTGCAAATAAAAACCATATGACTCATTGTTATGGGACAAACAACAGCGACGACCCTCCCTTATCGGAATCCGGGATGCATCATCACGGAGTCCGATGAGGACACCCTGCTCGCCTCCAGTCAGGAGACGATTAAAAGTGCATCAGGCGTTACCACCCAAAGTAAGCCAAATGCACAAGCCGTGATCACACCCGAAAACGCTACCAACCAAAGTAGCCCCCCAGATGAAAAACCATCTACTTCGAAAGCTGCCGGACCTACCATTCACAGTACACCGGTGGCCGGAGGAGAGGATGACACTGCCAAAAAGGGTGGGGTAAGAAAGAAACGGAAAAAGTCGCTCAACCAAATTCGTAAAAGTAGATACCAAAGGGCGGTATATATGATGGACAAACTGTCCAACACTGGTACCGCCTCCGGTTCTATTGAGTCGAAGGGGGTTGAGCACTATAAGCAGGTGATAGAGGAATACGAGAACTTCTTGAAAGAGAAGCCATCTATTCCTTCGTGCACACCCAGCCAGCCTAAGAATACGGGATCTCAGAATAGAAACCGTTCAACAAACGAAAGCGGCAATGGGAATGACGCGAAGAAGCCTAAAAAGGCGACCCCTGCGCGCTCAGACACATCCCATCGCAACTATGCCGAGGTAGCCAAAGATGGCCTGCAGGCAGCCATCGTCGACGATAACTCGAAGTCGCCGGCGGCGATTCAGCAGCACTGGGTGGAGATTGACGTCAAATTGTCGAGCCTCGTCATGGATCACGTACTCGACAATCCGGCGGGTCCCCACCCGGAGTTTGACTCCTCCGAAACCTTCCGGGGTTACAGGGTGATCAGGTGCGCAAATCAAGCTTCCTTGGACTTCCTTGCCGGATGCGTCACTAAAATAAGTGATGCATTCGTCGGCCTTAAGCTAAGGCTGATTCCGGCCGGAGAGGTCCCCAGGAGGCCACGTGCGCGTATCTGGTTACCCCCATTGGAGGAGCCGGGCGAGAAGCTGCTACGCTGCCTGAAAATTCAAAACGGGCACATACCAGCAATTTCGGATTGGCAACTTATTAAAGTTGAGCAGCCGAATAAGGCAAGCCGTCCCCTACTCTTGGCCATCTGCGAGGAATCGCTGGAGGCCCTCGCCAAAGCGGACAACAAAATCCGCTTTGGGATCCGTATGGCCAAGATGAAGATCTTTCGAGGCGACAAGGCTCCTGACGAAGACGACACTGAAGAGGTCGACGACGCAAGCCAGTTGCTGCGAGACGTTGCAATCACGGATGATGACCCCGGGCAAGATAAATTGCGTGCAAATTAATCTGCAGCACTCTAAATGTGCGACAGATAATCTGTCAATCTTGCTCGGTGAGGAAAACATCGATGTCGGCCTAATCCAGGAACCGTGGGTAAAATACCTGCAGATTCTAGGCCTAACCAGCAGAACACATAACCTCCTCTATAGTGGTAACACAGGTAAACCCAGGGCGTGTATTCTAATCAAAAAAGATTTAAATGCATTTCTCTGTTCAAATTACAGCACAGCAGATTTAACAGTGGTGAAGATAGAGTCTGGGAAGCATCGGAACCTACATCTGGTGTCTGCCTACATGGCACATGACAGGGATGCTCCTCCAGACGAACTGAAGCGCTTCATCGCACAAAACCAAAACCAGACGAACATCATAGTAGGATGCGACGCTAACGCGCGCAGCACTATATGGGGCAGCTCCGAAACAAACGAAAGAGGTGAGTCTCTCCTACACTTTATACTAAATACCAATCTCTGTATTTGTAACAAGGGCAGGAAACCTACCTTCATTTTTCCCAGTTCAGAAAGGTTCTCGGGATGGGAAGAGGTGTTGGATATAACGCTGTCGTCAGATGGTGTAATCGTAGATGACTGGAGGGTGTCAGACAAAGCATCGATGTCAGATCACTGTTTGATACTCTTCAGCATACGCGGTGAATCCTGCACCCCAACTCTATTTCGGAACCCTCGAAGAACGAATTGGGTTAAATTCAATAATATCACGTCGAAAAGTTTAGGAAGCGGTAAAATCAAAAATATTTTAACGGCAAGGGAACTAGACGAAACAGTTGGTAGGATGGAGAAATCTATCGAAATAGCCTTTAAGAAGTCCACCCCTTTTAGTACCCGTAAGGAAAAATCTCCACCTTGGTGGTCTGGAGAACTTAGGGAACTCAGGGCTAAAGTCAGGAAAACATTCAACGATAGCTACAGGTCAAAAGTATGGCAGCCATAAAAGGACTCATTGAAACAATACAAGAAAGCAGTAAGGAAAGCCAAGTCAGAATCCTGGCGGTCATTCTGCTCATCTGTAGAAACATGCAGGGAGTCCGCCAGACTGAGCAAAATTCTGTCAAAAGAGCACTCAAATCCAAGCTTTCTCAGGAAGCACGATGGAGTGTGGACAGATAATGCCAGGGATTCATTGGAAGCCCTTACTAACACCCACTTCCCGGGGTGCGGCCAGAGACCAACGATATGGACTCAAACCAATCTTCCGGAACCCTCCGAGGTGGAACTGGAAACTGTTATAGACAGAACTAAAATAAAGTTCGCAATAAACAATTTTCAACCCTACAAATCCCCTGGTCCAGATGGGATCTTACCGATAATGCTGCAAAAGCTTGGGGAACCCATGATCATATGGCTGGATCAGGTCTTTAAAGCCAGCATTCGACTATCACATGTTCCACAAAGCTGGAAAAGAGTCAAAGTTGTTTTCATTCCGAAGACAGGTAGAAGAACCCATGATGAAGCAAGAGACTTTAGGCCAATAAGTCTAACATCTTTTCTGCTTAAAGCACTAGAGAGATTGCTGGACATACATATCAGATCCATCATACAAGGATCAAAGCTATCGACAGCCCAACATGCGTATATTAAGGGCAGGTCAACAGAAACTGCTCTACACGAAGTGGTGGGCACCATAGAAAAATCAATCAACTTCAAAGAATTTACTCTAGCTGCCTTCCTAGATATAGAGGGGGCTTTTAACAATATAAAGGTCGAGTCAATCACTCAATCACTACGAATGATGGGGGTATCTACCCACATCTGCGGATGGATTGAGCAGATGCTCAGGAACAGACATATTATAGCAACCAGTGGTTCATCAACACTCTCCCGCTATGCGAACAGAGGCACCCCGCAAGGGGGGGTCCTGTCCCCATTACTTTGGGTAGTGGCTATGAACGATATACTACTGAAACTCAAAAGCGATGGAGTAAAAGTAGTTGCATATGCAGACGATGTCGTAGTGGCAGTATCTGGTCTTTTTCCCTCCACGATAAGCGAAATTCTCGAGGCAGCTCTGCGTAGACTCCAAACATGGGCCTCACAAAGTGGGCTGGGTATCAACGCCGATAAGACAGAGCTAATGCTGTTCACTAAAAGAACTAAAATAGCACGGTTTAAACTTCCTTCTCTTAACGGAACTCCTCTGACTCTATCCTCTGAAGCAAAGTACTTGGGTATCACATTGGACCCGAAACTTAGCTGGAAGAGAAACGTTGAGAGGCGTGTTGAGAAAGCATACATAGCCTATTACTCCAGCAAACGAATCATTAGTAAAAACTGGGGATTAAAACCGAAGCTTGTCCTGTGGTTGTACACGGCCATCATAAGGCCGATACTTACCTACGGAGTACTGGTGTGGTGGCCAGCACTAGACAGGCAATATAATATCAAGAAGCTAAGCAGCATACAACGTGCAGATTGCGCGAGTGTAACAGGGGCCATTAGATCATGTCCCAAGGACGCACTTAATGCGATCCTACATCAGCTGCCAATTGAGCTCCAAATAAAAGAAACTGCGGCGAACTCTGCAATCAGACTCCAAGAGTCAGGATGCTGGAGGCCAAAGCAGTATGGTCACAGCAAAATTCTGGACGGGCTCTTGGGAGCAAACGAACAATCAGATTATCTACCTCCTTCGCTGGACTTCAGGAAAAGCTTCCAGGTAGTATTTCCATCTAGGCGCGACTGGAGCAGGGGCAGACTGCCGGACGAGAACACCACCTCTCTCTACACGGACGGGTCAAAAATGAACTGCGGTGTGGGTGCTGGGGTGTTCTCAGAGAAGCTGGATGAGTCGCTCTCGTTCCGTCTACCTAACTTTGCCAGTATCTTCCAGGCAGAAGTGATGGGAATTGAGAGGGCCTGTCAGGTACTGAAAGGTAGAAGCGAAGGGGTACGGAAAGCATATATCTTCTCAGATAGTCAAGCAGCTCTCTTGGCACTGGAATCACCGAGAACCAATTCCAGAATAGTCCATGACTGCAAGTGTGCGTTAAGCTCAGCGGCTGAGTCGGTTGACATTTCTCTCGTTTGGGTTCCTGGCCATAGGAACATATACGGTAACGAGAGGGCAGACGGGCTGGCCCGAGTCGGCGCCTTTCTTGAGGAATCTGAGGCGGAAGCAATACGCTGCCCGCTGGGAGTCATCAAGAGAGAACTACATTTGAAGTTTGTGCGAACAGCAGGATTGAGATGGGGTAGGTTAACGACGTGCAAAATCGCGAGAGAAATTTGGCCTACCTATGATCGACCAAAAACGGTAGACCTCCTGAATAGATCAAGGAAAGAAATATTCCGCCTAACAGCTACAATCACGGGCCATTGGCCGCATGGTGAGCATGCGGCCAAGATTGGCCTTCCATTCAATAACTACTGCAGGAGCTGTAAACACGCAGACAGCAGAGAAACCATTTTTCACTATCTGTGTGAGTGCCCAGCTCTGGCACGCCTTCGACAAGAAACACTTGGGTTTATCCCAAGAGGGCTAAAGGAGATCTCTAAGTGTAATATAACCTGTTTAAATAGCTTCATCCACAAATCAAAGTGGTTCGAAAATTAAAGACCGTAGGATATACCAGAGGTTCCATGAAAAATAGCGTAGCAAAATGGTGCTTCCAGCGCTAATTGGGCCCTTGTCACTAAAGGACTAGGCAACGCTTCAACCAACCAACCAACCATTGTTATGGGTGGCGTACTCATACCACATTGCCTTCGACAATCTTGAAAATTATAAGAAGAATTAAGTTGCTCCGAAATCGGTTGGGTTTAGACACAAATGTGGGGAAATACATATATATTCACGTGTACAAAATAAGAACTCGATTAAAGATGATGAAATTTTGCAAATAAAATCCATATGACCCAATGTTATGAGTGGCAAACTCAGACGACATTGCTTATGTTAATCTTGAAAATTAGAACAAAAATTAAGTTGCTCCAAAATCTGTCAGGTTTGGACTCAAATGTCTGGAAATACATATATATTCGCATGTACATAATAAGAACTCAATTAAAGATGATGCATTTTTTGCAAATAAAAACCATATGACCAATTGTTATGATTAGCGTACTCATACCACATTGCTTTGAACAATCTTGAAAATTATAAGAAGAATTAAGTTGCTCCGAAATCGGTTGGGTTTATACACAAATGTGTGGAAATACATATATATTCACGTGTACAAAATAAGAACTCGATTAAAGATGATGAAATTTTTGCACACAAAAATCCATATGACCCATTGTTATGGGGGGCGTACTCATACCACATTGCTTTCGACAATCTTGAAAATTATAAGAAGAATTAAGTTGCTCCGAAATCGGTTGGGTTTAGACACAAATGTGTGGAAATACATTGTTATGAGTGGCGTACTCATACGACATTGCTTATGACAATCTTGAAAATTAGAACAAAAATTAAGTTGCTCCAAAATCGGCAGGGTTTATACTCAAACGAGTGTAAATACATATATATTTACGTGTACAAAATTAGAACTCGATTAAAGATGATGAAATTTTTGCACACAAAAATCCATATGACCCATTGTTATGGGTGGCGTACTCATACCACATTGCTTTCGACAATCTTGAAAATTATAAGAAGAATTTAGTTGCTCCGAAATCGATTGGGTTTAGACACAAATGTGTGGAAATACATATATATTCACGTGTACAAAATAAGAACTCGATTAAAGATGATGAAATTTTTGCACACAAAAATCCATATGACCCATTGTTATGGGTGGCGTACTCATACCACATTGCTTTCGACAATTTTGAAAATTATAAGAAGAATTTAGTTGCTCCGAAATCGGTTGGGTTTAGACACAAATGTGTGGAAATACATATATATTCACGTGTACAAAATAAGAACTCGATTAATGATCATGAAATTTTTGCAAATAAAATCCATATGACCCAATGTTATGAGTGGCGTACTCATACGACATTGCTTATGACAATCTTGAAAATTAGAACAAAAATTAAGTTGCTCCAAATCTGTCGGGTTTGGACTCAAATGTGTGGAAATACATATATATTCGCATGAACACAATAAGAACTCGATTAAAGATGATGAATTTTTTGCAAATAAATCCATATGACTCATTCTTATAATTAGCGTACTCATACCACATTGCTTATGACAATCTTGAAAATTAAAACAAAAATTAAGTTGCTTCAAAATCTGTTGGGTCTGGACTCAAATGTGTGGAAATGTATATATGTATATTCGTATGTACACAATAAGAACTCAATTAAAGATGACGCATTTTTTGCAAATAAAAACCATATGACTCATTGTTATGGGTGGCGTACTCATACCACATTGCCTTCGACAATCTTGAAAATTATAAGAAGAATTAAGTTGCTCCGAAATCGGTTGGGTTTAGACACAAATGTGGGGAAATACATATATATTCACGTGTACAAAATAAGAACTCGATTAAAGATGATGAAATTTTGCAAATAAAATCCATATGACCCAATGTTATGAGTGGCAAACTCAGACGACATTGCTTATGTTAATCTTGAAAATTAGAACAAAAATTAAGTTGCTCCAAAATCTGTCAGGTTTGGACTCAAATGTCTGGAAATACATATATATTCGCATGTACATAATAAGAACTCAATTAAAGATGATGCATTTTTTGCAAATAAAAACCATATGACCAATTGTTATGATTAGCGTACTCATACCACATTACTTTGAACAATCTTGAAAATTATAAGAAGAATTAAGTTGCTCCGAAATCGGTTGGGTTTAGACACAAATGTGTGGAAATACATATATATTCACGTGTACAAAATAAGAACTCGATTAATGATGATGAAAATTTTGCAAATAAAATCCATACGACCCATTGTTATGGGTGGCGTACTCATATCACATTGCTTTCGACAATCTTCAAAGTTATAAGAAGAATTAAGTTGCTCCAAAATCGGTCGGGTTTATACTCAAATGAGTGTAAATACATATATATTCACGTGTACAAAATAATAACTCGATTAAAGATGATGAAATTTATGCAAATAAAATCCATATGACCCATTGTTATGAGTGGCGTACTCATACGACATTGGTTATGACAATCTTGAAAATTAGAAAAAAATTTAGTTGGTCCAAAATCTGTCGGGTTTAGACTTTATTGTTTCTAACTACATATATATTCACGTGTACAAAATAAAACCTGGATTAATGAGTTAAATTTTTGCAAATAAAATCCATATGACCCATTGTTATGAGTGGCGTACTAAACCGACATTGCTTATGACAATCTTGAAAATTAGAACAAAAATTAAATTGCTTCAAAATCTGTCGGGTTTGGACTCAAATGTGTGGGAATGCATATATATTCGCATGTACATAATAAGAACTCGATTAAAGATTATGAAATTTTTGCATATAAAATCCATATGACCCATTGTTATTATTACCGTTATCATACCACATTGCTTTCGACAATCTTGAAAATTTTAACAATATCCAAGTTGCTCCAAAATTGATAGGGTTAATACTCAAACGAGTGTAAATACATATATATTCACGTGTACAAAATAAGAACTCGATTAAAGATGATGAAATTTATGCAAATAAAATTCATATGACCCATTGTTATGAGTAGCGTACTCATACGACATTGCTTATGACAATCTTGAAAATTAGAACAAAAATTTAGTTGCTTCAAAATCTGTCGGGTTTAGACTCAATTGTGTCTAACTACATATATATTCACGTGTACAAAATAAAACCTCGATTAAAGATGATGAAATTTTTGCAAACAAAAATCCATATGACCCATTGTTATGGGTGGCGTACTCCTACCACATTGTTTTCGACAATCTTGAAAATTATAAGAAGAATTAAGTTGCTCCGAAATCGGTTGGGTTTAGACACAAATGTGTGGAAATACATATATATTCACGGGTACAAAATAAGAACTCGACTAAAGATGATGAATTTTTTGCAAATAAAATCCATATGACCCATTGTTATGATAAGCGTTATCATACCACATTGCTTTCGACAATCTTGAAAATTAGAACAAAAATTAAGTTGCTCCAAAATCGGTAGGGTTTATACTCCAAACGAGTGTAAATACATATACATTCACGTGTACAAAATAAGAACTCGATTAAAGATGATGAAATTTATGCAAATAAAATCCATATGACCCATTGTTATGAGTAGCGTACTCATACCACATTGCTTTTGACAATCTGGAAAATTAGAACAAAAATTTAGTTGCTTCAAAATCTGTCGGGTTTAGTCTCAATTGTGTCTAACAACATATATATTCTTGTGTACAAAATAAGACCTCGATTAAAGATGATGAATTTGTTGCAAATAAAATCCATATGACCCATTGTTATGAGTGGCGTACTCAAACGACATTGCTTATGACAATCTTGAAAATTAGAACAAAAATTAAATTGCTTCAAAATCTGTCGGGTTTGGACTCAAATGTGTGGGAATACATATATGTTCGCATGTAAGTAAAAGAATTGTTTATTTGTTGAACAATTATTTATTTCCTCTGCTATGCAGAGGCAGCCGTTTGGTTACAGTGGGTCGTTAGAACTAACTTTATCGGTGTCTGCACCTGAATGCCTAACCTGAGCAGCCAAAGTTATGATTGTTGTTACTATTGTTTTTGTGTGTCGCAGTAGCTAACACCTTCTCGATTGCTGACTTGGCAATTGCCACTGTTCTGAGCGCTACTTTTGTATGTTTGTTAACAGCATACGAGCTGCATACAAAGTTATGATTGTTGTTACTATTGTTTTTGTGTGTCGCAGTAGCTAACACCTGGCTATTGTTGTGTCTATGTTTGCTGCTACTTGATGGTTGCTGCAGCAGCTTATTTGAGCTGTCGTTGTGGCTATGGTGTGTTAACTACTCCCCCTTTTAAAAGCGACCGTCCTCGGGTGCCTCTTACACATCGGGTGGAGTTGCAGTGTCGGTGTTTCTAATCACTTCAATGATGGCTAGCTTTCGCTGCCTCCTGGACCAAAAGTAAGCTATTATCATAACTATGATGATGGTAGCCACTAGCCCCAGTGAACTAATCGAAATCAAATGTCTGGTTGCCATTTCTTGTTGTAGTGATGCAATGTGCTTTAAGTTCTTCACATGGACCTCCTCCAGATACGGCAATGATAGAGTTTTATATGTTCCGTAAACTTTACTATTGTTGAAGGAGGGGCTTCGGGATGGGATTTAACAACTTTTTTCCAGTTGACATAATTAGTTCCGTTTATGGTGACATTACCTTCAAACATAACGAGAAAGGTGCCCTTTATAGTAACGCCTGATCGTGTTCCCTCTGTGATCTCAACGCACTGGTCATTTACCACTATTAGTCCGTCGGCAATTTCCTCAATAGGGGTGATGTGTTCTGCTGAGGTTGTTTTGCATTGCGCTGAATTCTGATTCAATAGCTGTTCCACACATGAGGCTGAAGCAAGTGGCTGGCAAAATGTAAGGGTTGTAGCATTTTTGCAGTTTGTGAGAGGTTGGTAGTCGGGAGCGCAGTGTGCTGCTATATCTGTTTCTAAGTTAATTATCTTCTTACTATGAATTACAGGTAAAAGCCTAACTTTTTTACAAATTCTGCTGATTTTAGGATATTTAATTACAAAATAAATATTATCACTATCCTGCAATATTCTTAGCTTAGAGGCAGTTAAAATATCGCTTATAGTAATATTGGCAAAGTGTTCGGCAAATAGCAAAATTTTAGCATCTTCACTATCCAAAATGACGGGATCAATTATGTTATGCTTTCCTAGTGTTACTGAATGAACAATGTTTGTGGGGTCTGCAAGTACTGCCCTGTTTCTCGCCGTAGCCAACCCAAATAAATGCCCTGTATCCACAATTGTTTCTTTTGTAACTTTAAGTAGGTCATTCATTGCTCGTGTCAGATTATTTATCCTTGCCTGAAGCTGAGTGTTAATTGTAATCTGTCGTTCATTAGCCTCAATCAGTTCGCGTTCTTTGGTTGCGACCTCATTAAAATCGTCGAAGTCGGGTGTCCCTGCGATGTATTTCAGTGCAGTACCTATGATGTTGATACCACGCGAATGCCGGTGATGGGACTTCAGAGTCTCTAATAAAACGAGGATGTGACCAGCATCTGCTTGGAGCATTTTCCTTGCAGAAGAATGTGGAAACTGTTCAAGCAGCCCTTCTGTATCTGCCGCTATGGCTTCATAATTCGTCAAGTTAGTTTTATGTAGCAAAATACCGTATTGATCGTGAATAGCAACTGTCCCGGTTGAAATCATCATGTAGTGTGAGTTGGTGTAGTTAAATAATTTCGCCTGCGTCCAGAAAATAACCGTCAAAAACGAGTATCTGAGAAAAAAAAAGGAAAAAAACTTGCTTTACCTCAAGTTTGCCTTGTGAACCCGTCTACCATTTATCATGACCGTAGTTCCCAAGTCCTGCTCAATAATATTCTCAACATACAATTTTGTTAATTTATTGCCAATTCTTTTATTGGTTTTAATAAATACTTTGTCTCCGGGTTGATATGTTTTCAACTTCCTATATTTATTCAATCGATCTAACTCAAGTGCTTGTGCCCTGACAATTTTGTTCACGATGTCTTCGCGTAATTGCTGAGGAATAGAATGAACTACATCTATAGGCCTTTGCCCCGTAACGGAATGAACCGACCTATTATATTTGGATGTAGCAAGCAATATGAAATCCACCGTCTCGTTTAGTCCTTGAGAAAGTTTGGTGCACCTTGCAATCTCTGTTAATGTGCTATGAAACCTTTCGACCTGCCCATTAGTGGTACTATGGTGCGGAGGGGTTGTAAACATGGTCACCGAGAAATGATCTCTCAACAGTGACTTTATTGTTTGGGAATTGAAAGACTTTTCATTATCGCAAACTATGGTTTTTGTATTTTTAAAAAAATTTAGAATTTGTATAATAGGTTGTTTTATGTCAATTATTGACCTGGAAGCAATGGGTGAAACTATCGCGAATTTTGAGAACTTGTCAACACACGTCAGGAAATGTTTCTTATCTGTTGAATATCGTCTTCGTTGGTTATGTCTATCACTTGCCTCGTTGTATGCCGGAATTTTACGCCTGGGAATTTCGTTAATACTTCGTCTTGAATTCCTGCAAGTGTTGGTAGGTCACATAATAGTCCATTTACAACATTAGGATTAACACAGTCCCCTATGATTTTCGTTAGTTCACTTCTGTCATTAAAGATGATGTGGTGCCTCATCTGCGTTCTAAAAATTATTTTTGAAGTCTTCGATGGGGAGCTACCTTCTTCAAGAATTATTTGACTCTTAAAGCAGTTAATAGGATTCTGTATTGTGGGAATAGTTTTAGTGAGTGATACCTCACTGTGTGCCGTAGCATCCGTAGAGGAGCCTGAATTTTCCAAACCATTAATATGCTGTCGTGACAACGCATCCGCTACGACATTATCTTTCCCTGGCTTGTAGAAAAATTTAGGGGAAAATTCCTCCACAAATGCTCTCCATCGCTTAAGTTTCGCGTTTGGGTTTTTGTCCGATATGGCGAACGTAAGGGGTTGATGGTCTGTGTAGATGTTAAGCTGTTTAACACCATAAAGAGAATTTCTCAATTTCTGGAGAGACCAGAATATTGCTAAGAGCTCGCGCTCGTTCGTAGCGAAATGTTCTTCAGTGGATGACAAGGTCCGGGAAATCATGGTGACAGGTCGACCGCCCTGTGACAGAACTGCACCCAATGCATGTGAGGATGCATCGGTCGTTAAGTCGAAAGGTTTTTCAAAATCAGGGTATAGTAAGAGGACGTCCTCTGAAGCCAAAATTTCCTTGATTTTACCAAATGCTCGTATTGACTCTTGGTCTAGCTGAATATGAACGTTTTTAGAACGATTGGCGCTAACATGTCCATTTTCGCCGCGAAGGTATTTCGTTAATGGCTTAACAATTGACGCATAGTCCTTCACGAACCGTCTATAGTACCCCGAGAGTCCGAGGAAGGACCGCAAGGCACGAAGTGTTCTTGGAGTTTCATATTTGACAATGTCTTGCACCTTGTCTGGGCAGGTTTTTATTCCATCCCTAGAGACAATGAATCCGAGGAATTCTACTTCACCTCTTATAAACTTGGTTTTTTCAAGTGACACTCTCATGTTTGCTTCGTAAAGTTTTTCGAGAATACGTTTAATATCCTTAACGTGTTGATCTTCATCCCCAGAGAAGATAATGACGTCGTCAACGTAAACATGGCAACACTTGCCAATTTCGCCTCGAAGAACGTCATCGATGGCCCGCTGAAAGATGCAAGGCGCATTCTTAAGGCCGAACGGAAGTCGGCAAAATTCATATTTCCCGTTATTAACGGAGAATGCTGTCTTTTCCCTGTCCCGTTCTGCTAGTCTTATCTGGTGGAGAGTGGTAAAAAACGATGATTTCCCCAGATTAGCCAAGATGACCGAAGTTTCAGGAATGGGATATCTATCGCTTATCGTTTTTTCATTAAGCTTCCTGAAATCAATAACCAGGCGCATGTTTTTTTCTCCAGATTCAGTAAGTCCCTTTTTTCCTACAACCCATATTGGATTATTATACGGTGACCATGAAGGTCTAATTATGCCGTTGCGGAGCAGATCGGAAATTTCTCGATTTACGAAGTCGGCTGAAGCCATTGGATATGGGTAGCTTTTGGAATAGACCGGATTGTCATCAACGGTTCTTATTGTTCCTACAATATTTGTATTATAGGGCAATGACTCCTTTGGTACGGCAAACACTCCTGAATGCTCCTTTATTAACTTTGATATTCGATTTTCGCGATTATTAGTAGACAGGATAGCGTTCACGTCTCGACAAGGGAAATGCCGAGTTTCTTTTTTCCCATTATAGTGAATAATCCCGTTCTTCATGTCTAGATCTGCGCCTATTTTTTTAAGAAAGTCAAACCCTACGATACCGTCAAATGTCTGGAGAGAAGTCAGAATATAGAATTGAGCAGTTTTGTCGAAGAAATGTATAGTGCATTTATGTTCGATGTTATCAGTCCCGTGGATTGAGTTAACAAGGAAGGGCTTCTCAACTTTCTTAATGCTCTTAAGGAAATCGAAGTTTTTAACGTAATTTTTCGCGGCACCGGTATCTAACAAAAATTTTAGCTCCCTCCCTGCGAATGATCTGCTTACATATGGCAGGAGGGACTTTGATCTAAAAAATTAATTTCATCAATAGGTTCGTCCACGTATTGGTCGTCGTACTGTATGTCTTCGCCGTTATTAACATTCTGGTCACCGCTATAGTCTTCATCGCACCCTTGCTTCTCATCCCCATAACCCTGCGTCCCTAGGTGGTTTATGCGCTGCATCTTTGGTGCCGTCTGCCTGTCGCTTTCCACTCGCCTCTTTTGAGCTACTTCCTGCGTCCCTTAGGACCGGTAAGTATTGAACGGATTCCTCTGAGGAAGAGGATTCGCAGTGGATCCTGGTTGGTTTCCCTGGCCTTGGTTAATCGATTGACGCAATTGCTGTCTATTCTGTCGATGGTATGAAAGGGACGGATCGACTTCCATCGGTGTCACATCCTGTCGGGTGGCTTCCGCTCTTCGATATTGAGGGAGACTCTGGGGAATGAATGGGGTTGCCCTCTGAATGGCTCCAAGCGGTCGCTCATTCCTATTGAGGAACGACTGGGCGAATGCAGACCTGGCTTGGTTAGCTTCTAGCTCTTGTGCAAGGGCTAGTGCTGTGGCCATATCAGCGGGCCTCGAGGAGAACAAAACATCGCATAGAGGCCTGTTAAGTCCTGAAATAAATACCCTTAGCGCATCTTGTCGATATTTTTGATTAAGAGTGCTGATTAGTTCAGCGTTTCCACTATACGACATCGCTGTTTTGTTTACGAGCAAAGTAAGTTTTCGTTCTACTTCATCGTAGAACTGCAGGATATTCTTGTTGCCTTGACGCAACGTCGACATTTCCTGCTCAATCATATGAAGGGGTCTCTTATCGGAGTAAGTGAAGTCTAATCTGGCGATAATCGCCTTGAAATATAGAACCGTGTTGAAAGAAGCGAGCACAGTGTCAGCTGTCCGTCATATTGTTCATACACCTTATACGCTGCCTGAGCGGCATTTCTCCACGAAACATATCGTGATTGTGTCCCGTTGAATTCGGGCAGAGATTTTATCACGTCCAGAGATTCGTCACATTGAACATTTCCTGTGATCGTAACAGGCGCATATTCTATTACCCTTGTAGGGGTCTCTAAAGTCGCCAGTCTGTTCGTCAATGAGTCAATGGTTCCCTGAAAATCCCTTTTTGCCATTTCAGTGGCAGTCCTTATGGCTGCTGTTATCAAACCTTGCATCGTTTGTGCGTCCATAGCTTATGCAAAAACGATCACTCAAACGAGAATAAAAAAACGAAAAGAAAAAAAAAAATTTTAATAACACTAACTATGTCGTGCTCCTGGCGAGATTTTAACAAAGCAGTAATAGCGTCGCTTATTCAGACAACTATGTATGTCCGCTATTCCCGAACCAATTTACTAACACTTTCACAATAATTGATCCACGCACAAAAGTTAAGGAAAAAAATGTATTTATTCAAATGCCAAACACTTTACTTACATGTTTAAAACTATCATATTTTATATTTAATGAGGATGTCCGCAGCTTCGTCTGATTATCTCTTCAGTCACTCGCTGGCTACGTCTAGGCTTGACGTGCAAATCCTTAAGTTTGTTGCCTTAAGCGTTATTTTAAGTTTAAGATTTAATGACAATTTTGGTTTTCGCGAATCGCGGAATTGTTTTTTTAAATGTTACTTTTATTTTAAGTTTTAAAATTTAATTAAAATTTTGGTTGTCACAGATAGCTGAGATCGCGGGGATCGAGCTCGCGGCCACTTTGCGTATTGTTAGAATATTATCCTTTTATAAGGACTTTACCATATCCTTTTCCGCGCGTGGCCCCACGTTGGGCGCCAGTAAAAGAATTGTTTATTTGTTGAACAATTATTTATTTCCTCTGCTATGCAGAGGCAGCCGTTTGGTTACAGTAAGTCGTTAGAACTAACTTTATCGGTGTCTGCACCTGAATGCCTAACCTGAGCAGCCCCACTTGGTTTGTCGGATTTTCCGCTGACTCGGCGATTCCCACACTCCAGTTGTGCGCTTCCGAGCTTCAGCTCCAGATGGCTACACCCGTAAGCTCGATTGCTGACTTGGCAATTCCCACGGTTCAGAGCGCTACTTTTGTATGTTTGTTAACTACATACGAGCTGCATACAAAGTTATGATTGTTGTTACTATTGTTTTTGTGTGTCGCAGTAGCTAACACCTGGCTATTGTTGTGTCTATGTTTGCTGCTACTTGATGGTTGCTGCAGCAGCTTATTTGAGCTGTCGTTGTGGCTATGGTGTGTTAACTTGTACATAATAAGAAATCGATTAAACCTTATGAAATTTTTGCATATAAAATCCATATGACCCATTGTTATGATTACCGTTATCATACCACATTGCTTTCGATAATCTTGAAAATTTTAACAATATCTAGGCTGCTCCAAAATTGGAAGGGTTAATACTCAAACGAGTGTAAATACATATATATTCAAGTGTACAAAATAAGAACTCGATTAAAGATGATGAAATTTATGGAAATAAAATCCATATGACCCATTGTTATGAGTAGCGTACTCATACGACATTGCTTATGACAATCTTGAAAATTAGAACAAAAATTTAGTTGCTTCAAAATCTGTCGGGTTTAGACGCAAGTGTGTCTAACTACATATATATTAACGTGAACAAAATAAAACCTCGATTAAAGATGATGAATTTGGTGCAAATAAAATCCATATGACCCATTGTTATGAGTAGCGTACTCATACAACATTGCTTTTGTCAATCTTAAAAATTTGAACAAAAATTAAGGTTCCTACAAAATCGGTCGGGTTTAGACTCAAATGTGTGGAAATACATATATAATCACGTGTACAAAATAAAAATTCGATTAAAGATGATGAAATTTATGCAAAAAAATCCATATGACCCATTGTTATGAGTAGCGTACTCATACAACATTGCTTTTCACAATCTTCAAAATTTGAACAAAAATTAAGTTGCTCCAAAATCGGTCGGGTTTAGACTCAATTGTGTCTAACTACATATATAAATAAAACGATTTAATTTTATTCGATTGTTTTCTACAGCGCACTAGCTGTTGTCTTTAATGAGTTTTTTAAACTGAACTTACAATCGTGCCCTAGCTTACACCTAGCCCACGGCTTCGCGCTGCGCTGCTGCTGTTCTGCTAGCGTTCTACCGTGCGGACGCAATTCTGCTGACATGGCTGTGCGTGTAGAGTATTCGGTGCAGCCAGTCCGTGCGAACGCAATTCTGCTGACATGGCCGCGCGTGTAGAATATTCGGTGCAGCCAAACCGTGTGAGCGCAATTCTGCTGACATGGTTGCGCGTGTGGAACGTTAGGTGCAACCACCCCGAGTGGGGTTGCGTCAACAAGATGTTGTTGTTGACGAAAATGTTATCGTGAGAACTTATTTACGATAACTCCTCCCCTTCTAAGACAGGGACGTCCACGGGCCTCGTAGCGGCATTTTTGATTGCTACTTCGACCGATTTGGTTATGTAAAGCTTCCTCCTGTAAGCGATCATGCGTCGGACTGCATAGGCGACCAGACCCACAATGAATATTACCCCGATGGTCGTTAGACTTGCGACATGAACTTTCTCTACACGTTTCTGCAGATGTTTGATGTGCTGCAGATTATTTTGGTTTACATGGTGAAGGTAAGGTGCGGTAAGTATCTCTGTGTGCCCCGTAAGGTTGATTGTGGCGGCCCATGGTATTTCCGGTTTCAAAGGCGTCGTTGCGTTTTCATTGTAAAATGTCGTACCACTAATTCTCACACGATCTTTGAAGACAACCAGGTAGGTACCGTTGACTGTGATAGGAGCTTCATAATTTTCTTCTATGTCCGCCAGTTGGTCGTTGATGACAACCAAACCGTCGCTGACCTGCGCAATAGGTGGGAGGTTGTTAAATGTTGTGCCGCAGTTGGCGGTATTGCGTGTCACTAGTTGTAGAGCGCATGACATGAGTGAAGATGCCAAATAAAACGTTGGTACGGTGTCGCTGCAGTTCTTTACCGCGAGTGTGCGGTTGTGGCACGTAGCTAAGATGGACTCCTGTAGGTGCAGGATTTCGTGGCCGTGGGCTACTTGCAAAATATTAAGTTTCTTACATCTAAACTTAGGAATAGGATATTTTATTAAAAAATAAATGACATTGTTATATTGTAGAATCTTAATCTTAGCTAAAGACATAATGTAGGTTACTGTAAGGTTTGTGAAGTGCACGTTTGATATAACGGAATTTATTTCATTACTGTCCAGGAGTATGGGGTTGAGTGTTCCAATTTTTGCGAAAGTAATGGAGGTAATAATGCTATCTAATTCTGTTATTATTATTATTCGTCCCTTCGTTCCCGACACTAGTATAGCCATGATCAGATTTAAGATAACCCTAGAAGTACATGAACGTAAAAGTAATTAGATAATTTTTAATTTTAATTTAGCGAAGGTTGTCCTTATGGACCCTCCTCCCTCTTATGAGCACCGTTGTGCCCAAATCCTTTTCCACATTTTCCTCAGTATAGAGGGGTGTCAGCTTATTGCCTAGTCTCCTATTGTTTTTGACCAGGACTTTGTCGCCCTCTGAGAATTCCCTATCTATTCTATTCTTATTGTGCGCTACTAATTCCTTTTCTTGCGCATCCTTTAAGCGAGACGCTATCTGCGCATCGTACTTTTTTGGACGAAAGACTGTAATGGGCTTCATTCCTGTTACCGTATGAATTGAGTTATTATATTCAATTGTGGACAAAAGGATTATTTCCTCGATATCTTCAAGATTTTTATCGATTTTGAGGCATCGCGATATTTCCGTCAGTGTGCTATGGAATCGCTGTACCTGTCCATTTGATATACTATGAAGTGGTGGGGCGTTCGCGATTTCTATACTAAAATGGTTATTTAGTGTCGCCTTGACGCTAAATGAATTTAGAGACTTTTCGTTGTCGCAATATATGGTTTTGGTTCCGGAAAACATATTAAGTAGCTGCAGAAGCTGGGGTTTTACGTCTACTATCGTCCTAGACCTAAGCGACTGTACTATTGCAAACTTCGAAAATTTGTCGATGCAAGTCAAAAAATACTTCGATCCAGTAGAAAATATGTCGATGTGAAGGATTTCTCCGCAATATGTCGGTATGGGTGTCCGAGCAATAAGTTGCTTTTTTGGGTGGCGGTCGTATTTCGCCTGAGAACATACGCGGCAGTTGGCCACGAACTGCTTAGCCTTCTTTTCCAATTTTGGGAAAAAGTAGTCTTCTAATATCTGTTTTGTATTTTCTTGAGCTGCGCGATGAGCTCGATTATGCTCAGCCGCAATTATTTCTTGTTGTTCGTTTGGGTCAAATATGTCATTAACAAATTTCTCTGTATGTCTGAGTTTTACTGTTGGAAAGAGTTCAGTCAATTCATGTTGAAATTGTGCTAGGGTGTGTAGGTCACAATGTATTGCGTTCACTACATCCACTTTCACTGCCCCTTGCAGGAGTTTCATTAAATCATCCTTGGTTTTGAATGAAATTAAATGCCTTGTTTTTTTTCCAAAAATAATATAAGTTCTTCGTTGAGGTTCTACGCCTTCTTCTAAAAGTATTTGGTTTCGGAAACAGTTAACCGGCTTATCGGTTCTTTCAATAGTATTAGTAGACGATACCTCGCTGTGTATTGTCTCAATACTCATATTGTCTAAAGCGTTTATATGCTGCCTAGACAATGTATCCGCAACCACGTTTTCCTTACCCGGTTTGTAGATGAGCTTTGCATTGCATTCATCTATGAAAGCTTTCCATCTCTTAATTTTTGAGTTTGGGTTTCTGTCAGAAACCGCAAAGGTTAGTGGCTGGTGGTCCGTAAACACATTAAGCTTGGGTACACCGTAAAGGTAATTTCAAAGCGATTTTAATGCCCAAACGATGGCTAGTAATTCTCTTTCGTTTGTGGTGTAATGCTCCTCGCTACCGGACAAGGTGCGAGAGATCATGGTAATAGGTTTGCCCTCCTGTAAAAGGACGCCACCGATAGCGTGTGAGGACGCATCAGTAGTCAAATCGAACGGTTTGCTGAAATCCGGATATGTTAGTGTTACGTCCTCGGATGCTAGAATTTCCTTTAATGTATTGAAGGTCTTTTTCTGTTCGTCAGTCAAATCAATTTTGATTTTTTTCGACTGTGATGCAGTAACTCGACCGTATTCTCCCCTCATAATATTTGACAGGGGCTTTGCTATCTTAGCGAAATCTCTTATAAAACAGCGGTAATACCCCGCCAGGCCCAAGAATGATCTAAGCCCCCTCAAAGTGGTGGGCTCAGGGAAATTCCGAATTGTGTCAACTTTGTCTGGAAATGTTTTAATTCCCCCTTGCGAGACCAAAAATCCCAAGTATTCAACTTCGCTTTTAATTGCAATTATCTTTCTGTCGATTTCTAATTTTTGAGCCGCTAATGCCCTGCTCACCTCTGCTCTAATCAACTCGCCTACTTGGTCAGCGTTCATGATATGTTCCTCTGTGTTTTCTAATTTAAGATTTTTAAACAAGTCCTCTAACACTTCACTCATCTACTTCCCCTAAAAATTCTTGTTCTATTTTAACTTTATTTTATTTCAAGTAATTCACTCATCAACTATTCGCAAAAATTGTATTTTCACTTTATTATATTTCAATATTACTACAAGTAATTTTTAAACGAGACAAGCACTTCACTCACCCTTTCATCCTTAACATATTCTTATAATATTCCAGGATTGGTCCCGTTAATCGCCTTTCTTCCTTATCCAGTAGTGGTGTTAACTAATTTTCGGTTTTATATTCGCGTTCCAGGATTGGTCCCGTTAATCGCCTTTCTTCCTTATCCAGTAGTGGTGTTAATTAATTTTCGGTTTTATATTCGCGAGCCCCACGTTGGGCGCCAATAAAACGATTTAATTTTATTCGATTGTTTTCTACAGCGCACTAGCTGTTGTCTTTAATGAGTTTTTCAAACTGAACTTACAATCGTGCCCTAGCTTACACCTAGCCCACGGCTTCGCGCTGCGCTGCTGCTGTTCTGCTAGCGTTCTACCGTGCGGACGCAATTCTGCTGACATGGCTGTGCGTGTAGAGTATTCGGTGCAGCCAGTCCGTGCGAACGCAATTCTGCTGACATGGCCGCGCGTGTAGAATATTCGGTGCAACCAAACCGTGTGAGCGCAATTCTGCTGACATGGTTGCGCGTGTGGAACGTTAGGTGCAACCACCCCGAGTGGGGTTGCGTCAACAAGATGTTGTTGTTGACGAAAATGTTATCGTGAGAACTTATTTACGATAACTCCTCCCCTTCTAAGACAGGGACGTCCACGGGCCTCGTAGCGGCGTTTTTGATTGCTACTTTGACCGATTTGGTTATGTAAAGCTTCCTCCTGTAAGCGATCATGCGTCGGACTGCATAGGCGACCAGACCCACAATGAATATTACCCCGATGGTCGTTAGACTTGCGACATGAACTTTCTCTACACGTTTCTGCAGATGTTTGATGTGCTGCAGATTATTTTGGTTTACATGGTGAAGGTAAGGTGCGGTAAGTATCTCTGTGTGCTCCGTAAGGTTGATTGTGGCGGCCCATGGTATTTCCGGTTTCAAAGGCGTCGTTGCGTTTTCATTGTAAAATGTCGTACCACTAATTCTCACACGATCTTTGAAGACAACCAGGTAGGTACCGTTGACTGTGATAGGAGCTTCATAATTTTCTTCTATGTCCGCCAGTTGGTCGTTGATGACAACCAAACCGTCGCTGACCTGCGCAATAGGTGGGAGGTTGTTTAATGTTGTGCCGCAGTTGGCAGTATTGCGTGTCACTAGTTGTAGAGCGCATGACATGAGTGAAGATGCTAAACAAAACGTTGGTACGGTGTCGCTGCAGTTCTTTACCGCGAGTGTGCGGTTGTGGCACGTAGCTAAGATGGACTCCTGTAGGTGCAGGATTTCGTGGCCGTGGGCTACTGGCAAAATATTAAGTTTCTTACATCTAAACTTAGGAATAGGATATTTTATTAAAAAATAAATGACATTGTTATATTGTAGAATCTTAATCTTAGCTAAAGACATAATGTCGGTTACTGTAAGGTTTGTGAAGTGCTCGTTTGCTATAACGGAATTTATTTCATTACTGTCCAGGAGTATGGGGTTGAGTGTTCCAATTTTTGCGAAAGTAATGGAGGTAATAATGCTATCTAATTCTGTTATTATTGCTCTGTTTCTGGCCATGAGAATATCGTAGAGGTGACCCGTATCTAATTCTTTTTGTTTTGCTGCTTCCAAAATTTTGTTTACTGTGACGGTAAGGCTATTGATTTCCTTTTGAACTTCTGTGTTAATGATGAATTGTCTGTCCTGCGAGTCAATCAGCCGTTCCGCTGCGTTTGTCAGTCTTTCAAAGTCATCGTGATCGGGAGTCCCAGCAATATATTTCAGTACTGTCCCCAGTGCGTCCAAACTCCTCGTCTGCCTGTGGTGAGTATTTACCGTCTGAATAAGTCTATTTATCTGTTTTACGTCCGCGTCCAACAACTTCCTCATATGTGTTAGCGATAAGAGGTCTGCGGCGTTAATTGTCTCATCCCTTAGGATTTCATAAAGAGTCAAATTCGTAACGTGTTTGATATGTCCAAAGTTCTCCCAAATTATGAGGTCCCCATCAACTATCGGAATGTACTTTACGTGGGAGTAGTTTATTATTCGTCCCTTCGTTCCCGACACTAGTATAGCCATGATCAGATTTAAGATAACCCTAGGAGTACATGAACGTAAAAGTAATTAGATAATTTTTAATTTTAATTTAGCGAAGGTTGTCCTTATGGACCCTCCTCCCTCTTATGAGCACCGTTGTGCCCAAATCCTTTTCAACATTTTCCTCAGTATAAAGGGCTTATTGCCTAGTCTCCTATTGTTTTTGACCAGGACTTTGTCGCCCTCTGAGAATTCCCTATCTATTATATTCTTATTGTGCGCTACTAATTACTTTTCTTGCACATCCTTTAAGCGAGACGCTATCTGCGCATCGTCCTTTTTTGGACGAAATACTGTAATGAGCTTCATTCCTGTTACCGTATGAATTGAGTTATTATATTCAATTGTGGACAAAAGGATTATTTCCTCGATATCTTCAAGATTTTTATCGATTTTGAGGCATCGCGATATTTCCGTCAGTGTGCTATGGAATCGCTCTACCTGTCCATTTGATGTACTATGAAGTGGTGGGGCGTTCGCGATTTCTATACTAAAATGGTTATTTAGTGTCGCCTTGACGCTAAATGAATTTAGGGACTTTTCGTTGTCGCAATATATGGTTTTGGTTCCGGAAAACATATTAAGTAGCTGCAGAAGCTGGGGTTTTACGTCTACTATCGTCCTAGACCTAAGCGACTGTACTATTGCAAACTTCGAAAATTTGTCGATGCAAGTCAAAAAATACTTCGATCCAGTAGAAAATATGTCGATGTGAAGGATTTCTCCGCAATATGTCGGTATGGGTGTCCGAGCAATAAGTTGCTTTTTTGGGTGGCGGTCGTATTTCGCCTGAGAACATACGCGGCAGTTGGCCACGAACTGCTTAGCCTTCTTTTCCAATTTTGGGAAAAAGTAGTCTTCTAATATCTGTTTTGTATTTTCTTGAGCTGCGCGATGAGCTCGATTATGCTCAGCCGCAATTATTTCTTGTTGTTCGTTTGGGTCAAATATGTCATTAACAAATTTCTCTGTATGTCTGAGTTTTACTGTTGGAAAGAGTTCAGTCAATTCATGTTGAAATTGTGCTAGGGTGTGTAGGTCACAATGTATTGCGTTCACTACATCCACTTTCACTGCCTCTTGCAGGAGTTTCATTAAATCATCCTTGGTTTTGAATGAAATTAAATGCCTTGTTTTTTTTCCAAAAATAATATAAGTTCTTCGTTGAGGTTCTACGCCTTCTTCTAAAAGTATTTGGTTTCGGAAACAGTTAACCGGCTTATCGGTTCTTTCAATAGTATTAGTAGACGATACCTCGCTGTGTATTGTCTCAATACTCATATTGTCTAAAGCGTTTATATGCTGCCTAGACAATGCATCCGCAACCACGTTTTCCTTACCCGGTTTGTAGATGAGCTTTGCATTGCATTCATCTATGAAAGCTTTCCATCTCTTAATTTTTGAGTTTGGATTTCTGTCGGAAACCGCAAAGGTTAGTGGCTGGTGGTCCGTAAACACATTAAGCTTGGATACACCGTAAAGGTAATTTCTGAGCGATTTTAATGCCCAAACGATGGCTAGTAATTCTCTTTCGTTTGTGGCGTAATGCTCCTCGCTACCGGACAAGGTGCGAGAGATCATGGTAATAGGTTTGCCCTCCTTTGAAAGGACGCCACCGATAGCGTGTGAGGACGCATCAGTAGTCAAATCGAACGGTTTGCTGAAATCCGGATATGTTAGTGTTACGTCCTCGGATGCTAGAATTTCCTTTAATGTATTGAAGGTCTTTTTCTGTTCGTCAGTCAAATCAATTTTGATTTTTTTCGACTGTGATGCAGTAACTCGACCGTATTCTCCCCTCATAATATTTGACAGGGGCTTTGCTATCTTAGCGAAATCTCTTATAAAACAGCGGTAATACCCCGCCAGCCCCAAGAATGATCTAAGCCCCCTCAAAGTGGTGACCAAAAATCCCAAGTATTTAACTTCGCTTTTAAAAAATTTTGACTTTTCTGCCGAAACTCTCATATTGGCTTCGAATAAACTTCTAAGAATTGCTTCAACATCCTTTAAGTGTTGTTGCTCATCCTTTGAGAATATAATGACATCGTCTACGTAGACGAAACAGTTTTTTCCTATGTGTTCTCTCAACACATCGTCTATTGTCCTCTGGAAGATACTGGGAGCGTTCTTCAGGCCGAAGGGTAGCCGACAGAATTCATACTTCTTCACGGAGAAGGCAGTCTTTTCTCTATCGCGCTCTAATAGTTTTATCTGGTGAAAACCAGACTTCAAATCTAGAGTAGTAAAGAATTTGCTCCCGCCCAGATTGGACAAGATCCCTGTAATATCGGGGATCGGGTACTTATCACTGATTGTTTTCTCATTCAGTTTCCGAAAATCTATAACTAATCGTTTTTTTCTCTGCCGTCTTTATCAAGACCTTTCTTCTTAACTACCCATATAGGGTTGTTGTATGGGGACCTAGAGGTCCGAATGATGCCATTCGCCAAAAGGTCCTGGATTTCCTTATTTACGAAATCCGAAACGCCCAGTGGGTATGGGTATAACCTTTTATAACCGGTTTTATATTCGCGTTCCAGGATTGGTCCCGTTAATCGCCTTTCTTCCTTATCCAGTAGTGGTGTTAATTAATTTTCGGTTTTATATTCGCGAGCCCCACGTTGGGCGCCAATAAAACGATTTAATTTTATTCGATTGTTTTCTACAGCGCACTAGCTGTTGTCATTAATGAGTTTTTCAAACTGAACTTACAATCGTGCCCTAGCTTACACCTAGCCCACGGCTTCGCGCTGCGCTGCTGCTGTTCTGCTAGCGTTCTACCGTGCGGACGCAATTCTGCTGACATGGCTGTGCGTGTAGAGTATTCGGTGCAGCCAGTCCGTGCGAACGCAATTCTGCTGACATGGCCGCGCGTGTAGAATATTCGGTGCAGCCAAACCGTGTGAGCGCAATTCTGCTGACATGGTTGCGCGTGTGGAATCGTTAGGTGCAACCACCCTGAGTGGGGTTGCGTCAACAAGATGTTGTTGTTGACGAAAATGTTATCGTGAGAACTTATTTACGATAACTTATATATGCACGTGTACAAAATAAAACCTCGATTAAAGATGATGAATTTGCTGCAAATAAAATCCATATGACCCATTGTTATGAGTAGCGTACTCATACAACATTGCTTTAGACAATCTTCAAAATTTGAACAAAAATTAAGTTGCTCCGAAATCGGTTGGGTTTAGACACAAATATGTGGAAATACATATATATTCACGTGTACAAAATAAGAACTCGATTAAAGATGATGAAATTTATGCAAATAAAATCCTTATGACCCATTGTTAGGAGTTGCGTACTCATAAGACATTGCTTATGACAATCTTGAAAATAAGAAAAAAATTTGGTTGGTCCAAAATCTGTCGGGTTTAGACACAACTGTGTCTAACTACATATATATTCACGTGTACAAAATAATAACTGGATTAATGAATGAAATTTTTGCAAATAAAATCCATATGACCCATTGTTATGAGTGGCGTACTCAAACGACATTGCTTATGACAATCTTGAAAATTAGAACAAAAATTAAATTGCTTCAAAATCTGTCGGGTTTGGACTCAAATATGTGGGAATGCATATATATTCGCATGTACATAATAAGAACTCGATTAAAGATTATGAAATTTTTGCATATAAAATCCATATGACCCATTGTTATTATTACCGTTATCATACCACATTGCTTTCGACAATCTTGAAAATTTTAACAATATCTAAGTTGCTCTAAAATTGGTAGGGTTAATACTCAAACGAGTGTAAATACATATATATTCACGTGTACAAAATAAGAACTCGATTAAAGATGATGAAATTTATGCAAATAAAATCCATATGACCCATTGTTATGAGTAGCGTACTCATACAAAATCTGTCGGGTTTAGACTCAATTGTGTCTTACTACATATATATTCACGTGTACAAAATAAAACCTCGATTAAAGATGATGAAATTCTTGCAAACAAAAATTCATATGACCCATTGTTATGGGTGGCGTACTGCTACCACATTGTTTTCGACAATCTTGAAAATTATAAGAAGAATTAAGTTGCTCCGAAATCGGTTGGGTTTAGACTTAAATGTGTGGAAATACATATATATTCACGTGTACAAAATAAGAACTCGATTAAAGATGATGAAATTTATGCAAATAAAATCCATATGACCCATTGTTATGAGTAGCGTACTCATACGACATTGCTTATGACAATCTTGAAAATTAGAACAAAAATTAATTTGCTTCAAAATCTGTCGGGTTTAGACTCAATTGTGTCTTACTACATATATATTCACGTGTACAAAATAAAACCTCGATTAAAGATGATGAAATTCTTGCAAACAAAAATTCATATGACCCATTGTTATGGGTGGCGTACTGCTACCACATTGTTTTCGACAATCATGAAAATTATAAGAAGAATTAAGTTGCTCCGAAATCGGTTGGGTTTAGACTTAAATGTGTGGAAATACATATATATTCACGTGTACAAAATAAGAACTCGATTAAAGATGATGAAATTTATGTAAATAAAATCCATATGACCCATTGTTATGAGTGGCGTACTCATACGACATCGGTTATGACAATCTTGAAAATTTGAACAAAAATTAAGTTGCTCCAAAATCGGTCGGGTTTATACTCAAATGAGTGTAAAAACATATATATTCACGTGTACAAAATAAGAACTCGATTAAAGATGATGAAATTTATGCGAATAAAATCCTTATGACCCATTGTTAGGAGTAGCGTACTCATAAGACATTGCTTATGACAATCTTGAAAATAAGAAAAAAATTTGGTTGGTCCAAAATCTGTCGGGTTTAGACACAACTGTGTCTAACTACATATATATTCACGTGTACAAAATAATAACTGGATTAATGAATGAAATTTTTGCAAATAAAATCCATATGACCCATTGTTATGAGTGGCGTACTCAAACGACATTGCTTATGACAATCTTGAAAATTAGAACAAAAATTAAATTGCTTCAAAATCTGTCGGGTTTGGACTCAAATGTGTGGGAATGCATATATATTCGCATGTACATAATAAGAACTCGATTAAAGATTATGAAATTTTTGCATATAAAATCCATATGACCCATTGTTATTATTACCGTTATCATACCACATTGCTTTCGACAATCTTGAAAATTTTAACAATATCTAAGTTGCTCCAAAATTGGTAGGGTTAATACTCAAACGAGTGTAAATACATATATATTCACGTGTACAAAATAAGAACTCGATTAAAGATGATGAAATTTATGCAAATAAAATCCATATGACCCATTGTTATGAGTAGCGTACTCATACGACATTGTTTATGACAATCTTGAAAATTAGAACAAAAATTTAGTTGCTTCAAAATCTGTCGGGTTTAGACTCAATTGTGTCTAACTACATATATATTCACGTGTACAAAATAAAACCTCGATTACCCATTGTTATGGGTGGCGTACTCCTACCACATTGTTTTCGACAATCTTGAAAATTATAAGAAGAATTAAGTTGCTCCGAAATCGGTTGGGTTTAGACACAAATGTGTGGAAATACATATGTATATATTCACGGGTACAAAATAAGAACTCGATTAAAGATGATGAATTTTTTGCAAATAAAATCCATATGACCCATTGTTATGATAAGCGTTATCATACCACATTGCTTTCGACAATCTTGAAAATTAGAACAAAAATTAAGTTGCTTCAAAATCGGTAGGGTTTATACTCAAACGAGTGTAAATACATATACATTCAAGTGTTCAAAATAAGAACTCGATTAAAGATGATGAAATTTATGCAAATAGAATCCATATGACCCATTGTTATGAGTAGCGTACTCATACGACATTGCTTATGACAATCTTGAAAATTAGAACAAAAATTTAGTTGCTTCAAAATCTGTCGGGTTTAGTCTCAATTGTGTCTAACAACATACATATTCTTGTGTACAAAATAAAACCTCGATTAAAGATGATGAATTTGTTGCAAATAAAATCCATATGACCCATTGTTATGAGTGGCGTACTCAAACGACATTGCTTATGACAATCTTGAAAATTAGAACAAAAATTAAATTGCTTCAAAATCTGTCGGGTTTGGACTCAAATGTTTGGGAATACATATATGTTCGCATGTACATAATAAGAACTCGATTAAACCTTATGAAATTTTTGCATATAAAATCCATATGACCCATTGTTATGATTACCGTTATCATACCACATTGCTTTCGATAATCTTGAAAATTTTAACAATATCTAAGCTGCTCCAAAATCGAAAGGGTTAATACTCAAACGAGTGTAAATACATATATATTCAAGTGTACAAAATAAGAACTCGATTAAAGATGATGAAATTTATGCAAATAAAATCCATATGACCCATTGTTATGAGTAGCGTACTCATACGACATTGCTTATGACAATCTTGAAAATAAGAACAAAAATTTAGTTGCTTCAAAATCTGTCGGGTGTAGACGCAAGTGTGTCTAACTACATATATATTCACGTGAACAAAATAAAACCTCGATTAAAGATGATGAATTTGCTGCAAATAAAATCCATATGACCCATTGTTATGAGTAGCGTACTCATACAACATTGCTTTTGTCAATCTTAAAAATTTGAACAAAAATTAAGACAATCTTGAAAATTTTAACAATATCTAAGTTGCTCCAAAATTGGTAGGGTTTAGACTCAAATGTGTCTAACTACATATATATTCACGTGTACAAAATAAAACCTCGATTAAAGATGATGAAGTTTTTGCAAACAAAAAGCCATATGACCCATTGTTATGGGTGGCGTACTCATACCACATTGCTTTCGACAATCTTGAAAATTATAAGAAGAATTAAGTTGCTCCGAAATCGTTTGGGTTTAGACTTAAATGTGTGGAAATACATATATATTCACGTGTACAAAATAAGAACTCGATTAAAGATGATGAAATTTATGTAAATAAAATCCATATGACCCATTGTTATGAGTGGCGTACTCATACGACATCGGTTATGACAATCTTGAAAATTTGAACAAAAATTAAGTTGCTCCAAAATCGGTCGGGTTTATACTCAAATGAAAGATGATGAAATTTATGCGAATAAAATCCAGATGACCCATTGTTAGGAGCAGCGTACTCATACGACATTGCTTATGACAATCTTGAAAATTAGAAAAAAATTTAGTTGGTCCTAAATCTGTCGGGTTTAGACTCAATTGTTTCTTACTACATATATATTCACGTGTACAAAATAATAACTGGGTTAATGAATGAAATTTTTGCAAATAAAATCCATATGACCCATTGTTATGAGTGGCGTACTAAACCGACATTGCTTATGACAATCTTGAAAATTAGAACAAAAATTAAATTGCTTCAAAATCTGTCGGGTTTGGACTCAAATGTGTGGGAATGCATATATATTCGCATGTATATAATAAGAACTCGATTAAAGATTATGAAATTATTGCATATAAAATCCATATGACCCATTGTTATGATAACCGTTATCATACCACATTGCTTTCGACAATCTTGAAAATTTTAACAATATCTAAGTAGCTCCAAAATTGGTAGGGTTAATACTCAAACGAGTGTAAATACATATATATTCACGTGTACAAAATAAGAACTCGATTAAAGATGATGAAATTTATGCAAATAAAATCCATATGACCCATTGTTATGAGTAGCGTACTCATACGACATTGCTTATGACAATCTTGAAAATAAGAACAAAAATTTAGTTGCTTCAAAATCTGTCGGGTGTAGACGCAAGTGTGTCTAACTACATATATATTCACGTGAACAAAATAAAACCTCGATTAAAGATGATGAATTTGCTGCAAATAAAATCCATATGACCCATTGTTATGAGTAGCGTACTCATACAACATTGCTTTTGTCAATCTTAAAAATTTGAACAAAAATTAAGACAATCTTGAAAATTTTAACAATATCTAAGTTGCTCCAAAATTGGTAGGGTTTAGACTCAAATGTGTCTAACTACATATATATTCACGTGTACAAAATAAAACCTCGATTAAAGATGATGAAGTTTTTGCAAACAAAAAGCCATATGACCCATTGTTATGGGTGGCGTACTCATACCACATTGCTTTCGACAATCTTGAAAATTATAAGAAGAATTAAGTTGCTCCGAAATCGTTTGGGTTTAGACTTAAATGTGTGGAAATACATATATATTCACGTGTACAAAATAAGAACTCGATTAAAGATGATGAAATTTATGTAAATAAAATCCATATGACCCATTGTTATGAGTGGCGTACTCATACGACATCGGTTATGACAATCTTGAAAATTTGAACAAAAATTAAGTTGCTCCAAAATCGGTCGGGTTTATACTCAAATGAAAGATGATGAAATTTATGCGAATAAAATCCAGATGACCCATTGTTAGGAGCAGCGTACTCATACGACATTGCTTATGACAATCTTGAAAATTAGAAAAAAATTTAGTTGGTCCTAAATCTGTCGGGTTTAGACTCAATTGTTTCTTACTACATATATATTCACGTGTACAAAATAATAACTGGATTAATGAATGAAATTTTTGCAAATAAAATCCATATGACCCATTGTTATGAGTGGCGTACTAAACCGACATTGCTTATGACAATCTTGAAAATTAGAACAAAAATTAAATTGCTTCAAAATCTGTCGGGTTTGGACTCAAATGTGTGGGAATGCATATATATTCGCATGTATATAATAAGAACTCGATTAAAGATTATGAAATTATTGCATATAAAATCCATATGACCCATTGTTATGATAACCGTTATCATACCACATTGCTTTCGACAATCTTGAAAATTTTAACAATATCTAAGTAGCTCCAAAATTGGTAGGGTTAATACTCAAACGAGTGTAAATACATATATATTCACGTGTACAAAATAAGAACTCGATTAAAGATGATGAAATTTATGCAAATAAAATCCATATGACCCATTGTTATGAGTAGCGTACTCATACGACATTGCTTATGACAATCTTGAAAATAAGAACAAAAATTTAGTTGCTTCAAAATCTGTCGGGTTTAGACTCAATTGTGTCTTACTACATATATATTCACGTGTACAAAATAAAACCTCGATTAAAGATGATGAAATTCTTGCAAACAAAAATTCATATGACCCATTGTTATGGGTGGCGTACTGCTACCACATTGTTTTCGACAATCTTGAAAATTATAAGAAGAATTAAGTTGCTCCGAAATCGGTTGGGTTTAGACACAATTGTGTGGAAATACATATATATTCACGGGTACAAAATAAGAACTCGATTAAAGATGATGAATTTTTTGCAAATAACATCCATATGACCAATTGTTATGATAAGCGTTATCATACCACATTGCTTTCGACAGACTTGAAAATTAGAACAAAAATTAAGTTGCTCCAAAATCGGTAGGGTTTATACTCAAACGAGTGTAAATACATATATATTCACGTGTACAAAATAAGAACTCGATTAAAGATGATGAAATTTATGCAAATAAAATCCATATGACCCATTGTTATGAGTAGCGTACTCATACGACATTGCTTATGACAATCTTGAAAATTAGAACAAAAATTTAGTTGCTTCAAAATCTGTCGGGTTTAGTCTCAATTGTGTCTAACAACATATATATTCTTGTGTACAAAATAAAACCTCGATTAAAGATGATGAATTTGTTGCAAATAAAATCCATATGACCCATTGTTATGAGTGGCGTACTCAAACGACATTGTTTATGACAATCTTGAAAATTAGAACAAAAATTAAATTGCTTCAAAATCTGTCGGGTTTGGACTCAAATGTGTGGGAATGCATATATGTTCGCATGTACATAATAAGAAATCGATTAAACATTATGAAATTTTTGCATATAAAATCCATTTGACCCATTGTTATGATTACCGTTATCATACCACATTGCTTTCGATAATCTTGAAAATTTTAACAATATCTAAGCTGCTCCAAAATTGGAAGGGTTAATACTCAAACGAGTGTAAATACATATATATTCAAGTGCACAAAATAAGAACTCGATTAAAGGTGATGAAATTTATGCAAATAAAATCCATATGACCCATTGTTATGAGTAGCGTACTCATACGACATTGCTTATGACAATCTTGAAAATTAGAACAAAAATTTAGTTACTTCAAAATCTGTCGGGTTTAGATGCAAGTGTGTCTAACTACATATACATATGTATATTCACGTGAACAAAATAAAACCTCGATTAAAGATGATGAAATTTTTGCAAACAAAAATCCATATGACCCATTGTTATAGGTGGCGTACTCCTACCACATTGTTTTCGACAATCTTGAAAATTATAAGATGAATTAAGTTGCTCCGAAATCGGTTGGGTTTAGACACAAATGTGTGGAAATACATATAAATTCACGTGTATAAGATAAGAACTCGATTAAAGATGATGAAATTTATGCAAATAAAATCCATATGACCCATTGTTATGAGTAGCGTACTCATACGACATTGCTTATGACAATCTTGAAAATTAGAACAAAAATTTAGTTGCTTCAAAATCTGTCGGGTTTAGACTCAATTGTGTCTAACTACATATATATTCACGTGTACAAAATAAAACCTCGATTAAAGATGATGAATTTGCTGCAAATAAAATCCATATGACCCATTGTTATGAGTAGCGTACTCATACAACATTGCTTTTGTCAATCTTAAAAATTTGAACAAAAATTAAGGTTCCATATGACCCATTGTTATGAGTAGCGTACTCATACAACATTGCTTTTGACAATCTTCAAAATTTGAACAAAAATTAAGTTGCTCCGAAATCGGTTGGGTTTAGACACAAATGTGTGGAAATACATATATATTCACGTGTACAAAATAAGAACTCGATTAAAGATGATGAAATTTATGTAAATAAAATCCTTATGACCCATTGTTAGGAGCAGCGTACTCATAAGACATTGCTTATGACAATCTTGAAAATTAGAAACAAATTTAGTTGGTCCAAAATCTGTCGGGTTTAGACACAACTGTGTCTAACTACATATATATTCACGTGTACAAAATAATAACTGGATTAATGAATGAAATTTTTGCAAATAAAATCCATATGACCCATTGTTATGAGTGGCGTACTCAAACGACATTGCTTATGACAATCTTGAAAATTAGAACAAAAATTAAGTTGCTTCAAAATCGGTCGAGTTTAGACTCAAATGTGTGGAAATACATATGCGTGATAAAATAAGAACTCGATTAAAGATGATGAAATTTATGCAAATAAAATCCATGACCCATTGTTATGAGTAGCGTACTCATACGACATTGCTTATGACAATCTTGAAAATTAGAACAAAAATTTAGTTGCTTCAAAATCTGTCGGGTTTAGACTCAACTGTGTCTAACTACATATACATTCACGTGTACAAAATAATAACTGGATTAATGAATGAAATTTTTGCAAATAAAATCCATATGACCCATTGTTATGATTAGCGTACTCATACCACATTGCTTTCGACAATCTTGAAAATTTTAACAAAAATTAAGTTGCTTCAAAATCGGTCGAGTTTAGACTCAAATGTGTGGAAATACATATACGTGATAAAATAAGAACTCGATTAAAGATGATGAAATTTATGCAAATAAAATCCATATGACCCATTGTTATGAGTGGCGTACTCATACGACATTGGTTATGACAATCTTGAAAGTGTGAACAAAAATTAAGTAGCTCCAAAATCGATTGGGTTTATACTCAAATGAGTGCAAATACATATATATTCACGTGTACAAAATAAGAACTCGATTATAGATGATGAAGTTTTTGCAAATAAAATCCATATGATCCAATGTTATGAATGGCGTACTCATACGACATTGTTTATGACAATCTTGAAAATTAGAACAAAAATTAAGTTGCTCCAAAATCGATCGGGTTTATACTCAAATGAGTGTAAATACATATATATTCACGTGTACGAAATAAGAACTCGATTAAAGATGATGAAGTTTTTGGAAATAAATTCCATATGATCCAATGTTATGAGTGGCGTACTCATACGACATTGCTTTCGACAATCTTGATAATTATAAGAAGAATTAAGTTGCTCCGAAATCGGTTAGGTTTAGACAGAAATGTGTGGAAAAACATATATATCTCGTGTACAAAATAAGAACTCGATTAATGATGATGAAATTTTTGCAAATAAAGTCCACATCACCCAATGTTATGAGTGGCGTACTCATACGACATTGTTTATGACAATCTTGAAAATTAGAACAAAAATTAAGTTGCTCCAAAATCTGTCGGGTTTGGACTCAAATGTGTGGAAATACATATATATTCGCATGTACTCAATAAGAACTCGATTAAAGATGATGAATTTTTTGCAAATAAAATCCATATGACCCATTGTTATGATTAGCGTACTCATACCACATTGCTTTAGACAATCTTGAAAATTTTAACAATAATTAAGTTGCTACAAAATCGGTCGAGTTTAGACTCAAATGTGTGGAAATACATATATATTCATGTGTACAAAATAAGAACTCGATTAAAGGTGATGAAATTTGTGCAAATAAAATCCATATGACCCATTGTTATGAGTGATGTACTCATACGACATTGGTTATGACAATCTTGAAAATTAGAACAAAAATTAAGTTACTCCAAAATCGATCGGGTTTATACTCGAATGAGTGTAAACACATATAAATTCATGTATACAAAATAAGAACTCGATTAAAGATGATGAAATTTTTGCAAACAAAAATCCATATGATCCATTGTTATGGGTGGCGTACTCATACCACATTGCTTTCGACAATCTTGAAAATAATAAGAAGAATTAAGTTGCTCCGAAATCGGTTAGGTTTAGACTCAAATGTGTGGAAATAGGAAATACATATATATTCACGGGTACAAAATAAGAACTCGATTAAAGATGATGAAATTTATGTAAATAAAATCCTTATGACCCATTGTTAGGAGCAGCGTACTCATAAGACATTGCTTATGACAATCTTGAAAATTAGAAACAAATTTAGTTGGTCCAAAATCTGTCGGGTTTAGACACAACTGTGTCTAACTACATATATATTCACGTGTACAAAATAATAACTGGATTAATGAATGAAATTTTTGCAAATAAAATCCATATGACCCATTGTTATGAGTGGCGTACTCAAACGACATTGCTTATGACAATCTTGAAAATTAGAACAAAAATTAAGTTGCTTCAAAAACGGTCGAGTTTAGACTCAAATGTGTGGAAATACATATGCGTGATAAAATAAGAACTCGATTAAAGATGATGAAATTTATGCAAATAAAATCCATGACCCATTGTTATGAGTAGCGTACTCATACGACATTGCTTATGACAATCTTGAAAATTAGAACAAAAATTTAGTTGCTTCAAAATCTGTCGGGTTTAGACTCAACTGTGTCTAACTACATATACATTCACGTGTACAAAATAATAACTGGATTAATGAATGAAATTTTTGCAAATAAAATCCATATGACCCATTGTTATGATTAGCGTACTCATACCACATTGCTTTCGACAATCTTGAAAATTTTAACAAAAATTAAGTTGCTTCAAAATCGGTCGAGTTTAGACTCAAATGTGTGGAAATACATATACGTGATAAAATAAGAACTCGATTAAAGATGATGAAATTTATGCAAATAAAATCCATATGACCCATTGTTATGAGTGGCGTACTCATACGACATTGGTTATGACAATCTTGAAAGTGTGAACAAAAATTAAGTAGCTCCAAAATCGATTGGGTTTATACTCAAATGAGTGCAAATACATATATATTCACGTGTACAAAATAAGAACTCGATTATAGATGATGAAGTTTTTGCAAATAAAATCCATATGATCCAATGTTATGAATGGCGTACTCATACGACATTGTTTATGACAATCTTGAAAATTAGAACAAAAATTAAGTTGCTCCAAAATCGATCGGGTTTATACTCAAATGAGTGTAAATACATATATATGCACGTGTACAAAATAAGAACTTGATTAAAAAGATGAAAAAATTTTTGCATATAAAATCCATAAGACCCATTGCTATGATTACCGTTATCATATCACATTGCTTTCGACAATCTTGAAAATTTTAACAATAATTAAGTTGCTCCAAAATCGGTAGGGTTTATACTCAAACGAATGTAAATACATATATATTCACGTATACAAAATAAGAACTCGATTAAAGATGATGAAATTTATGCAAATAAAATCCATATAACCCGTTGTTGTGAGTAGCGTACTTATACGACATTGCTTATGACAATCTTGAAAATTAGAACAAAAATTTAGTTGCTTCAAAATCTGTCGGGATTGGACTCAAATGTATGGAAATACATATATATTCACCGGTACAAAATAAGAACTCGATTAAAGATGATGAAATTTTTGCAAATAAAATCCATATGATCCAATGTTATGAGTGTCGTACTCATACGACATTGCTTATGACAATTTTGAAAATCAAAACAAATATTAAGTTGCTTCAATATCGGTCGGGTTTGGACTCAAATCTTGAAAATTTTAACAAAAATTAAGTTGCTTCAAAATCGGTCGAGTTTAGACTCAAATGTGTGGAAATACATATACGTGATAAAAAAAGAACTCGATTAAAGATGATGAAATTTATGCAAATAAAATCCATATGACCCATTGTTATGAGTGGCGTACTCATACGACATTGGTTATGACAATCTTGAAAGTTTGAACAAAAATTAAGTAGCTCCAAAATCGATTGGGTTTATACTCAAATGAGTGCAAATACATATATATTCACGTGTACAAAATAAGAACTCGATTATAGATGATGAAGTTTTTGCAAATAAAATCCATATGATCCAATGTTATGAATGGCGTACTCATACGACATTGTTTATGACAATCTTGAAAATTAGAACAAAAATTAAGTTGCTCCAAAATCGATCGGGTTTATACTCAAATGAGTGTAAATACATATATATTCACGTGTACGAAATAAGAACTCGATTAAAGATGATGAAGTTTTTGGAAATAAATTCCATATGATCCAATGTTATGAGTGGCGTACTCATACGACATTGCTTTCGACAATCTTGATAATTATAAGAAGAATTAAGTTGCTCCGAAATCGGTTAGGTTTAGACAGAAATGTGTGGAAAAACATATATATCTCGTGTACAAAATAAGAAGTCGATTAATGATGATGAAATTTTTGCAAATAAAGTCCACATCACCCAATGTTATGAGTGGCGTACTCATACGACATTGTTTATGACAATCTTGAAAATTAGAACAAAAATTAAGTTGCTCCAAAATCTGTCGGGTTTGGACTCAAATGTGTGGAAATACATATGTATTCGCATGTACTCAATAAGAACTCGATTAAAGATGATGAATTTTTTGCAAATAAAATCCATATGACCCATTGTTATGATTAGCGTACTCATACAACATTGCTTTAGACAATCTTGAAAATTTTAACAATAATTAAGTTGCTACAAACTCGGTCGAGTTTAGACTCAAATGTGTGGAAATACATATATATTCATGTGTACAAAATAAGAACTCGATTAAAGGTGATGAAATTTGTGCAAATAAAATCCATATGACCCATTGTTATGAGTGACGTACTCATACGACATTGGTTATGACAATCTTGAAAATTAGAACAAAAATTAAGTTGCTCCAAAATCGATCGGGTTTATACTCGAATGAGTGTAAACACATATAAATTCATGTATACAAAATAAGATCTCGATTAAAGATGATGAAATTTTTGCAAACAAAAATCCATATGATCCATTGTTATGGGTGGCGTACTCATACCACATTGCTTTCGACAATCTTGAAAATAATAAGAAGAATTAAGTTGCTCCGAAATCGGTTAGGTTTAGACTCAAATGTGTGGAAATAGGAAATACATATGTATTAACGGGTACAAAATAAGAACTCGATTAAAGATGATGCAATTTTTGCAAATAAAATCCATATGACCCAATGTTATGAGTGGCGTACTCATACGACATTGCTTATGACAATCTTGAAAATTAGAACAAAAATTAAGTTGCCCCAAATCTGTCGGGTTTGGACTCAAATGTGTGGAAATACATATATATTCGCATGTACACAATAAGAACTCGATTCAAGATGATGAATTTTTTGCAAATAACATCCATATGACCCATTGTTATGACTAGCGTACTGAGTTGCTTTCGACAATCTTGAAAATTTTAACAAAAATTAAGTTGCTCCAAAATTGGTCGGGCTTAGACTCTAATGTGTCGAAATACATATATATGCACGTGTACAAAATAAGAACTTGATTAAAAAGATGATGAAATTTTTGCATATAAAATCCATAAGACCCATTGCTATGATTACCGTTATCATATCACATTGCTTTCGACAATCTTGAAAATTTTAACAATAATTAAGTTGCTCCAAAATCGGTAGGGTTTATACTCAAACATATGTAAATAGATATATATTCACGCATACAAAATAAGAACTCGATTAAATATGATGAAATTTATGCAAATAAAATCCATATGACCCATTGTTGTGAGTAGCGTACTCATACGACATTGCTTATGACAATCTTGAAAATTAGAACAAAAATTTAGTTGCTTCAAAATCTGTCGGGATTGGACTCAAATGTGTGGAAATACATATATATTCACGGGTACAAAATAAGAACTCGATTAAAGATGATGAAATTTTTGCAAATAAAATCCATATGATCCAATGTTATGAGTGTCGTACTCATACGACATTGCTTATGACAATCTTGAAAATTAAAACAAATATTAAGTTGCTTCAATATCGGTCGGGTTTGGACTCAAATGTGTGGAAATGCATATATATTCGCATGTACAGAATAAGAACTCGATTAAAGATAATGAAATTTTTGCAAACAAAAATCCATATGACCCATTGTTTTGGGTGGCGTACTCATACCACATTGTTTCGACAATCTTGAAAACTATAAGAAGAATTTAGTTGCTCCGAAATCGGTTGGGTTTAGACACAAATGTGTGGAAATACATATATGTATATTCACGTGTACAAAATAAGAACTCGATTAAAGATGATGAAATTTTTGTAAATAAAATCCATATGATCCAATGTTATGAGCAGGGTGACCCATTTTATGGTTTTACTTAATATTGCTTATGCTGCATATTTTTGCAATTATTTGGTTCATTTTAAGGTCTTCTTTTTACCTTTTATTCCTTTTTTTACCATTTTTCACAACACTGTTTCTGTTAAATATTCATGTTGTCTCTTTTACACCTTTATATTTTACTAAGCATAACACCACCGACAATACTATCATTATTGCTGTTTCAGTCTATTGCATTGTACTTATGCTTAGAAAATTCTTAGTAAGTTGTCAAACGTGTTTAGTGGTTGAAATGAAAGTAAAAGAATCGAAGCAATCTTTTTTAAAAAGAGTCACGGAGCAGTATAGAGGCATCTTACGCTGCGATGAAAGTGTACTTTTTTGTTTGTACTGCAACACAACGATTACCGCTGGACGGATGTTCAACGTCACACAACATTTCAGTTCAACAAAACATGTGGCTGCGGCAAAAAGGCGCGCCACCAACTCTATACATAAAGAAACATTATTGACACAATATAAAGAGCAGGAATCAAATCCATTTGGCATGGATCTCTGCAAAACGTTTATGCAAGCTAATATTCCATTGAAAAAAATGCGTGATCCCAGCGTGGTAAATTTTTTAGAAAAATATACTAAAAACAACGTGCCATCAGAGACAACAATGCGTAGATACGTTCCAAAATTATACTACGAATGTATGGAAAATTTAAAAAAAAAAAGGTGGAAAATAAATATATATGGGTGTCTTTTGACGAAACGACAGACGTCGAGCAACGTTATATTGCCAATTTTGTATTTGGAGTTCTTGAAGAAGAAGAAGAAAAAGACAAGTGTTACCTTTTAAATGTAGCCGAGCTGGATTCGGCAAACGCAAGTAATGTGGCTGCATTCTTTAATGACAGCATGCAGTTATTATGGCCAGAAGGCATACAATATTCGAAAGTCTTACTTGTCGTAACAGACGCAGCAGCCTATATGCTGTCGGCTATGTCCAGCTTAAAAGTTTTGTATAAAAAATGATGCATGTAACATGTTTTGCGCATGCATTGCATAGACTTGCTGAGTTTGTCCGTTGTCAATTCAACAAAGTAAATACGCTTGTTGCAAGCAACAAATCTGTTTTTTTTAAGGTAAGGTTTTACTGTATTTACAAGGCAAACATTTATTTAACAAATTTTTTAAGGCACCCTCGCGTAAAAAAAAACTTTTGGAAATGTTCCCAGATTTACCATTGCCTCCGAGTCCAGTTATAACCAGATGTGGGACCTGGTTGAAAGCTGCGGAGTACTACTGCAAAAATTTTAATGAAATTGAAACTGTGCTTGACACCTTCGACCCAGAAGACTCAGAGGCCATTAAAGTTGCAAAAAACCTTTTTGAAGATCAGCAATTGAGCAGCGACTTAGCTTTTATTAAAACGAATTTTGTTTTTATAAACGAAAGCATAAAACAGCTCGAAGAAAAAGGAATTCCCCTTGAAAAAAGTATTAACATACTTAACACAGTTTTTTGAAATTGAAAACGATCTCAAATGATAAATATTTAAATAAATTTAAAGCAATTATGCTGCGTAACCCAGATTACAAAGTACTTGTGGACATAAATAATGTTCTTTTCGAAAATAAACAAGTAACAAGTTTAATTGCTAAGTTCTCTCCAAATGAAATAACTAAATTTAAATATTGTCCGACCACGTCTTAAGACGTGGAAAGATCTTTTTCAATTTATGGAAATATATTATCTGAATACAGACGTAATTTTAAGTTGGAAAGCCTAAAAATGCACATGGTAGTGCATTGCAATAAATAGGAAAAAGGAAAATATACTTTTATTATTTTTCTTAATTAAAGTAGTAAAATTTGAATATTTATCCATAAAATTCACAAAAAGAATTGTAATACAATAAATTTTTTATCGTCATATTTTACTTTTTTAAGAGCATATTTTTAACTTTTTTGGAGTTTTTTTAAGCGCTTAAAATCGATTTTTTAGAGCTTAAAATGGGTCACCCTGGTTATGAGTGTCGTACTCATACGACATTGCTTTCGACAATCTTGAAAATTATAAGAAGAATTAAGTTGCTCCGAAATCGGTTGGGTTTTGACACAAATGTGTGGAAATACATATATATCCACGGGTACAAACTAAGAACTCGATTAAAGATGATAAAATTTTTGCAAATAAAATCCTTATGTTCCAATGTTATGAGTGGCGTACTCATACGACATTGCTTATGACAATCTTGAAAATTAGAACAAAAATTAAGTTGCTCCAAAATCGGTAGGGTTTATACTCAAAAGAGTAAATACATATATATTCACGTGAACAAGATAAGAACTCGATTAAAGATGATGAAATTTATGCAAATAAAATCCATATGACCCATTGTTATGAGTAGCGTACTCATACGACATTGCTTATGACAATCTTGAAAATTAGAACAAAAATTTAGTTGCTTCAAAATCTGTCGGGTTTAGACTCAATTGTGGCTAACTACATATATATTCACGTGTACAAAATAAAACCACGATTAAAGATGATGAATTTGCTGCAAATAAAATCCATATGACCCATTGTTATGAGTAGCGTACTCATACAATATTGCTTTTGTCAATCTTAAAAATTTGAACAAAAATTAAGGTTCCATATGACCCATAGTTATGAGTAGCGTTCTCATACAACATTGCTTTTGACAATCTTCAAAATTTGAACAAAAATTAAGTTGCTCCGAAATCGGTTGGGTTTAGACACAAATGTGTGGAAATACATATATATTCACGTGTACAAAATAAGAACTCGATTAAAGATGATGAAATTTATGTAAATAAAATCCATATGACCCATTGTTAGGAGTAGCGAACTCATAAAACATTGCTTATGACAATCTTGAAAATTAGAAAAAAATTTATTTGGTCCAAAATCTGTCGGGTTTAGACTCAAATGTGTCTAACTACATATGTATATATTCACGTGTACAAAATAAAACCTCGATTAAAGATGATGAAGTTGTCGCAAACAAAAAGCCATATGACCCATTGTTATGGGTAGCGTACTCATACCACATTGCTTTCGACAATCTTGAAAATTATAAGAAGAATTAAGTTGCTCCGAAATCGGTTGGGTTTTGACACAAATGTGTGGAAATACATATATATTCACGGGTACAAACTAAGAACTCGATTAAAGATGATAAAATTTTTGCAAATAAAATCGTTATGACCCAATGTTATGAGTGGCGTACTCATACGACATTGCTTATGACAATCTTGAAAATTAGAACAAAAATTAAGTTGCTCCAAAATCGGTAGGGTTTATACTCAAAAGAGTAAATACATATATATTCACGTGTACAAAATAAAACCTCGATTAAAGATGATGAAGTTGTCGCAAACAAAAAGCCATATGACCCATTGTTATGGGTAGCGTACTCATACCACATTGCTTTCGACAATCTTGAAAATTATAAGAAGAATTAAGTTGCTCCGAAATCGGTTGGGTTTAGACTTAAATGTGTGGAAATACATATATATTCACGTGTACAAAATAAGAACTCGATTAAAGATGATGAAATTTATGTAAATAAAATCCATATGACCCATTGTTAGGAGTAGCGTACTCATAAGACATTGCTTATGACAATCTTGAAAATTAGAACAAAAATTTAGTTGCTTCAAAATCTGTCGGGTTTAGACTCAACTGTGTCTAACTACATATACATTCACGTGTACAAAATAATAACTGGATTAATGAATGAAATTTTTGCAAATAAAATCCATATGACCCATTGTTATGATTAGCGTACTCATACCACATTGCTTTCGACAATCTTGAAAATTTTAACAAAAATTAAGTTGCTTCAAAATCGGTCGAGTTTAGACTCAAATGTGTGGAAATACATATATATTCACGTGTACAAAATAAGAACTCGATTAAAGATGATGAAATTTATGTAAATAAAATCCATATGACCCATTGTTAGGAGTAGCGTACTCATAAGACATTGCTTATGACAATCTTGAAAATTAGAAAAAAATTTATTTGGTCCAAAATCTGTCGGGTTTAGACTCAAATGTGTCTAACTACATATATATTCACGCGTACAAAATAAAACCTCGATTAAAGATGATGAAGTTTTCGCAAACAAAAAGCCATATGACCCATTGTTATGGGTAGCGTACTCATACCACATTGCTATCGACAATCTTGAAAATTATAAGAAGAATTAAGTTGCTCCGAAATCGGTTGGGTTTAGACTTAAATGTGTGGAAATACATATATATTCACGTGTACAAAATAAGAACTCGATTAAAGATGGTGAAATTTATGCAAATAAAATCCATATGACCCATTGTTATGAGTGGCGTACTCATACGACATTGGTTATGACAATCTTGAAAGTTTGAACAAAAATTTAGTAGCTCCAAAATCGATTGGGTTTATACTCAAATGAGTGCAAATACATATATATTCACGTGTACAAAATAAGAACTCGATTATAGATGATGAAGTTTTTGCAAATAAAATCCATATGATCCAATGTTATGAATGGCGTACTCATACGACATTGTTTATGACAATCTTGAAAATTAGAACAAAAATTAAGTTGCTCCAAAATCGATCGGGTTTATACTCAAATGAGTGTAAATACATATATATTCACGTGTACGAAATAAGAACTCGATTAAAGATGATGAAGTTTTTGGAAATAAATTCCATATGATCCAATGTTATGAGTGGCGTACTCATACGACATTGCTTTTGACAATCTTGATAATTATAAGAAGAATTAAGTTGCTCCGAAATCGGTTAGGTTTAGACAGAAATGTGTGGAAAAACATATATATCTCGTGTACAAAATAAGAACTCGATTAATGATGATGAAATTTTTGCAAATAAAATCCACATCACCCAATGTTATGAGTGGCGTACTCATACGACATTGTTTATGACAATCTTGAAAATTAGAACAAAAATTAAGTTGCTCCAAAATCTGTCGGGTTTGGACTCAAATGTGTGGAAATACATATATATTCGCATGTACTCAATAAGAACTCGATTAAAGATGATGAATTTTTTGCAAATAAAATCCATATGACCCATTGTTATGATTAGCGTACTCATACCACATTGCTTTAGACAATCTTGAAAATTTTAACAATAATTAAGTTGCTACAAAATCGGTCGAGTTTAGACTCAAATGTGTGGAAATACATATATATTCATGTGTACAAAATAAGAACTCGATTAAAGGTGATGAAATTTGTGCAAATAAAATCCATATGACCCATTGTTATGAGTGACGTACTCATACGACATTGGTTATGACAATCTTGAAAATTAGAACAAAAATTAAGTTGCTCCAAAATCGATCGGGTTTATACTCGAATGAGTGTCAACACATATAAATTCATGTATACAAAATAAGAACTCGATTAAAGATGACGAAATTTTTGCAAACAAAAATCCATATGACCCATTGTTATGGGTGGCGTACTCATACCACATTGCTTTCGACAATCTTGAAAATAATAAGAAGAATTAAGTTGCTCCGAAATCGGTTAGGTTTAGACTCAAATGTGTGGAAATAGGAAATACATATATATTCACGGGTACAAAATAAGAACTCGATTAAAGATGATGCAATTTTTGCAAATAAAATCCATATGACCCAATGTTATGAGTGGCGTACTCATACGACATTGCTTATGACAATCTTGAAAATTAGAACAAAAATTAAGTTGCTCCAAATCTGTCGGGTTTGGACTCAAATGTGTGGAAATACATATATATTCGCATGTACACAATAAGAACTCGATTCAAGATGATGAATTTTTTGCAAATAACATCCATATGACCCATTGTTATGACTAGCGTACTGAGTTGCTTTCGACAATCTTGAAAATTTTAACAAAAATTAAGTTGCTCCAAAATCTGTCGGGTTTAGACTCAATTGTGTCTAACTACATATATATTCACGTGTACAAAATAAAACCTCGATTAAAGATGATGAAGTTGTCGCAAACAAAAAGCCATATGACCCATTGTTATGGGTAGCGTACTCATACCACATTGCTTTCGACAATCTTGAAAATTATAAGAAGAATTAAGTTGCTCCGAAATCGGTTGGGTTTTGACATAAATGTGTGGAAATACATATATATCCACGGGTACAAACTAAGAACTCGATTAAAGATGATAAAATTTTTGCAAATAAAATCCTTATGTTCCAATATTATGACTGGCGTACTCATACGACATTGCTTATGACAATCTTGAAAATTAGAACAAAAATTAAGTTGCTCCAAAATCGGTAGGGTTTATACTCAAAAGAGTAAATACATATATATTCACGTGTACAAGATAAGAACTCGATTAAAGATGATGAAATTTATGCAAATAAAATCCATATGACCAATTGTTATGAGTAGCGTACTCATACGACATTGCTTATGACAATCTTGAAAATTAGAACAAAAATTTAGTTGCTTCAAAATCTGTCGGGTTTAGACTCAATTGTGGCTAACTACATATATATTCACGTGTACAAAATAAAACCTCGATTAAAGATGATGAATTTGCTGCAAATAAAATCCATATGACCCATTGTTATGAGTAGCGTACTCATACAGTATTGCTTTTGTCAATCTTAAAAATTTGAACAAAAATTAAGGTTCCATATGACCCATAGTTATGAGTAGCGTACTCATACAACATTGCTTTTGACAATCTTCAAAATTTGAACAAAAATTAAGTTGCTCCGAAATCGGTTGGGTTTAGACACAAATGTGTGGAAATACATATATATTTACGTGTACAAAATAAGAACTCGATTAAAGATGATGAAATTTATGTAAATAAAATCCATATGACCCATTGTTAGGAGTAGCGAACTCATTAAACATTGCTTATGACAATCTTGAAAATTAGAAAAAAATTCATTTGGCCCAAAATCTGTCGGGTTTAGACTCAAATGTGTCTAAATACATATATATTCACGTGTACAAAATAAAACCTCGATTAAAGATGATGAAGTTGTCGCAAACAAAAAGCCATATGACCCATTGTTATGGGTAGCGTACTCATACCACATTGCTTTCGACAATCTTGAAAATTATAAGAAGAATTAAGTTGCTCCGAAATCGGTTGGGTTTTGACACAAATGTGTGGAAATACATATATATTCACGGGTACAAACTAAGAACTCGATTAAAGATGATAAAATTTTTGCAAACAAAATCCTTATGACCCAATGTTATGAGTGGCGTACTCATACGACATTGCTTATGACAAACTTGAAAATTAGAACAAAAATTAAGTTTCTACAAAATCGGTAGGGTTTATACTCAAAAGAGTAAATACATATATATTCACGTGCACAAGATAAGAACTCGATTAAAGATGATGAAATTTATACAAATAAAATCCATATGACCCATTGTTATGAGTAGCGTACTCATACGACATTGCTTATGACAATCTTGAAAATTTAAACAAAAATTTAGTTGCTTCAAAATCTGTCGGGTTTAGACTCAATTGTGTCTAACTACATATATATTCACGTGTACAAAATAAAACCTCAATTAAAGATGATGAATTTGCTGCAAATAAAATCCATATGACCCATTGTTATGAGTAGCGTACTCATACAATATTGCTTTTGTCAATCTTAAAAATTTGAACAAAAATTAAGGTTTCATATGACCCATTGTTATGAGTAGCGTACTCATACAACATTGCTTTTGACAATCTTCAAAATTTGAACAAAAATTAAGTTGCTCCGAAATCGGTTGGGTTTAGACACAAATGTGTGGAAATACATATATATTCACGTGTACAAAATAAGAACTCGATTAAAGATGATGAAATTTATGTAAATAAAATCCATATGACCCATTGTTATGAGTGGCGTACTCATACGACATCGGTTATGACAATCTTGAAAATTTGAACAAAAATTAAGTTGCTCCAAAATCGGTCGGGTTTATACTCAAATGAGTGTAAAAACATATATACTCACGTGTATAAAATAAGAACTCGATTAAAGATGATGAAATTTATGCGAATAAAATCTTTATGACCCATTGTTAGGAGTAGCGTACTCATAAGACATTGCTTATGACAATCTTGAAAATAAGAAAAAAATTTGGTTGTTCCAAAATCTGTCGGGTTTAGACACAACTGTGTCTAACTACATATATATTCACGTGTACAAAATAATAACTGGATTAATGAATGAAATTTTTGCAAATAAAATCCATATGACCCATTGTTATGAGTGGCGTACTCAAACGACATTGCTTATGACAATCTTGAAAATTAGAACAAAAATTAAATTGCTTCAAAATCTGTCGGGTTTGGACTCAAATGTGTGGGAATGCATATATATTCGCATGTAAATAATAAGAACTCGATTAAAAATGATGAAATTTTTGCATATAAAATCCATATGACCCATTGTTATGATTACCGTTACATACCACATTGTTTTCGACACTATTGAAAATTTTAACAATAATTAAGTTGCTCCAAAATCGGTAGGGTTTATACTCAAACGAGTGTAAGTACATATATATTCATGTGTACAAAATAAGAACTCGATCAAAGGTGATGAAATTTGTGCAAATAAAATCCATATGACCCATTGTTATGAGTGACGTACTCATACGACATTGGTTATGACAATCTTGAAAATTAGAACAAAAATTAAGTTGCTCCAAAATCGATCGGGTTTATACTCGAATGAGTGTAAATACATATAAATTCATGTATACAAAATAAGAACTCGATTAAAGATGATGAAATTTTTGCAAACAAAAATCCATATGACCCATTGTTATGGGTGGCGTACTCATACCACATTGCTTTCGACAATCTTGAAAATAATAAGAAGAATTAAGTTGCTCCGAAATCGGTTAGGTTTAGACTCAAATGTGTGGAAATAGGAAATACATATATATTAACGGGTACAAAATAAGAACTCGATTAAAGATGATGCAATTTTTGCAAATAAAATTAATATGACCCAATGTTATGAGTGGCGTACTCATACGACATTGCTTATGACAATCTTGAAAATTTGAACAAAAATTAAGTTGCTCCAAATCTGTCGGGTTTGGACTCAAATGTGTGGAAATACATATATATTCGCATGTTCAAAATAAGAACTCGATTCAAGATGATGAATTTTTTGCAAATAACATCCATATGACCCATTGTTATGACTAGCGTACTGAGTTGCTTTCGACAATCTTGAAAATTTTAACAAAAATTAAGTTGCTCCAAAATCGGTCGGTCTTAGACTCTAATGTGTCGCAATACATATATATGCACGCGTACAAAATAAGAACTTGATTAAAAAGATGATGAAATTTTTGCATATAAAATCCATAAGACCCATTGCTATGATTACCGTTATTATATCACATTGCTTTCGACAATCTTGAAAATTTTAACAATAATTAAGTTGCTCCAAAATCGGTAGGGTTTATACTCAAACGAATGTAAATACATATATATTCACGTATACAAAATAAGAACTCGATTAAAGATGATGATATTTATGCAAATAAAATCCATATGACCCATTGTTGTGAGTAGCGTACTCATACGACATTGCTTATGACAATCTTGAAAATTAGAACAAAAATTTAGTTGCTTCAAAATCTGTCGGGATTGGACTCAAATGTGTGGAAATACATATATATTCACGGGTACAAAATAAGAACTCGATTAAAGATGATGAAATTTTTGCAAATAAAATCCATATGATCCAATGTTATGAGTGTCGTACTCATACGACATTGCTTATGACAATCTTGAAAATTAAAACAAATATTAAGTTGCTTCAATATCGGTCGGGTTTGGACTCAAATGTGTGGAAATGCATATATATTCACATGTACAGAATAAGAACTCGATTAAAGATAATGAAATTTTTGCATATAAAATCCATATGATCCCTTGTTATGGGTGGCGTACTCATACGACAATGGTTATGACAATCTTGAAAATTTTAACAAAAATTAAGTTGCTCCAAATCTGTCGGGTTTGGACTCAAATGTGTGGAAATACATATATATTCGCATGTACACAATAAGACCTCGATTAATGATGATGAAATTTTTGCAAATAAAATCCATATGACCCATTGTTATGAGTGGCGTACTCATACGACATTGCTTATGACAATCTTGAAAATTAGAACAAAAATTTAGTTGCTCCAAAATCGGCAGGGTTTATACTCAAACGAGTGTAAATACATATATATTCACGTGTACAAAATTAGATCTCGATTAAAGATGATGAAATTTTTGCAAACAAAAATCCATATGACCCATTGGTTTGGGTGGCGTACTCATACCACATTGTTTCGACAATCTTGAAAATTATAAGAAGAATTTAGTTGCTCCGAAATCGGTTGGGTTTAGACACAAATGTGTGGAAATACATATATATTCACGTGTACAAAATAAGAACTCGATTAAAGATGATGAAATTTTTGCAAATAAAATCCATATGATCCAATGTTATGAGTGTCGTACTCATACGACATTGCTTTCGACAATCTTGAAAATTATAAGAAGAATGAAGTTGCTCCGAAATCGGTTGGGTTTTGACACAAATGTGTGGAAATACATATATATTCACGGGTACAAACTAAGAACTCGATTAAAGATGATAAAATTTTTGCAAATAAAATCTTTGTGACCCAATGCTATGAGTGGCGTACTCATACGACATTGCTTATGACAATCTTGAAAATTAGAACAAAAATTAAGTTGCTCCAAAATCGGCAGGGTTTATACTCAAACGAGTGTAAATACATATATATTCACGTGTACAAAATAAGAACTCGATTAAAGATGATGAAATTTTTGCAAATAAAATCCATATGATCCAATGTTATGAGTGTCGTACTCATACGGCATTGCTTTCGACAATCTTGAAAATTATAAGAAGAATGAAGTTGCTCCGAAATCGGTTGGGTTTTGACACAAATGTGTGGAAATACATATATATTCACGGGTACAAACTAAGAACTCGATTAAAGATGATAAAATTTTTGCAAATAAAATCCTTGTGACCCAATGCTATGAGTGGCGTACTCATACGACATTGCTTATGACAATCTTGAAAATTAAAACAAAAATTAAGTTGCTCCGAAATCGGTTAGGTTTTGACACAAATGTGTGGAAATACATATATGTATATTCACGGGTTCAAAATAAGAACTCGATTAAAGATGATGAATTTTTTGCATATAAAATCCATATGCTCCAATGTTATGAGTGTCGGACTCATACGACATCGGTTATGACAATCTTGAAAATTTGAACAAAAATTAAGTTGCTCCAAAATCGGCAGGGTTTATACTCAAACGAGTGTAAATACATATATATTCACGTGTACAAAATAAGAACTCGATTAAAGATGATGAAATTTTTGCAAATAAAATCCATATGATCCAATGTTATGAGTGTCGTACTCATACGACATTGCTTTCGACAATCTTGAAAATTATAAGAAGAATGAAGTTGCTCCGAAATCGGTTGGGTTTTGACACAAATGTGTGGAAATACATATATATTCACGGGTACAAACTAAGAACTCGATTAAAGATGATAAAATTTTTGCAAATAAAATCCTTGTGACCCAATGCTATGAGTGGCGTGCTCATACGACATTGCTTATGACAATCTTGAAAATTAGAACAAAAATTAGGTTGCTCCGAAATCGGTTAGGTTTTGACACAAATGTGTGGAAATACATATATGTATATTCACGGGTTCAAAATAAGAACTCGATTAAAGATGATGAATTTTTTGCATATAAAATCCATATGCTCCAATGTTATGAGTGTCGGACTCATACGACATCGGTTATGACAATCTTGAAAATTTGAACAAAAATTAAGTTGCTCCAAAATCGGTCGGGTTTAGACTCAAATGTGTGGAAATACATATACGTGATAAAATAAGTACTCGATTAAAGATGATGAATTTTTTGCAAATAAAATCCGTATGACCCATTGTTATGATTAGCGTACTCATACCACATTGCTTTAGACAATCTTGAAAATTTTAACAAAAATTAAGTTGCTACAAACTCGGTCGAGTTTAGACTCAAATGTGTGGAAATACATATATATTCATGTGTACAAAATAAGAACTCGACTAAAGGTGATGAAATTTGTGAAATAAAATCCATATGACCCATTGTTATGAGTGACGTACTCATACGACATTGGTTATGACAATCTTGAAAATTAAAACAAAAATTAAGTTGCTCCAAAATCGATCGGGTTTATACTCGAATGAGTGTAAATACATATAAATTCATGTATACAAAATAAGAACTCGATTAAAGATGATGAAATTTTTGCAAACAAAAATCCATATGACCCATTGTTATGGGTGGCGTACTCATACCACATTGCTTTCGACAATCTTGAAAATAATAAGAAGAATTAAGTTGCTCCGAAATCGGTTAGGTTTAGACTCAAATGTGTGGAAATAGGAAATACATATAAATTAACGGGTACAAAATAAGAACTCGATTAAAGATGATGCAATTTTTGCAAATAAAATCCATATGACCCAATGTTATGAGTGGCGTACTCATACGACATTGCTTATGACAATCTTGAAAATTAGAACAAAAATTAAGTTGCTCCAAATCTGTCGGGTTTGGACTCAAATGTGTGGAAATACATATATATTTGCATGTACACAATAAGAACTCGATTCAAGATGATGAATTTTTTGCAAATAACATCCATATGACCCGTTGTTATGACTAGCGTACTGAGTTGCTTTCGACAATCTTGAAAATTTTAACAAAAATTAAGTTGCTCCAAAAGAACTTGATTAAAAAGATGATGAAAATTTTGCATATAAAATCCATAAGACCCATTGCTATGATTACCGTTATCATATCACATTGCTTTCGACAATCTTGAAAATTTTAACAATAATTAAGTTGCTCCAAAATCGGTAGGGTTTATACTCAAACGAATGTAAATACATATATATTCACGTATACAAAATAAGAACTCGATTAAAGATGATGAAATTTATGCAAATAAAATCCATATGACCCATTGTTGTGAGTAGCGTACTCATACGACATTGCTTATGACAATCTTGAAAATTAGAACAAAAATTTAGTTGCTTCAAAATCTGTCGGGATTGGACTCAAATGTGTGGAAATACATATATATTCACGGGTACAAAATAAGAACTCGATTAAAGATGATGAAATTTTTGCAAATAAAATCCATATGATCCAATGTTATGAGTGTCGTACTCATACGACATTGCTTATGACAATCTTGAAAATTAAAACAAATATTAAGTTGCTTCAATATCGGTCGGGTTTGGACTCAAATGTGTGGAAATGCATATATATTCACATGTACAAAATAAGAACTCGATTAAAGGTAATGAAATTTTTGCATATAAAATCCATATGATCCATTGTTATGGGTGGCGTACTCATACGACAATGGTTATGATAATCTTGCAAATTTTAACAAAAATTAAGTTGCTCCAAATCTGTCGGGTTTGGACTCAAATGTGTGGAAATACATATATATTCGCATGTACACAATAAGAACTCGATTAATGATGATGAAATTTATGCAAATAAAATCCATATGACCCATTGTTGTGAGTAGCGTACTCATACGACATTGCTTATGACAATCTTGAAAATTAGAACAAAAATTTAGTTGCTCCAAAATCGGCGGGGTTTATACTCAAACGAGTGTAAATACATATATATTCACGTGTACAAAATTAGAACTCGATTAAAGATGATGAAATTTTTGCAAACAAAAATCCATATGACCCATTGGTTTGGGTAGCGTACTCATACCACATTGTTTCGACAATCTTGAAAATTATAAGAAGAATTAAGTTGCTCCGAAATCGGTTGGGTTTTGACACAAATGTGTGGAAATACATATATATTCACGGGTACAAACTAAGAACTCGATTAAAGATGATAAAATTTTTGCAAATAAAATCCTTATGACCCAATGCTATGAGTGGCGTACTCATACGACATTGCTTATGACAATCTTGAAAATTAGAACAAAAATTAAGTTGCTCCAAAATCGGCAGGGTTTATACTCAAACGAGTGTAAATACATATATATTCACGGGTTCAAAATAAGAACTCGATTAAAGATGATGAATTTTTTGCATATAAAATCCATATGCTCCAATGTTATGAGTGTCGTACTCATACGACATTGCTTTCGACAATCGTGAAAATTTTAAGAATTAAGTTGCTCCGAAATCGGTTGGGTTTTGACACAAATGTGTGGAAATACATCTATATTCACGGGTACAAACTAAGAACTCGATTAAAGATGATAAAATTTTTGCAAATAAAATCGTTATGACCCAATGTTATGAGTGGCGTACTCATACGACATTGCTTATGACAATCTTGAAAATTAGAACAAAAATTAAGTTGCTCCAAATCTGTCGGGTTCGGACTCAAATGTGTGGAAATACATATATATTCGCATGTTTACAATAAGAACTCGATTCAAGATGATGAATTTTTTGCAAATAACATCCACATGACCCATTGTTATGACTAGCGTACTGGATTGCTTTCGACAATCTTGAAAATTTTAACAAAAATTAAGTTGCTCCAAAATCGGTCGGGCTTAGACCCTAATGTGTCGAAATACATATATATGCACGTGTACAAAATAAGAACTTGATTAAAAAGATGATGAAATTTTTGCATATAAAATCCATAAGACCCATTGCTATGATTACCGTTATCATTCCACATTGCTTTCGACAATCTTGAAAATTTTAACAATAATTAAGTTGCTCCAAAATCGGTAGGGTTTATACTCAAACGAATGTAAATACATATATCTTCACGTATACAAAATAAGAACTCGATTAAAGATGATGAAATTTATGCAAATTAAATCCATATGACCTATTGTTGTGAGTAGCGTACTCATACGACATTGCTTATGACAATCTTGAAAATTAGAACAAAAATTTAGTTGCTTCAAAATCTGTCGGGTTTGGACTCAAATGTGTGGAAATACATATATATTCACGGGTACAAAATAAGAACTCGATTAAAGATGATGAAATTTTTGCAAATAAAATCCATATGATCCAATGTTATGAGTGTCGTACTCATACGACATTGCTTATGACAATCTTGAAAATTAAAACATATATTAAGTTGCTTCAAAATCGGTCGGGTTTGGACTCAAATGTGTGGAAATGCATATATATTCGCATGTACAGAATAAGAACTCGATTAAAGATAATGAAATTTTTGCATATAAAATCCATATGATCCATTGTTATGGGTGGCGTACTCATACGACATTGGTTATGACAATCTTGAAAATTTTAACAAAAATTAAGTTGCTCCAAATCTGTCGGGTTTGGACTCAAATGTGGGGAAATACATATATGTATATTCGCATGTACACAATAAGAACTCGATTAATGATGATGAAATTTTTGCAAATAAAATCCATATGACCCATTGTTATGAGTGGCGTACTCATACGACATTGCTTATGACAATCTTGAAAATTAGAACAAAAATGAAGTTGCTCCAAAATCGGCAGGGTTTATACTCAAACGAGTGTAAATACATATATATTCACGTGAACAAAATTAGAACTCGATTAAAGATGATGAAATTTTTGCAAACAAAAATCCATATGACCCATTGTTTTGGGTGGCGTACTCATACCACATTGTTTCGACTATCTTGAAAATTATAAGAAGAATTTTGTTGCTCCCAAATCGGTTGGGTTTAGACACAAATGTGTGGAAATACATATATATTCACGTGTACAAAATAAGAACTCGATTAAAGATGATGAAATTTTTGCAAATAAAATCCATATGATCCAATGTTATGAGTGTCGTACTCATACGACATTGCTTTCGACAATCTTGAAAATTATAAGAAGAATTAAGTTGCTCCGAAATCGGTTGGGTTTTGACACAAATGTGTGGAAATACATATATATGCACGGGTACAAACTAAGAACTCGATCAAAGATAATAAAATTTTTGCAAATAAAATCCTTATGACCCAATGTTATGAGTGGCGTACTCATACGACATTGCTTATGACAATCTTGAAAATTAGAACAAAAATTAAGTTGCTCCAAAATCGGCAGGGTTTATACTCAAACGAGTGTAAATACATATATATTCACGTGTACAAAATAAGAACTCGATTAAAGATGATGAAATTTTTGCAAATAAAATCCATATGATCCAATGTTATGAGTGTCGTACGCATACGACATTGCTTTCGACAATCTTGAAAATTATAAGAAGAATTAAGTTGCTCCGAAATCGGTTGGGTTTTGACACAAATGTGTCGAAATACATATATATTCACGGGTACAAAATAAGAATTCGATTAAAGATGATGAAATTTTTGCAAATAAAATCCATATGATCCAATGTTATGAGTGTCGTACTCATACGACATTGCTTATGACAATCTTGAAAATTAAAACAAATATTAAGTTGCTTCAAAATCGGTCGGGTTTGGACTAAAATGTGTGGAAATGCATATATATTCGCATGTACAGAATAAGAACTCGATTAAAGATAATGAAATTTTTGCATATAAAATCCATATGATCCATTGTTATGGGTGGCGTACTCATACGACATTGGTTATGACAATCTTGAAAATTTTAACAAAAATTAAGTTGCTCCAAATCTGTCGGGTTTGGACTCAAATGTGGGGAAATACATATATATGCACGGGTACAAACTAAGAACTCGATTAAAGATAATAAAATTTTTGCAAATAAAATCCTTATGACCCAATGTTATGAGTGGCGTACTCATACGACATTGCTTATGACAATCTTGAAAATTAGAACAAAAATTAAGTTGCTCCAAAATCGGCAGGGTTTATACTCAAACGAGTGTAAATACATATATATTCACGTGTACAAAATAAGAACTCGATTAAAGATGATGAAATTTTTGCAAATAAAATCCATATGATCCAATGTTATGAGTGTCGTACTCATACGACATTGCTTTCGACAATCTTGAAAATTATAAGAAGAATTAAGTTGCTCCGAAATCGGTTGGGTTTTGACACAAATGTGTGGAAATACATATAAATGCACGGGTACAAACTAAGAACTCGATTAAAGATAATAAAATTTTTGCAAATAAAATCCTTATGACCCAATGTTATGAGTGGCGTACTCATACGACATTGCTTATGACAATCTTGAAAATTAGAACAAAAATTAAGTTGCTCCAAAATCGGCAGGGTTTATACTCAAACGAGTGTAAATACATATATATTCACGTGTACAAAATAAGAACTCGATTAAAGATGATGAAATTTTTGCAAATAAAATCCATATGATCCAATGTTATGAGTGTCGTACTCATACGACATTGCTTTCGACAATCTTGAAAATTATAAGAAGAATTAAGTTGCTCCGAAATCGGTTGGGTTTTGACACAAATGTGTGGAAATACATATATATTCAAGGGTACAAAATAAGAACTCGATTAAAGATGATGAATTTTTTGCATATAAAATCCATATGATCCAATGTTATCGAGTGTCGTACTCATACGAGATTGCTATCGACAATCGTGAAAATTATAAGAAGAATTAAGTTGCTCCGAAATCGGTTGGGTTTTGACACAAATGTGTGGAAATACATATATATTCACGGGTACTAACTAAGAACTCGATTAAAGATGATAAAATTTTGCAAATAAAATCCTTATGACCCAATGTTATTAGTGGCGTACTCATACGACAATGCTTATGACAATCTTGGAAATTAGAACAAAAATTAAGTTGCTCCAAATCTGTCGGGTTTGGACTCAAATGTTTGGAAATACATATATATTCGCATGAACTCAATAAGAACTCGATTAAAGATGATGAATTTTTTGCAAATAAATCCATAAGACCCATTCTTATGATTAGCGTACTCATACCACATTGCTTATGACAATCTTGAAAATTAAAACAAAAATTAAGTTGCTTCAAAATCTGTCGGGTATGGACTCAAATGTGTGGAAATGCATATATATTCGTATGTACACAATAAGAACTCAATTAAAGATTACGCATTTTTTACAAATAAAATCCATATGACCAATTGTTATGATTAGCGTACTCATACCAATCTTGAAAATTATAAGAAGAATTTAGTTGCTCCGAAATCGGTTGGGTTTTGACACAAATGTGTGGAAATACATATATATTCACGTGTACAAAATAAGAACTCGATTAAAGATGATGAAATTTTTGCAAATAAAATCCATATGATCCAATGTTTTGAGTGTCGTACTCATACGACATTGCTTTCGACAATCTTGAAAATTATAAGAAGAATTAAGTTGCTCCGAAATCGGTTGGGTTTTGACACAAATGTGTGGAAATACATATATATTCACGTGTACAAAATAAGAACTCGATTAAAGATGATGAAATTTTTGCAAATAAAATCCATATGATCCAATGTTTTGAGTGTCGTACTCATACGACATTGCTTTCGACAATCTTGAAAATTATAAGAAGAATTAAGTTGCTCCGAAAACGGTTGGGTTTTGACACAAATGTGTGGAAATACATATATATTCACGGATACAAAATAAGAACTCGATTAAAGATGATGAATTTTTTGCATATAAAATCCATATGAGCCATTGTTATGATTACCGTTATCATACCACATTGCTTTCGACAATCTTGAAAATTTTAACAATAATTAAGTTGCTCCAAAAGCGGTCGGGTTTATACTCAAATGAGTTTAAATACATATATATTCATGTGTACAAAATAAGAACTCGATTAAAGATGATGAAATTTTTGCAAACAGAAATCCATATGGCTCATTGTTAAGGGTGGCGTACTCATACCACATTGCCTTCGACAATCTTGAAAATTATAAGAAGAATTAAGTTGCTCCGAAATCGGTTGGGTTTAGACACAAATGTGTGGAAATACATATATATTCACGTGTACAAAATAAGAACTCGATTAAAGATGATGAAATTTTGCAAATAAAATCTATACGACCCAATGTTATGAGTGGCGTACTCAGACGACATTGCTTATGACAATCTAGAAAATTAGAACAAAAATTAAGTTGCTCCAAAATCTGTCGGGTTTGGACTCAAATGTCTGGAAATACATATATATTCGCATGTACACAATAAGAACTCAATTAAAGATGATGAAGTTTTTGCAAACAAAAAGCTATATGACCCATTGTTATGGGTGGCGTACTCATACCACATTGCTTTCGACAATCTTGAAAATTATAAGAAGAATTAAGTTGCTCCGAAATCGGTTGGGTTTAGACACAAATGTGTGGAAATACATATATATTCACGTGTACAAAATAAGAACTCGATTAAAGAGAATGAAATTTTTGCAAATAAAATCCATATGATCCATTGTTATGGGTGGCGTACTCATACGACATTGGTTATGACAATCTTGAACATTTTAACAAAAATTAAGTTGCTCCAAAATCGGTCGGGTTTATACTCAAATGAGTGTGAATACATATATATTCACGTGTACAAAATAAGAACTCGATTAAAGATGATGAAATTTATGAGAATAAAATCCATATGACCCATTGTTAGGAGTAGCGTACTCATACTTACTCATGCTTATGACAATCTTGAAAATTAGAACAAAAATTAAGAACTCGATTAAAGATGATGAAATTTTTGCATATAAAATCCATATGATCCAATGTTATGAGTGTCGTACTCATACGACATTGCTTTCGACAATCTTGAAAATTATAAGAAGAATGAAGTTGCTCCGAAATCGGCAGGGTTTTGACACAAATGTGTGGAAATACATATATATTCACGGGTACAAACTAAGAACTCGATTAAAGATGATAAAATTTTTGCAAATAAAATCCTTGTGACCCAATGCTATGAGTGGCGTACTCATACGACATTGCTTATGACAATCTTGAAAATTATAAGAAGAATGAAGTTGCTCCGAAATCGGTTGGGTTTTGACACAAATGTGTGGAAATACATATATATTCACGTGTACAAAATTAAAACTCGATTAAAGATGATGAAATTTTTGCAAACAAAAATCCATATGACCCATTGGTTTGGGTGGCGTACTCATACCACATTGTTTCGACAATCTTGAAAATTATAAGAAGAATTTAGTTGCTCCGAAATCGGTTGGGTTTAGACACAAATGTGTGGAAATACATATATATTCACGTGTACAAAATAAGAACTCGATTAAAGATGATGAAATTTTTGCAAATAAAATCCATATGATCCAATGTTATGAGTGTCGTACTCATACGACATTGCTTTCGACAATCTTGAAAATTATAAGAAGAATGAAGTTGCTCCGAAATCGGTTGGGTTTAGACACAAATGTGTGGAAATACATATATATTAACGGGTACAAAATAAGAACTCGATTAAAGATGATGAAATTTTTGCAAATAAAATCCATATGACCCAATGTTATGAGTGGCGTACTCATACGACATTGCTTATGACAATCTTGAAAATTAGAACAAAAATTAAGTTGCTCCAAATCTGTCGGGTTTGGACTCAAATGTGTGGAAATACATATATATCTGCATGTACACAATAAGAACTCGATTCAAGATGATGAATTTTTTGCAAATAACATCCATATGACCCATTGTTGTGAGTAGCGTACTCATACGACATTGCTTATGACAATCTTGAAAATTAGAACAAAAATTTAGTTGCTTCAAAATCTGTCGGGATTGGACTCAAATGTGTGGAAATACATATATATTCACGGGTACAAAATAAGAACTCGATTAAAGATGATGAAATTTTTGCAAATAAAATCCACATGATCCAATGTTATGAGTGTCGTACTCATACGACATTGCTTATGACAATCTTGAAAATTAAAACAAAAATTAAGTTGCTCCAAAATCTGTCGGGTTTGGACTCAAATGTGTGGAAATACATATGTACTCGCATGTACTCAATAAGAACTCGATTAAAGATGATGATTTTTTTGCAAATAAAATCCGTATGACCCATTGTTATGATTAGCGTACTCATACCACATTGCTTTAGACAATCTTGAAAATTTTAACAAAAATTAAGTTGCTACAAACTCGGTCGAGTTTAGACTCAAATGTGTGGAAATACATATATATTCATGTGTACAAAATAAGAACTCGACTAAAGGTGATGAAATTTGTGCAAATAAAATCCATATGACCCATTGTTATGAGTGACGTACTCATACGACATTGGTTATGACAATCTTGAAAATTAAAACAAAAATTAAGTTGCTCCAAAATCGATCGGGTTTATACTCGAATGAGTGTAAATACATATAAATTCATGTATACAAAATAAGAACTCGATTAAAGATGATGAAATTTTTGCAAACAAAAATCCATATGACCCATTGTTATGGGTGGCGTACTCATACCACATTGCTTTCGACAATCTTGAAAATAATAAGAAGAATTAAGTTGCTCCGAAATCGGTTAGGTTTAGACTCAAATGTGTGGAAATAGGAAATACATATATATTAACGGGTACAAAATAAGAACTCGATTAAAGATGATGCAATTTTTGCAAATAAAATCCATATGACCCAATGTTATGAGTGGCGTACTCATACGACATTGCTTATGACAATCTTGAAAATTAGAACAAAAATTAAGTTGCTCCAAATCTGTCGGGTTTGGACTCAAATGTGTGGAAATACATATATATTTGCATGTACACAATAAGAACTCGATTCAAGATGATGAATTTTTTGCAAATAACATCCATATGACCCATTGTTGTGAGTAGCGTACTCATACGACATTGCTTATGACAATCTTGAAAATTAGAACAAAAATTTAGTTGCTTCAAAATCTGTCGGGATTGGACTCAAATGTGTGGAAATACATATATATTCACGTGTACAAAATAAGAACTCGATTAAAGATGATGAAAGTTTTGCAAATAAAATCCATATGATCCAATGTTATGAGTGTCGTACTCATACGACATTGCTTTCGACAATCTTGAAAATTATAAGAAGAATGAAGTTGCTCCGAAATCGGTTGGGTTTTGACACAAATGTGTGGAAATACATATATATTCACGGGTACAAACTAAGAACTCGATTAAAGATGATAAAATTTTTGCAAATAAAATCCTTGTGACCCAATGCTATGAGTGGCGTACTCATACGACATTGCTTATGACAATCTTGAAAATTAGAACAAAAATTAAGTTGCTCCAAAATCGGCAGGGTTTATACTCAAACGAGTGTAAATACATATATATTCACGTGTACAAAATAAGAACTCGATTAAAGATGATGAAATTTTTGCAAATAAAATCCATATGATCCAATGTTATGAGTGTCGTACTCATACGGCATTGCTTTCGACAATCTTGAAAATTATAAGAAGAATTAAGTTGCTCGGAAATCGGTTTGGTTTTGACACAAATGTGTGGAAATACATATATGTATATTCACGGGTTCAAAATAAGAACTCGATTAAAGATGATGAATTTTTTGAATATAAAATCCATATGCTCCAATGTTATGAGTGTCGGACTCATACGACATCGGTTATGACAATCTTGAAAATTTGAACAAAAATTAAGTTGCTCCAAAATCGGTCGGGTTTATACTCAAATGTGTGGAAATACATATACGTGATAAAATAAGAACTCGATTAAAGATGATGAAATTTATGCGAATAAAATCTTTACGACCCATTGTTAGGAGTAGCGTACTCATAAGACATTGCTTATGACAATCTTGAAAATAAGAAAAAAATTTGGTTGTTCCAAAATCTGTCGGGTTTAGACACAACTGTGTCTAACTACATATATATTCACGTCTACAAAATAATAACTGGATTAATGAATGAAATTTTTGCAAATAAAATCCATATGACCCATTGTTATGAGTGGCGTACTCAAACGACATTGCTTATGACAATCTTGAAAATTAGAGCAAAAATTAAATTGCTTCAAAATCTGTCGGGTTTGGACTCAAATGTGTGGGAATGCACATATATTCGCATGTACATAATAAGAACTCGATTAAAAATGATGAAATTTGTGCATATAAAATCCATATGACCCATTGTTATGATTACCGTTACATACCACATTGCTTTCGACACTACTGAAAATTTTAACAATAATTAAGTTGCTCCAAAATCGGTAGGGTTTATACTCAAACGAGTGTAAGTACATATATATTCACGGCTACAAAATAAGAACTCGATTAAAGATGATGAAATTTATGCAAATAAAATCCATGACCCATTGTTATGAGTAGCGTACTCATACGACATTGCTTATGACAATCTTGAAAATTAGAACAAAAATTTAGTTGCTTCAAAATTTGTCGGGTTTAGACTCAACTGTGTCTAACTACATATACATTCACGTGTACAAAATAATAACTGGATTAATGAATGAAATTTTTGCAAATAAAATCCATATGACCCATTGTTATGATTAGCGTACTCATACCACATTGCTTTCGACAATCTTGAAAATTTTAACAAAAATTAAGTTGCTTCAAAATCGGTCGAGTTTAGACTCAAATGTGTGGAAATATATATACCTGATAAAATAAGAACTCGATGAAAGATGATGAAATTTATGCAAATAAAATCCATATGACCCATTGTTATGAGTTGCGTACTGATACGACATTGGTTATGACAATCTTGAAAGTTTGAACAAAAATTAAGTTGCTCCAAAATCGATTGGGTTTATACTCAAATGAGTGCAAATACATATATATTCACGTGTACAAAATAAGAACTCGATTATAGATGATGAAGTTTTTGCAAATAAAATCCATATGATCCAATGTTATGAATGGCGTATTCATACGACATTGTTTATGACAATCTTGAAAATTAGAACAAAAATTAAGTTGCTCCAAAATCGATCGGGTTTATACTCAAATGAGTGTAAATACATATATATTCACGTGTACGAAATAAGAACTCGATTAAAGATGATGGAGTTTTTGGAAATAAATTCCATATGATCCAATGTTATGAGTGGCGTACTCATGCGACATTGCTTTCGACAATCTTGATAATTATAAGAAGAATTAAGTTGTTCCGAAATCGGTTAGGTTTAGACAGAAATGTGTGGAAATACATATATATCTCGTACACAAAATAAGAACTCGATTAAAGGTGATGAAATTTGTGCAAATAAAATCCATATGACCCATTGTTATGAGTGACGTACTCATACGACATTGGTTATGACAATCTTGAAAATTAAAACAAAAATTAAGTTGCTCCAAAATCGATCGGGTTTATACTCGAATGAGTGTAAATACATATAAATTCATGTATACAAAATAAGAACTCGATTAAAGATGATGAAATTTTTGCAAACAAAAATCCATATGACCCACTGTTATGGGTGGCGTACTCATACCACATTGCTTTCGACAATCTTGAAAATAATAAGAAGAATTAAGTTGCTCCGAAATCGGTTAGGTTTAGACTCAAATGTGTGGAAATAGGAAATACATATATATTAACGGGTACAAAATAAGAACTCGATTAAAGATGATGCAATTTTTGCAAATAAAATCCATATGACCCAATGTTATGAGTGGCGTACTCATACGACATTGCTTATGACAATCTTGAAAATTAGAACAAAAATTAAGTTGCTCCAAATCTGTCGGGTTTGGACTCAAATGTGTGGAAATACATATATATTTGCATGTACACAATAAGAACTCGATTCAAGATGATGAATTTTTTGCAAATAACATCCATATGACCCATTGTTGTGAGTAGCGTACTCATACGACATTGCTTATGACAATCTTGAAAATTAGAACAAAAATTTAGTTGCTTCAAAATCTGTCGGGATTGGACTCAAATGTGTGGAAATACATATATATTCACGGGTACAAAATAAGAACTCGATTAAAGATGATGAAATTTTTGCAAATAAAATCCACATGATCCAATGTTATGACTGTCGTACTCATAAGACATTGCTTATGACAATCTTGAAAATTAAAACAAAAATTAAGTTGCTCCAAAATCTGTCGGGTTTGGACTCAAATGTGTGGAAATACATATGTACTCGCATGTACTCAATAAGAACTCGATTAAAGATGATGATTTTTTTGCAAATAAAATCCGTATGACCCATTGTTATGATTAGCGTACTCATACCACATTGCTTTAGACAATCTTGAAAATTTTAACAAAAATTAAGTTGCTACAAACTCGGTCGAGTTTAGACTCAAATGTGTGGAAATACATATATATTCATGTGTACAAAATAAGAACTCGACTAAAGGTGATGAAATTTGTGCAAATAAAATCCATATGACCCATTGTTATGAGTGACGTACTCATACGACATTGGTTATGACAATCTTGAAAATTAAAACAAAAATTAAGTTGCTCCAAAATCGATCGGGTTTATACTCGAATGAGTGTAAATACATATAAATTCATGTATACAAAATAAGAACTCGATTAAAGATGATGAAATTTTTGAAAACAAAAATCCATATGACCCATTGTTATGGGTGGCGTACTCATACCACATTGCTTTCGACAATCTTGAAAATAATAAGAAGAATTAAGTTGCTCCGAAATCGGTTAGGTTTAGACTCAAATGTGTGGAAATAGGAAATACATATATATTAACGGGTACAAAATAAGAACTCGATTAAAGATGATGCAATTTTTGCAAATAAAATCCATATGACCCAATGTTATGAGTGGCGTACTCATACGACATTGCTTATGACAATCTTGAAAATTAGAACAAAAATTAAGTTGCTCCAAATCTGTCGGGTTTGGACTCAAATGTGTGGAAATACATATATATTTGCATGTACACAATAAGAACTCGATTCAAGATGATGAATTTTTTGCAAATAACATCCATATGACCCATTGTTGTGAGTAGCGTACTCATACGACATTGCTTATGACAATCTTGAAAATTAGAACAAAAATTTAGTTGCTTCAAAATCTGTCGGGATTGGACTCAAATGTGTGGAAATACATATATATTCACGGGTACAAAATAAGAACTCGATTAAAGATGATGAAATTTTTGCAAATAAAATCCATATGATCCAATGTTATGAGTGTCGTACTCATACGACATTGCTTATGACAATCTTGAAAATTAAAACATATATTAAGTTGCTTCAATATCGGTCGGGTTTGGACTCAAATGTGTGGAAATGCATATATATTCACATGTACAAAATAAGAACTCGATTAAAGATGATGATTTTTTTGCAAATAAAATCCGTATGACCCATTGTTATGATTAGCGTACTCATACCACATTGCTTTAGACAATCTTGAAAATTTTAACAAAAATTAAGTTGCTACAAACTCGGTCGAGTTTAGACTCAAATGTGTGGAAATACATTTATATTCATGTGTACAAAATAAGAACTCGACTAAAGGTGATGAAATTTGTGCAAATAAAATCCATATGACCCATTGTTATGAGTGACGTACTCATACGACATTGGTTATGACAATCTTGAAAATTAAAACAAAAATTAAGTTGCTCCAAAATCGATCGGGTTTATACTCGAATGAGTGTAAATACATATAAATTCATGTATACAAAATAAGAACTCGATTAAAGATGATGAAATTTATGCAAATAAAATCCATATGACCCATTGTTGTGAGTAGCGTACTCATACGACATTGCTTATGACAATCTTGAAAATTAGAACAAAAATTTAGTTGCTTCAAAATCGGTTTGGTTTTGACACAAATGTGTGGAAATACATATATATTCACGGGTACAAAATAAGAACTCGATTAAAGATGATGAAATTTTTGCAAATAAAATCCATATGATCCAATGTTATGAGTGTCGTACTCATACGACATTGCTTATGACAATCTTGAAAATTAAAACAAATATTAAGTTGCTTCAATATCGGTCGGGTTTGGACTCAAATGTGTGGAAATGCATATACGTGATAAAATAAGAACTCGATTAAAGATGATGAAATTTATGCGAATAAAATCTTTACGACCCATTGTTAGGAGTAGCGTACTCATACGACATTGCTTATGACAATCTTGAAAATTAGAACAAAAATTTAGTTGCTTCAAAATCGGTTTGGTTTTGACACAAATGTGTGGAATTACATATATATTCACGTCTACAAAATAATAACTGGATTAATGAATAAAATTTTTGCAAATAAAATTCATATGACCCATTGTTATGAGTGGCGTACTCAGACGACATTGCTTATGACAATCTTGAAAATTAGAACAAAAATTAAATTGCTTCAAAATCGGTCGGGTTTGGACTCAAATGTGTGGGAATGCATATATATTCGCATGTACATAATAAGAACTCGATTAAAAATGATGAAATTTGTGCATATAAAATCCATATGACCCATTGTTATGATTACCGTTACATACCACATTGCTTTCGACACTACTGAAAATTTTAACAATAATTAAGTTGCTCCAAAATCGGTAGGGTTTATACTCAAACGAGTGTAAGTACATATATATTCACGGCTACAAAATAAGAACTCGATTAAAGATGATGAAATTTATGCAAATAAAATCCATGACCCATTGTTATGAGTAGCGTACTCATACGACATTGCTTATGACAATCTTGAAAATTAGAACAAAAATTTAGTTGCTTCAAAATCTGTCGGGTTTAGACTCAACTGTGTCTAACTACATATACATTCACGTGTACAAAATAATAACTGGATTAATGAATGAAATTTTTGCAAATAAAATCCATATGACCCATTGTTATGATTAGTGTACTCATACCACATTGCTTTCGACAATCTTGAAAATTTTAACAAAAATTAAGTTGCTTCAAAATCGGTCGAGTTTAGACTCAAATGTGTGGAAATACATATACGTGATAAAATAAGAACTCGATGAAAGATGATGAAATTTATGCAAATAAAATCCATATGACCCATTGTTATGAGTTGCGTACTCATACGACATTGGTTATGACAATCTAGAAAATTAGAACAAAAATTAAGTTGCTCCAAAATCTGTCGGGTTTGGACTCAAATGTGTGGAAATACATATGTACTCGCATGTACTCAATAAAACCTCGATTAAAGATGATGATTTTTTTGCAAATAAAATCCGTATGACCCATTGTTATGATTAGCGTACTCATACCACATTGCTTTAGACAATTTTGAAAATTTTAACAAAAATTAAGTTGCTACAAACTCGGTCGAGTTTAGACTCAAATGTGTGGAAATACATATATATTCATGTGTACAAAATAAGAACTCGACTAAAGGTGATGAAATTTGTGCAAATAAAATCCATATGACCCATTGTTATGAGTGACGTACTCATACGACATTGGTTATGACAATCTTGAAAATTAAAACAAAAATTAAGTTGCTCCAAAATCGATCGGGTTTATACTCGAATGAGTGTAAATACATATAAATTCATGTATACAAAATAAGAACTCGATTAAAGATGATGAAATTTTTGCAAACAAAAATCCATATGACCCATTGTTATGGGTGGCGTACTCATACCACATTGCTTTCGACAATCTTGAAAATAATAAGAAGAATTAAGTTGCTCCGAAATCGGTTAGGTTTAGACTCAAATGTGTGGAAATAGGAAATACATATATATTAACGGGTACAAAATAAGAACTCGATTAAAGATGATGCAATTTTTGCAAATAAAATCCATATGACCCAATGTTATGAGTGGCGTACTCATACGACATTGCTTATGACAATCTTGAAAATTAGAACAAAAATTAAGTTGCTCCAAATCTGTCGGGTTTGGACTCAAATGTGTGGTAATACATATATATTTGCATGTACACAATAAGAACTCGATTCAAGATGATGAATTTTTTGCAAATAACATCCATATGACCCATTGTTATGACTAGCGTACTGAGTTGCTTTCGACAATCTTGAAAATTTTAACAAAAATTAAGTTGCTCCAAAAGAACTTGATTAAAAAGATGATGAAAATTTTCCATATAAAATCCATAAGACCCATTGCTATGATTACCGTTATCATAAGACATTGCTTATGACAATCTTGAAAATTAAAACAAATATTAAATTGCTTCAATATCGGTCGGGTTTGGACTCAAATGTGTGGAAATGCATATATATTCACATGTACAAAATAAGAACTCGATTAAAGGTAATGAAATTTTTGCATATAAAATCCATATGATCCATTGTTATGGGTGGCGTACTCATACGACAATGGTTATGATAATCTTGAAAATTTTAACAAAAATTAAGTTGCTCCAAATCTGTCGGGTTTGGACTCAAATGTGTGGAAATACATATATATTCGCATGTACACAATAAGAACTCGATTAATGATGATGAAATTTTTGCAAATAAAATCCATATGACCCATTGTTATGAGTGGCGTACTCATACGACATTGCTTATGACAATCTTGAAAATTAGAACAAAAATTTAGTTGCTCCAAAATCGGCAGGGTTTATACTCAAACGAGTGTAAATGCATATATATTCACGTGTACAAAATTAGAACTCGATTAAAGATGATGAAATTTTTGCAAACAAAAATCCATATGACCCATTGGTTTGGGTAGCGTACTCATACCACATTGTTTCGACAATCTTGCAAATTATAAGAAGAATTAAGTTGCTCCGAAATCGGTTGGGTTTTGACACAAATGTGTGGAAATACATATATATTCACGGTACAAACTAAGAACTCGATTAAAGATGATAAAATTTTTGCAAATAAAATCCTTATGACCCAATGCTATGAGTGGCGTACTCATACGACATTGCTTATGACAATCTTGAAAATTAGAACAAAAATTAAGTTGCTCCAAAATCGGCAGGGTTTATACTCAAACGAGTGTAAATACATATATATTCACGTGTACAAAATAAGAACTCGATTAAAGATGATGAAATTTTTGCAAATAAAATCCATATCATCCAATGTTATGAGTGTCGTACTCATACGGCATTGCTTTCGACAATCTTGAAAATTATAAGAAGAATTAAGTTGCTCCGAAATCGGTTGGGTTTTGACACAAATGTGTGGAAATACATCTATATTCACGGGTACAAACTAAGAACTCGATTAAAGATGATAAAATTTTTGCAAATAAAATCCTTATGACCCAATGTTATGAGTGGCGTACTCATACGACATTGCTTATGACAATCTTGAAAATTAGAACAAAAATTAAGTTGCTCCAAATCTGTCGGGTTCGGACTCAAATGTGTGGAAATACATATATATTCGCATGTACACAATAAGAACTCGATTCAAGATGATGAATTTTTTGCAAATAACATCCACATGACCCATTGTTATGACTAGCGTACTGGATTGCTTTCGACAATCTTGAAAATTTTAACAAAAATTAAGTTGCTCCAAAATCGGTCGAGCTTAGACCTTAATGTGTCGAAATACATATATATGCACGTGTACAAAATAAGAACTTGATTAAAAAGATGATGAAATTTTTGCATATAAAATCCATAAGACCCATTGCTATGATTACCGTTATCATTCCACATTGCTTTCGACAATCTTGAAAATTTTAACAATAACTAAGTTGCTCCCAAATCGGTAGGGTTTATACTCAAACGAATGTAAATACATATATATTCACGTATACAAAATAAGAACTCGATTAAAGATGATGAAATTTATGCAAATTAAATCCATATGACCTATTGTTGTCAGTAGCGTACTCATACGACATTGCTTATGACAATCTTGAAAATTAGAACAAAAATTTAGTTGCTTCAAAATCTGTCGGGTTTGGACTCAAATGTGTGGAAATACATATATATTCACGGGTACAAAATAAGAACTCGATTAAAGATGATGAAATTTTTGCAAATAAAATCCATATGATCCAATGTTATGAGTGTCGTACTCATACGACTTTGCTTATGACAATCTTGAAAATTAAAACATATATTAAGTTGCTTCAAAATCGGTCGGGTTTGGACTCAAATGTGTAGAAATGCATATATATTCGCATGTACAGAATAAGAACTCGATTAAAGATAATGAAATTTTTGCATATAAAATCCATATGATCCATTGTTATGGGTGGCGTACTCATACGACATTGGTTATGACAATCTTGAAAATTTTAACAAAAATTAAGTTGCTCCAAATCTGTCGGGTTTGGACTCAAATGTGGGGAAATACATATATGTATATTCGCATGTACACAATAAGAACTCGATTAATGATGATGAAATTTTTGCAAATAAAATCCATATGACCCATTGTTATGAGTGGCGTACTCATACGACATTGCTTATGACAATCTTGAAAATTAGAACAAAAATGAAGTTGCTCCAAAATCGGCAGGGTTTATACTCAAACGAGTGTAAATACATATATATTCACGTGAACAAAATTAGAACTCGATTAAAGATGATGAAATTTTTGCAAACAAAAATCCATATGACCCATTGTTTTGGGTGGCGTACTCATACCACATTGTTTCGACAATCTTGAAAATTATAAGAAGAATGAAGTTGCTCCGAAATCGGTTGGGTTTAGACACAAATGTGTGGAAATACATATATATTCACGTGTACAAAATAAGAACTCGATTAAAGATGATGAAATTTTTGCAAATAAAATCCATATGATCCAATGTTATGAGTGTCGTACTCATACGACATTGCTTTCGACAATCTTGAAAATTATAAGAAGAATTAAGTTGCTCCGAAATCGGTTGGGTTTTGACACAAATGTGTGGAAATACATATATATGCACGGGTACAAACTAAGAACTCGATTAAAGATAATAAAATTTTTGCAAATAAAATCCTTATGACCCAATATTATGAGTGGCGTACTCATACGACATTGCTTATGACAATCTTGAAAATTAGAACAAAAATTTAGTTGCTTCAAAATCTGTCGGGTTTGGACTCAAATGTGTGGAAATACATATATATTCACGGGTACAAAATAAGAACTCGATTCAAGATGATGAATTTTTTGCAAATAACATCCATATGACCCATTGTTGTGAGTAGCGTACTCATACGACATTGCTTATGACAATCTTGAAAATTAGAACAAAAATTTAGTTGCTTCAAAATCTGTCGGGATTGGACTCAAATGTGTGGAAATACATATATATTCACGGGAACAAAATAAGAACTCGATTAAAGATGATGAAATTTTTGCAAATAAAATCCATATGATCCAATGTTATGAGTGTCGTACTCATACGACATTGCTTATGACAATCTTGAAAATTAAAACATATATTAAGTTGCTTCAATATCGGTCGGGTTTGGACTCAAATGTGTGGAAATGCATATATATTCACATGTACAAAATAAGAACTCGATTAAAGATGATGATTTTTTTGCAAATAAAATCCGTATGACCCATTGTTATGATTAGCGTACTCATACCACATTGCTTTAGACAATCTTGAAAATTTTAACAAAAATTAAGTTGCTACAAACTCGGTCGAGTTTAGACTCAAATGTGTGGAAATACATTTATATTCATGTGTACAAAATAAGAACTCGACTAAAGGTGATGAAATTTGTGCAAATAAAATCCATATGACCCATTGTTATGAGTGACGTACTCATACGACATTGGTTATGACAATCTTGAAAATTAAAACAAAAATTAAGTTGCTCCAAAATCGATCGGGTTTATACTCGAATGAGTGTAAATACATATAAATTCATGTATACAAAATAAGAACTCGATTAAAGATGATGAAATTTATGCAAATAAAATCCATATGACCCATTGTTGTGAGTAGCGTACTCATACGACATTGCTTATGACAATCTTGAAAATTAGAACAAAAATTTAGTTGCTTCAAAATCGGTTTGGTTTTGACACAAATGTGTGGAAATACATATATATTCACGGGTACAAAATAAGAACTCGATTAAAGATGATGAAATTTTTGCAAATAAAATCCATATGATCCAATGTTATGAGTGTCGTACTCATACGACATTGCTTATGACAATCTTGAAAATTAAAACAAATATTAAGTTGCTTCAATATCGGTCGGGTTTGGACTCAAATGTGTGGAAATGCATATACGTGATAAAATAAGAACTCGATTAAAGATGATGAAATTTATGCGAATAAAATCTTTACGACCCATTGTTAGGAGTAGCGTACTCATACGACATTGCTTATGACAATCTTGAAAATTAGAACAAAAATTTAGTTGCTTCAAAATCGGTTTGGTTTTGACACAAATGTGTGGAATTACATATATATTCACGTCTACAAAATAATAACTGGATTAATGAATAAAATTTTTGCAAATAAAATTCATATGACCCATTGTTATGAGTGGCGTACTCAGACGACATTGCTTATGACAATCTTGAAAATTAGAACAAAAATTAAATTGCTTCAAAATCGGTCGGGTTTGGACTCAAATGTGTGGGAATGCATATATATTCGCATGTACATAATAAGAACTCGATTAAAAATGATGAAATTTGTGCATATAAAATCCATATGACCCATTGTTATGATTACCGTTACATACCACATTGCTTTCGACACTACTGAAAATTTTAACAATAATTAAGTTGCTCCAAAATCGGTAGGGTTTATACTCAAACGAGTGTAAGTACATATATATTCACGGCTACAAAATAAGAACTCGATTAAAGATGATGAAATTTATGCAAATAAAATCCATGACCCATTGTTATGAGTAGCGTACTCATACGACATTGCTTATGACAATCTTGAAAATTAGAACAAAAATTTAGTTGCTTCAAAATCTGTCGGGTTTAGACTCAACTGTGTCTAACTACATATACATTCACGTGTACAAAATAATAACTGGATTAATGAATGAAATTTTTGCAAATAAAATCCATATGACCCATTGTTATGATTAGTGTACTCATACCACATTGCTTTCGACAATCTTGAAAATTTTAACAAAAATTAAGTTGCTTCAAAATCGGTCGAGTTTAGACTCAAATGTGTGGAAATACATATACGTGATAAAATAAGAACTCGATGAAAGATGATGAAATTTATGCAAATAAAATCCATATGACCCATTGTTATGAGTTGCGTACTCATACGACATTGGTTATGACAATCTAGAAAATTAGAACAAAAATTAAGTTGCTCCAAAATCTGTCGGGTTTGGACTCAAATGTGTGGAAATACATATGTACTCGCATGTACTCAATAAAACCTCGATTAAAGATGATGATTTTTTTGCAAATAAAATCCGTATGACCCATTGTTATGATTAGCGTACTCATACCACATTGCTTTAGACAATTTTGAAAATTTTAACAAAAATTAAGTTGCTACAAACTCGGTCGAGTTTAGACTCAAATGTGTGGAAATACATATATATTCATGTGTACAAAATAAGAACTCGACTAAAGGTGATGAAATTTGTGCAAATAAAATCCATATGACCCATTGTTATGAGTGACGTACTCATACGACATTGGTTATGACAATCTTGAAAATTAAAACAAAAATTAAGTTGCTCCAAAATCGATCGGGTTTATACTCGAATGAGTGTAAATACATATAAATTCATGTATACAAAATAAGAACTCGATTAAAGATGATGAAATTTTTGCAAACAAAAATCCATATGACCCATTGTTATGGGTGGCGTACTCATACCACATTGCTTTCGACAATCTTGAAAATAATAAGAAGAATTAAGTTGCTCCGAAATCGGTTAGGTTTAGACTCAAATGTGTGGAAATAGGAAATACATATATATTAACGGGTACAAAATAAGAACTCGATTAAAGATGATGCAATTTTTGCAAATAAAATCCATATGACCCAATGTTATGAGTGGCGTACTCATACGACATTGCTTATGACAATCTTGAAAATTAGAACAAAAATTAAGTTGCTCCAAATCTGTCGGGTTTGGACTCAAATGTGTGGTAATACATATATATTTGCATGTACACAATAAGAACTCGATTCAAGATGATGAATTTTTTGCAAATAACATCCATATGACCCATTGTTATGACTAGCGTACTGAGTTGCTTTCGACAATCTTGAAAATTTTAACAAAAATTAAGTTGCTCCAAAAGAACTTGATTAAAAAGATGATGAAAATTTTCCATATAAAATCCATAAGACCCATTGCTATGATTACCGTTATCATACGACATTGCTTATGACAATCTTGAAAATTAAAACAAATATTAAATTGCTTCAATATCGGTCGGGTTTGGACTCAAATGTGTGGAAATGCATATATATTCACATGTACAAAATAAGAACTCGATTAAAGGTAATGAAATTTTTGCATATAAAATCCATATGATCCATTGTTATGGGTGGCGTACTCATACGACAATGGTTATGATAATCTTGAAAATTTTAACAAAAATTAAGTTGCTCCAAATCTGTCGGGTTTGGACTCAAATGTGTGGAAATACATATATATTCGCATGTACACAATAAGAACTCGATTAATGATGATGAAATTTTTGCAAATAAAATCCATATGACCCATTGTTATGAGTGGCGTACTCATACGACATTGCTTATGACAATCTTGAAAATTAGAACAAAAATTTAGTTGCTCCAAAATCGGCAGGGTTTATACTCAAACGAGTGTAAATGCATATATATTCACGTGTACAAAATTAGAACTCGATTAAAGATGATGAAATTTTTGCAAACAAAAATCCATATGACCCATTGGTTTGGGTAGCGTACTCATACCACATTGTTTCGACAATCTTGCAAATTATAAGAAGAATTAAGTTGCTCCGAAATCGGTTGGGTTTTGACACAAATGTGTGGAAATACATATATATTCACGGTACAAACTAAGAACTCGATTAAAGATGATAAAATTTTTGCAAATAAAATCCTTATGACCCAATGCTATGAGTGGCGTACTCATACGACATTGCTTATGACAATCTTGAAAATTAGAACAAAAATTAAGTTGCTCCAAAATCGGCAGGGTTTATACTCAAACGAGTGTAAATACATATATATTCACGTGTACAAAATAAGAACTCGATTAAAGATGATGAAATTTTTGCAAATAAAATCCATATCATCCAATGTTATGAGTGTCGTACTCATACGGCATTGCTTTCGACAATCTTGAAAATTATAAGAAGAATTAAGTTGCTCCGAAATCGGTTGGGTTTTGACACAAATGTGTGGAAATACATCTATATTCACGGGTACAAACTAAGAACTCGATTAAAGATGATAAAATTTTTGCAAATAAAATCCTTATGACCCAATGTTATGAGTGGCGTACTCATACGACATTGCTTATGACAATCTTGAAAATTAGAACAAAAATTAAGTTGCTCCAAATCTGTCGGGTTCGGACTCAAATGTGTGGAAATACATATATATTCGCATGTACACAATAAGAACTCGATTCAAGATGATGAATTTTTTGCAAATAACATCCACATGACCCATTGTTATGACTAGCGTACTGGATTGCTTTCGACAATCTTGAAAATTTTAACAAAAATTAAGTTGCTCCAAAATCGGTCGAGCTTAGACCTTAATGTGTCGAAATACATATATATGCACGTGTACAAAATAAGAACTTGATTAAAAAGATGATGAAATTTTTGCATATAAAATCCATAAGACCCATTGCTATGATTACCGTTATCATTCCACATTGCTTTCGACAATCTTGAAAATTTTAACAATAACTAAGTTGCTCCCAAATCGGTAGGGTTTATACTCAAACGAATGTAAATACATATATATTCACGTATACAAAATAAGAACTCGATTAAAGATGATGAAATTTATGCAAATTAAATCCATATGACCTATTGTTGTCAGTAGCGTACTCATACGACATTGCTTATGACAATCTTGAAAATTAGAACAAAAATTTAGTTGCTTCAAAATCTGTCGGGTTTGGACTCAAATGTGTGGAAATACATATATATTCACGGGTACAAAATAAGAACTCGATTAAAGATGATGAAATTTTTGCAAATAAAATCCATATGATCCAATGTTATGAGTGTCGTACTCATACGACTTTGCTTATGACAATCTTGAAAATTAAAACATATATTAAGTTGCTTCAAAATCGGTCGGGTTTGGACTCAAATGTGTAGAAATGCATATATATTCGCATGTACAGAATAAGAACTCGATTAAAGATAATGAAATTTTTGCATATAAAATCCATATGATCCATTGTTATGGGTGGCGTACTCATACGACATTGGTTATGACAATCTTGAAAATTTTAACAAAAATTAAGTTGCTCCAAATCTGTCGGGTTTGGACTCAAATGTGGGGAAATACATATATGTATATTCGCATGTACACAATAAGAACTCGATTAATGATGATGAAATTTTTGCAAATAAAATCCATATGACCCATTGTTATGAGTGGCGTACTCATACGACATTGCTTATGACAATCTTGAAAATTAGAACAAAAATGAAGTTGCTCCAAAATCGGCAGGGTTTATACTCAAACGAGTGTAAATACATATATATTCACGTGAACAAAATTAGAACTCGATTAAAGATGATGAAATTTTTGCAAACAAAAATCCATATGACCCATTGTTTTGGGTGGCGTACTCATACCACATTGTTTCGACAATCTTGAAAATTATAAGAAGAATGAAGTTGCTCCGAAATCGGTTGGGTTTAGACACAAATGTGTGGAAATACATATATATTCACGTGTACAAAATAAGAACTCGATTAAAGATGATGAAATTTTTGCAAATAAAATCCATATGATCCAATGTTATGAGTGTCGTACTCATACGACATTGCTTTCGACAATCTTGAAAATTATAAGAAGAATTAAGTTGCTCCGAAATCGGTTGGGTTTTGACACAAATGTGTGGAAATACATATATATGCACGGGTACAAACTAAGAACTCGATTAAAGATAATAAAATTTTTGCAAATAAAATCCTTATGACCCAATATTATGAGTGGCGTACTCATACGACATTGCTTATGACAATCTTGAAAATTTTAACAAAAATTAAGTTGCTCCAAATCTGTCGGGTTTGGACTCAAATGTGGGGAAATACATATATATGCACGGGTACAAACTAAGAACTCGATTAAAGATAATAAAATTTTTGCAAATAAAATCCTTATGACCCAATGTTATGAGTGGCGTACTCATACGACATTGCTTATGACAATCTTGAAAATTAGAACAAAAATTAAGTTGCTCCAAAATCGGTAGGGTTTATACTCAAACGAGTGTAAATACATATATATTCACGTGTACAAAATAAGAACTCGATTAAAGATGATGAAATTTTTGCAAATAAAATCCATATGATCCAATGTTATTAGTGTCGTACTCATACGACATTGCTTTCGACAATCTTGAAAATTATAAGAAGAATTAAGTTGCTCCGAAATCGGTTGGGTTTAGACACAAATGTGTGGAAATACATATATATGCACGGGTACAAACTAAGAACTCGATTAAAGATAATAAAATTTTTGCAAATAAAATCCTTATGATCCAATGTTATGAGTGGCGTACCCATACGACATTGCTTATGACAATCTTGAAAATTAGAACAAAAATTAAGTTGCTCCAAAATCGCCAGGGTTTATACTCAAACGAGTGTAAATACATATATATTCACGTGTACAAAATAAGAACTCGATTAAAGATGATGAAATTTTTGCAAATAAAATCCATATGATCCAATGTTATGAGTGTCGTACTCATACGACATTGCTTTCGACAATCTTGAAAATTATAAGAAGAATTAAGTTGCTCCGAAATCGGTTGGGTTTTGACACAAATGTGTGGAAATACATATATATTCAAGGGTACAAAATAAGAACTCGATTAAAGATGATGAATTTTTTGCATATAAAATCCATATGATCCAATGTTATCGAGTGTCGTACTCATACGAGATTGCTATCGACAATCGTGAAAATTATAAGAAGAATTAAGTTGCTCCGAAATCGGTTGGGTTTTGACACAAATGTGTGGAAATACATATATATTCACGGGTACAAACTAAGAACTCGATTAAAGATGATAAAATTTTGCAAATAAAATCCTTATGACCCAATGTTATTAGTGGCGTACTCATACGACAATGCTTATGACAATCTTGAAAATTAGAACAAAAATTAAGTTGCTCCAAATCTGTCGGGTTTGGACTCAAATGTTTGGAAATACATATATATTCGCATGAACACAATAAGAACTCGATTAAAGATGATGAATTTTTTGCAAATAAATCCATAAGACCCATTCTTATGATTAGCGTACTCATACCACATTGCTTATGACAATCTTGAAAATTAAAACAAAAATTAAGTTGCTTCAAAATCTGTCGGGTATGGACTCAAATGTGTGGAAATGCATATATATTCGTATGTACACAATAAGAACTCAATTAAAGATGACGCATTTTTTACAAATAAAATCCATATGACCAATTGTTATGATTAGCGTACTCATACCACATTGCTTTAACAATCTTGAAAATTATAAGAAGAATTTAGTTGCTCCGAAATCGGTTAGGTTTTGACACAAATGTGTGGAAATACATATATATTCACGTGTACAAAATAAGAACTCGATTAAAGATGATGAAATTTTGCAAATAAAATCTATACGACCCAATGTTATGAGTGGCGTACTCAGACGACATTGCTTATGACAATCTAGAAAATTAGAACAAAAATTAAGTTGCTCCAATATCTGTCGGGTTTGGACTCAAATGTGTGGAAATACATATATATTCACGGATACAAAATAAGAACTCGATTAAAGATGATGAATTTTTTGCATATAAAATCCATATGAGCCATTGTTATGATTACCGTTATCATACCACATTGCTTTCGACAATCTTGAAAATTTTAACAATAATTAAGTTGCTCCAAAAGCGGTCGGGTTTATACTCAAATGAGTTTAAATACATATATATTCATGTGTACAAAATAAGAACTCGATTAAAGATGGTGAAATTTTTGCAAACAGAAATCCATATGGCTCATTGTTAAGGGTGGCGTACTCATACCACATTGCCTTCGACAATCTTGAAAATTATAAGAAGAATTAAGTTGCTCCGAAATCGGTTGGGTTTAGACACAAATGTGAGGAAATACATATATATTCACGTGTACAAAATAAGAACTCGATTAAAGATGATGAAATTTTGCAAATAAAATCTATACGACCCAATGTTATGAGTGGCGTACTCAGACGACATTGCTTATGACAATCTAGAAAATTAGAACAAAAATTAAGTTGCTCCAATATCTGTCGGGTTTGGACTCAAATGTCTGGAAATACATATATATTCGCATGTACACAATAAGAACTCAATTAAAGATGATGAAGTTTTTGCAAACAAAAAGCCATATGACCCATTGTTATGGGTGGCGTACTCATACCACATTGCTTTCGACAATCTTGAAAATTTTAACAATAATTAAGTTGCTCCAAAAGCGGTCGGGTTTATACTCAAATGAGTTTAAATACATATATATTCATGTGTACAAAATAAGAACTCGATTAAAGATGATGAAATTTTGCAAATAAAATCTATACGACCCAATGTTATGAGTGGCGTACTCATACGACATTGCTTATGACAATCTTGAAAATTAGAACAAAAATTAAGTTGCTCCAAATCTGTCGGGTTCGGACTCAAATGTGTGGAAATATAGGGTGTTTTTTTTACAGGTTTGGTTTTCGAATAGAGATAAAACTGGCATTTTGTGGTCAAATCTGGCAACTCTAATGTCATTTATGTTCAGTTTGGTTTGCCATTTCATCATGAACAGGTTGACAAAAGAACAACGCTTGCAAATCGTGCAAATTTATTTCGAAAATAATGGTTCAGTTCGCGAAGTTTACCGTGAGCTCCGTCCATTTTATGGTCGACATAATCGTCCATCAGAGCAATTAATTCGGTTAACCATGGATCGTTTTCGCACTACGTTTACTCTATGTGATAATACGCATCCGCAGAGACGTCGAACAGTGCGCACCGAAGAAACAATTGCCGCTGTAGAGCAAAGTGTTGAAGAGGACCCGAATGAATCGATTCGCCACCGTGCACAGCAATTGGAGCTTTGTCCATCAACTTTATGGAAGATTTTGCGCAAAGATCTTGGCTTGCGACTTTACAAGATCCAGCTTGTGCAAGAATTAAAGCCGCGAGGCCATGCAATGCGTCGTGATTTTGGTGTATGGACCGAAAATGAGATTGATCTCGATGCTGATTTTCATCGCAAAATTTTGTTCAGTGATGAGGCTCATTTTTGGTTGAATGGCTACGTCAACAAGCAAAATTGCCGCATTTGGAGTGAAGAGAATCCACATGAGACCCTTGAAACGCCATTACATCCACAAAAACTGACTGTTTGGTGTGCTCTATGGGCTGGTGGAGTCATTGGGCCATACTTCTTCCGCAATAATGCTGGAGAGGCAGTTACCGTTAATGGAGACCGGTATAGAGCCATGATAACCGACTATTTTGTTCCCGAATTGGATGGCATGAATGTGGATGAGTTGTGGTTCCAACAAGACGGCGCTACATGCCACACAGCGCACGTCACAATCGATTTATTGAAGGAAACATTCGCTGAGCGCATAATTTCGCGGAATGGACCTGTCAATTGGCCACCAAGATCGTGTGATTTGACACCATTGGATTATTTTCTTTGGGGATATGTGAAGTCGCTCGTCTACACCAACAAACCAGAAACGTTAGGGGAATTGGAAGCCAACATTCGTGGCGTTATTGCCGACATACGGCCCCATATGCTCGAAAAAGTGGTTGAAAATTGGACCTGTAGAATTGGCTTTATTCGAGCCAGCCGCGGCGGCCACATGCCCGAAATCATATTTAAACATTAATGGCATAAAATTATCCTTCCAATAAAGCCAAATTGATGGACCTTAAAACGATTTTCTTGTGTTTTATTTAAATTCGAAGTTCTATACCCCTAAAAAAAACACCCGATACATATATATTCGCATGTACACAATAAGAACTCGATTCAAGATGATGAATTTTTTGCAAATAACATCCACATGACCCATTGTTATGACTAGCGTACTGGATTGCTTTCGACAATCTTGAAAATTTTAACAAAAATTAAGTTGCTCCAAAATCGGTCGAGCTTAGACCTTAATGTGTCGAAATACATATATATGCACGTGTACAAAATAAGAACTTGATTAAAAAGATGATGAAATTTTTGCATATAAAATCCATAAGACCCATTGCTATGATTACCGTTATCATTCCACATTGCTTTCGACAATCTTGAAAATTTTAACAATAATTAAGTTGCTCCCAAATCGGTAGGGTTTATACTCAAACGAATGTAAATACATATATATTCACGTATACAAAATAAGAACTCGATTAAAGATGATGAAATTTATGCAAATTAAATCCATATGACCTATTGTTGTCAGTAGCGTACTCATACGACATTGCTTATGACAATCTTGAAAATTAGAACAAAAATTTAGTTGCTTCAAAATCTGTCGGGTTTGGACTCAAATGTGTGGAAATACATATATATTCACGGGTACAAAATAAGAACTCGATTAAAGATGATGAAATTTTTGCAAATAAAATCCATATGATCCAATGTTATGAGTGTCGTACTCATACGACTTTGCTTATGACAATCTTGAAAATTAAAACATATATTAAGTTGCTTCAAAATCGGTCGGGTTTGGACTCAAATGTGTGGAAATGCATATATATTCGCATGTACAGAATAAGAACTCGATTAAAGATAATGAAATTTTTGCATATAAAATCCATATGATCCATTGTTATGGGTGGCGTACTCATACGACATTGGTTATGACAATCTTGAACATTTTAACAAAAATTAAGTTGCTCCAAATCTGTCGGGTTTGGACTCAAATGTGGGGAAATACATATATGTATATTCGCATGTACACAATAAGAACTCCATTAATGATGATGAAATTTTTGCAAATAAAATCCATATGACCCATTGTTATGAGTGGCGTACTCATACGACATTGCTTATGACAATCTTGAAAATTAGAACAAAAATGAAGTTGCTCCAAAATCGGCAGGGTTTATACTCAAACGAGTGTAAATACATATATATTCACGTGAACAAAATTAGAACTCGATTAAAGATGATGAAATTTTTGCAAACAAAAATCCATATGACCCATTGTTTTGGGTGGCGTACTCATACGACATTGCTTTCGACAATCTTGATAATTATAAGAAGAATTTAGTTGCTCCGAAATCGGTTGGGTTTAGACACAAATGTGTGGAAATACATATATATTCACGTGTACAAAATAAGAACTCGATTAAAGATGATGAAATTTTTGCAAATAAAATCCATATGATCCAATGTTATGAGTGTCGTACTCATACGACATTGCTTTCGACAATCTTGAAAATTATAAGAAGAATTAAGTTGCTCCGAAATCGGTTGGGTTTTGACACAAATGTGTGGAAATACATATATATGCACGGGTACAAACTAAGAACTCGATTAAAGATAATAAAATTTTTGCAAATAAAATCCTTATGACCCAATATTATGAGTGGCGTACTCATACGACATTGCTTATGACAATCTTGAAAATTAGAACAAAAATTAAGTTGCTCCAAAATCGGCAGGGTTTATACTCAAACGAGTGTAAACACATATATATTCACGTGTACAAAATAAGAACTCGATTAAAGATGATGAAATTTTTGCAAATAAAATCCATATGATCCAATGTTATGAGTGTCGTACGCATACGACATTGCTTTCGACAATCTTGAAAATTATAAGAAGAATTAAGTTGCTCCGAAATCGGTTGGGTTTTAACACAAATGTGTCGAAATACATATATATTCACGGGTACAAAATAAGAATTCGATTAAAGATGATGAAATTTTTGCAAAGAAAATCCATATGATCCAATGTTATGAGTGTCGTACTCATACGACATTGCTTATGACAATCTTGAAAATTAAAACAAATATTAAGTTGCTTCAAAATCGGTCGGGTTTGGACTAAAATGTGTGGAAATGCATATATATTCGCATGTACAGAATAAGAACTCGATTAAAGATAATGAAATTTTTGCATATAAAATCCATATGATCCATTGTTATGGGTGGCGTACTCATACGACATTGGTTATGACAATCTTGAAAATTTTAACAAAAATTAAGTTGCTCCAAATCTGTCGGGTTTGGACTCAAATGTGGGGAAATACATATATATGCACGGGTACAAACTAAGAACTCGATTAAAGATAATAAAATTTTTGCAAATAAAATCCTTATGACCCAATGTTATGAGTGGCGTACTCATACGACATTGCTTATGACAATCTTGAAAATTAGAACAAAAATTAAGTTGCTCCAAAATCGGTAGGGTTTATACTCAAACGAGTGTAAATACATATATATTCACGTGTACAAAATAAGAACTCGATTAAAGATGATGAAATTTTTGCAAATAAAATCCATATGATCCAATGTTATTAGTGTCGTACTCATACGACATTGCTTTCGACAATCTTGAAAATTATAAGAAGAATTAAGTTGCTCCGAAATCGGTTGGGTTTAGACACAAATGTGTGGAAATACATATATATGCACGGGTACAAACTAAGAACTCGATTAAAGATAATAAAATTTTTGCAAATAAAATCCTTATGATCCAATGTTATGAGTGGCGTACCCATACGACATTGCTTATGACAATCTTGAAAATTAGAACAAAAATTAAGTTGCTCCAAAATCGCCAGGGTTTATACTCAAACGAGTGTAAATACATATATATTCACGTGTACAAAATAAGAACTCGATTAAAGATGATGAAATTTTTGCAAATAAAATCCATATGATCCAATGTTATGAGTGTCGTACTCATACGACATTGCTTTCGACAATCTTGAAAATTATAAGAAGAATTAAGTTGCTCCGAAATCGGTTGGGTTTTGACACAAATGTGTGGAAATACATATATATTCAAGGGTACAAAATAAGAACTCGATTAAAGATGATGAATTTTTTGCATATAAAATCCATATGATCCAATATTATCGAGTGTCGTACTCATACGAGATTGCTATCGACAATCGTGAAAATTATAAGAAGAATTAAGTTGCTCCGAAATCGGTTGGGTTTTGACACAAATGTGTGGAAATACATATATATTCACGGGTACAAACTAAGAACTCGATTAAAGATGATAAAATTTTGCAAATAAAATCCTTATGACAAAATGTTATTAGTGGCGTACTCATACGACAATGCTTATGACAATCTTGAAAATTAGAACAAAAATTAAGTTGCTCCAAATCTGTCGGGTTTGGACTCAAATGTTTGGAAATACATATATATTCGCATGAACACAATAAGAACTCGATTAAAGATGATGAATTTTTTGCAAATAAATCCATAAGACCCATTCTTATGATTAGCGTACTCATACCACATTGCTTATGACAATCTTGAAAATTAAAACAAAAATTAAGTGGCTTCAAAATCTGTCGGGTATGGACTCAAATGTGTGGAAATGCATATATATTCGTATGTACACAATAAGAACTCAATTAAAGATGACGCATTTTTTACAAATAAAATCCATATGACCAATTGTTATGATTAGCGTACTCATACCACATTGGTTTAACAATCTTGAAAATTATAAGAAGAATTTAGTTGCTCCGAAATCGGTTAGGTTTTGACACAAATGTGTGGAAATACATATATATTCACGTGTACAAAATAAGAACTCGATAAAAGATGATGAAATTTTTGCAAATAAAATCCATATGATCCAATGTTTTGAGTGTCGTACTCATACGACATTGCTTTCGACAATCTTGAAAATTATAAGAAGAATTAAGTTGCTCCGAAAACGGTTGGGTTTTGACACAAATGTGTGGAAATACATATATATTCACGGATACAAAATAAGAACTCGATTAAAGATGATGAATTTTTTGCATATAAAATCCATATGAGCCATTGTTATGATTACCGTTATCATACCACATTGCTTTCGACAATCTTGAAAATTTTAACAATAATTAAGTTGCTCCAAAAGCGGTCGGGTTTATACTCAAATGAGTTTAAATACATATATATTCATGTGTACAAAATAAGAACTCGATTAAAGATGGTGAAATTTTTGCAAACAGAAATCCATATGGCTCATTGTTAAGGGTGGCGTACTCATACCACATTGCCTTCGACAATCTTGAAAATTATAAGAAGAATTAAGTTGCTCCGAAATCGGTTGGGTTTAGACACAAATGTGTGGAAATACATATATATTCACGTGTACAAAATAAGAACTCGATTAAAGTTGATGAAATTTTGCAAATAAAATCTATACGACCCAATGTTATGAGTGGCGTACTCAGACGACATTGCTTATGACAATCTAGAAAATTAGAACAAAAATTAAGTTGCTCCAATATCTGTCGGGTTTTGGACTCAAATGTCTGGAAATACATATATATTCGCATGTACACAATAAGAACTCAATTAAAGATGATGAAGTTTTTGCAAACAAAAAGCCATATGACCCATTGTTATGGGTGGCGTACTCATACCACATTGCTTTCGACAATCTTGAAAGTTATAAGAAGAATTAAGTTGCTCCGAAATCGGTTGGGTTTAGACACAAATGTGTGGAAATACATATATATTCACGTGTACAAAATAAGAACTCGATTAAAGAGAATGAAATTTTTGCAAATAAAATCCATATGATCCATTGTTATGGGTGGCGTACTCATACGACATTGGTTATGACAATCTTGAACATTTTAACAAAAATTAAGTTGCTCCAAAATCGGTCGGGTTTATACTCAAATGAGTGTGAATACATATATATTCACGTGTACAAAATAAGAACTCGATTAAAGATGATGAAATTTATGAGAATAAAATCCATATGACCCATTGTTAGGAGTAGCGTACTCATACTTACTCATGCTTATGACAATCTTGAAAATTAGAACAAAAATTAAGAACTCGATTAAAGATGTTAGGAGTAGCGTACTCATACGACATTGCTTATGACAATCTTGAAAATTAGAACAAAAATTAAGTTGCTCCAAAATCGGCAGGGTTTATACTCAAACGACGTGTACAAAATTAGAAATATCTTGAACATTTTAACAAAAATTAAGTTGCTCCAAAATCGGTCGGGTTTATACTCAAATGAGTGTGAATGCATATATATTCACGTGTACAAAATAAGAACTCTCTTAAAGATGATGAAATTTATGAGAATAAAATCCATATGACCCATTGTTAGGAGTAGCGGAGTAGCGGACTTATACTTACTCATGCTTATGACAATCTTGAAAATTAGAACAAAAATTAAGAACTCGATTAAAGATGATGAAATTTTTGCAATTAAATCCGTGTGATCCAATGTTATGAGTGTCGTACTCATACGACATTGCTTTCGACAATCTTGAAAATTATAAGAAGAATTAAGCTGCTCCGAAATTGGTTGGGTTTTGACACAAATGTGTGGAAATACATATACATATATTCACGGGAACAAAATAAGAACTCGATTAAAGATGATGAATTTTTTGCATATAAAATCCATATGACCCAATGTTATGAGTGGCGTACTCAGACGACATTGGTTATGACAATCTTGAAAATTTTAACAAAAATTAAGTTGCTCCAAAATTGGTCGGGTTTAAACTCAAATGAGTGTAAATACATATATATTATAATAATAATTTTGGCGCGTACACTATATAGCTCAGTGTTTGGCCGAGCTTCTCCTACCATTTGTGGCGTGCGTCTTTATATTTTCCAACAAATGGAGGGACCTACAGTTTTGTGCCGACTCCGAACGGCAGATGTATTTAATGAGAAGCTTTTTCATGGCGGAAATACCCTCGGAGGTTTGCCATTGCCTGCCGAGGGGTGACCGCTATTAGAAAAAAGCTTTTTCTATGATTAAGATTTTGCTTGCCCTGACTGAGATTCGAACCTCGAACTCACCGGCATATCAAGTTATAGCACGCACCGCTACCAACTCGACCACAGCGGCAACAAATACATATATATTCACGTGTAGAAAATAAGAACTCGATTAAAGATGATGAAATTTATGAGAATAAAATCCATATGACACATTGTTAGGAGTAGCGTATATAGAATATGTTTTTATTCTATTTAAAATATTTTATTTTTATAACTTTTATTTTATACATCCAGAAAATTAATTATTAAAAAATCAAATTGAAAAATATTGAAAGACAAATTTATATATGAAAATAAAAATATTAAAACAAGTTCAAATTAATAAAGTAGATACATATATTATAAACCCTACATATACTCCCCCTCCAATTAAAAAAAAAAAATTAATTAATATTAAATGTAATTTTTTTGGTTTTCTTTGGAAGTGTTAGTGAACTGGAATTAGAAATTGTATGTGCAGGTTTTAATAAGTCTATGGAAATTGTTTTGATTAAGTTACCTTTTTGAATTTTGAATACTTTATTGTGTTTAGAGATAACTTTAAATGGGCCTTCATAAGGTGGTTGTAGATTTGACCTATGAATAACTTTAACAAACACATATTCGCAAGTATCCAAATTTTTGGGAACAAAAAAATCTTCTTTATTATGATGTACAATTTTTGAACGAACGTGTGAAAAATGTTCTCTCAGTTTGGAAAGTGTTTCCATTGTATTATCAAATTCATTATTGTTATTATTATTTGAAACGATTAATTCTCCAGGTAATCTGAGTGTTTGTCCGTAAACTAATTCTGCAGAAGAACATTTTAAATCATCTTTAATAGATATACGAAGTCCCAATAAAATCCAAGGAAGAATTTCAGACCAGTGAATTGAATCGTTTGATGCTGTAATAGCAGTTTTTAAGGTTCTATGAAATCTTTCAATCATTCCATTTGATTGAGGATGATAAGGAGATGTATGAATTTTGTGAGATCCTAATAATTTTGTTAATTCAGTAAATAATTTTGATGTAAATTGTGATCCCTGATCTACTGTTATATTAAGTGGAACGCCGAAACGGGGAATATAATTTTGTACAAATGTTTTGGCAATTGTATTCGCTGAAATATCTTTAAGTGGATAAGCTTCTGGCCAACGTGTATGTCTGTCAATTATAGTTAAAATGTAACGATTTTCTTTTGAAACAGGTAATGGACCAACAAGATCCATATGTATGTGTTCAAATCGTCCAGATGGTATATTAATTTTTTGTACTGGTGTTTTAGTATATTTAGAAATTTTTGATTTCTGGCAGTTAATACATGCGGAAGTCCAACTATTAATTTCTTTACGCATGTTAGGCCAAAAATATTTTGATTGAATTAAACGTCTAGTAGTACGAACACTAGGATGTGATAAAGAATGGATTTTATCAAAAATTATATTCTTCATAGAATTTGGAACAAAAGGTCTAAAAGGTTGTTGAGAAATATCACACCAAATATTGAGATTAAGAACTGGAATATTAATTTCTTTTAAATTATTGTTACAATTTTTGTCAGAAATTAAGTCATGAAGAGTTTGGTCTTTTTGTTGTTCTTTATACAAAGTTTGAAAATTAATATCTTGAGTTAAAATTGTGTTAATATCTGAAATACGTGAAAGTGTGTCAGCAACAATGTTTTCTTTTCCAGAAATGTATTGAATATCATTTGTAAATTGTGCAATGTACTCAAGATGTCTAATTTGTCGAGGTGATCTATCTGTTTTTGAATTTAGAACATGTGTTAAAGGTTTATGATCAGTGTATATTGTGAAAATTCTACCTTCAAGAAAATGTTTAAAATGTTTAATTGAATTGTATATGGCTAAAAGTTCTCTGTCAAATGTTGAGTAATTCATTTCTGTAGAAGATAATTTTCGTGAAAAATAAGCAAGTGGTTCTAAAGTGTTGTTACTAAATTGTTGTAAAACTGCACCAATTGCTACATTTGATGCATCTACAGCAAGTGATAATTTACCATTTTTATCAAAATGAGTAAGTAAAGTTTGTTGAGCAAAGAGTTGTTTAACGTTTTCAAAAGCAGTGGTTGTCTTTTCTGTCCAAATAAGCTGTTTGAGTTTTTGTTTAGTTGCAAATGTTAACATTTCATGTAGAGGACTAAGTTCTGCTGCTAACATTTTCACATATCTATGGTAATAATTTACCATACCTAAGAACTTTTGTAATTTATTTATTGAAAGTGGTTTTTCAAAATTTGTAATGGTTTCAATACGATCGGAAGATGGTCTAATGCCTTGATTAGAAATTTCATAACTGAGAAAATCTAGTTTATTAGTTCCGAAAATGCATTTAGAAGGTTTAATATTTAAATTATATTTCTCAAGTCTTTTAAATATTAGTTTTAAATGTTCTAAATGTTGTTCTTCATTATCACTAGCAACAAGAATATCATCAATATAAACAAATACAAATTCTAAACCGGAAAATACTTCGTTAATAAAACGTTGAAATGTTTGGGCACTGTTTCGTAAACCAAAAGGCATCCGTACGAACTCAAACATTCCAAAAGGTGTGGTTATTGCTGTTTTATGAATGTCTTCTTCAGCCATTGGAATTTGGTGATATGCACGAACAAGATCAATTTTCGAAAATATTTGTTTATTATGTAAATTTATAGCTAAATCATGAATATGTGGTAATGGATAACGATCAGGTATCGTTATAAAATTGAGTCTTCTGTAATCGCCACAAGGTCTCCAATCATTTGGTTCTTTTTTTTGGAACTAAATGTAAAGGAGATGCAATGTGAGAGTTTGAAGGTCTGCATATACCAGTTTTTATTAAAAATTCGAATTCAGTTTTTGCTATTTTAAATTTAATTTGATCTAGACGACGAGGTTTTGAAAAAGGTAGAACTCCTTTGGTTTCAATCCTGTGAACCGTATGGTGTTGCACTGGTTTAGTGTAATCTGGTTCACAGGTTATTAAAGGAAAATTATTTAAAAGGGTTGTAAATTTATTTTCAGAAATTGGTATTTTGAGTGAAAATATATCGCAAAATCCAGAAGATCCAGAAACTTTTAATTTTGTTGTTAAATCAGTAATTTCTTTATTTCTGATATCCACTAATATCCCGAATTTCTCTAAAAAGTTAGCACCTATAATTGGAGTTGAAATATCTGTTAAAATGAAAGGGAATTCGAAATCACGTCTAAGACCTAAGTCAATTTTTAAAAGTTTGGTACCAAATGTTTTAATAGAGGAACCGTTAGCTGCAGTCAAATTAAGATCGGAATTTCTTTTAAATGATTTGAATTTGGAAGAAGGAATTACAGAAACTATAGCGCCAGTATCTATTAAAAAATTTAGTTTATTTAATTTATCATAAATAAATAGGCGGCGTGATGATTTAATGTTATTTCCATTATTAGCCACCGTCATAATGGAACGTTTCAGTTTAAACAGTTTTGATTTGATTGTTTTTCATTTGTATTAAAACTACAGGGTTTAATACATTTTAAAGCATTATTTTTAAATTTTCTATGATACCAACAAATGGTTTGAATAATATTATCTTTTGATCTAGAAAATCTTCTTGAATTAGAATTACTTCTATTTCTATTTCTAGATCTTGATCTAATTTGTAATTCATTAATATCAGAAGTAATTTTGTTTAAATTTTGATAAATTGCAGTAGTTAATTCTGTTAAATTTTTAATACATTGTTCGAGGATGTTATTTTCAACACTTGCTATTGACAAAGATTTAGAAGATTGAGATTGATTTAATAAATCAAAAAGTTTATCTGCAAGAATAACATTTTCATCTTTATTTTGATTATTACTTGATGTTAAATGAATTTGTATCTGTTGTGGTAATTTTCGGATCCACAATTTGAAAAGTAATTCCTTACTGACGATAGAATCAGAACCTATTAGAGACTTCATATATCTAAAAAGTTCTGATGGAGAACGATCGCCTAGTTCTGTATTTGAAAATAACTTTTCTAATCTTTTTTCTTCGCTAAGAGAAAATCTTTCACACAACGCTTTCTTAATAGTAGCGTACTTATTCAAAAAAGGAGGTGGATTGATAACATCCAAAATTTTGGAAATTGTTTCACGTTGTAAAACAATAAGTATGTTTTGAAATTTTATATTATCGTCTTGAATATTATTGATTTCAAATTGTCCTTCAACAAGAAGAAACCAAGCTTCAGGACATTCTTCCCAAAATGGAGGTAATTTAATTGATTTTGAAAAATTTGTTCTTAAGTTATTAGTGTTTTGAGTTAAATTATCATTGTGTATATTTTGTGTAGTGTTTAAGTCTGAAGTGTAAGTTGGATTGTTATTTTGGTTTTCCATTGTTGTGAAGTTGCGTGTACGTATAGGTGAACGTGATAGTGGCATATAAAAAAAAATAATTGGAGAGAAAGTTTACAAAAGTAAATTAAATATAAGTAATAATAATAATTTAAATAATATTAATATTAAGAATTAATATTTAATATTTGTAATAATTTTATTTTAATAAAAGATTTAGGATACGAACTTGATTGCACACAAAATGTTCAGCAAAAAATGGTTGTAGTATTTGTAATTATAAAAGAGATTATAGATGATCTGGAGTGTTATTGAGTTGTTGTAGACACTGTGATGGTTGTAGCGACGTTAAATGTGAATATTTGAAGTGATGTTGTGCGGATTGTTGGTGCTGAATTTGATGTTGAATGTTGAGATTGTTTATTTCGCAATGTTTTAATTCAGGAAAGTAGTTGTTTTTATTTCACAAGTATGGTTTGTGCTTTCGGTATTCGAGTATTCGCACTCTTGGTTTGCTTGCAACGCTCGGAAATGTTAACTTTGTGAGTGCACAAAATGTCTTGGGTTAATGTTAAGCCAGCTTCTAACAATTAATAACACGTTGAATCGATGATTTCCCTTTATTACAAATTCTTGTGAAATATTACTGCAAGATATGGTGCGTCGGTTTGTAGCGTTATATGTAAAAACGGGAGTAAGTGACCAAAGTAAAAACACGAACGGGTTCACAATTCTTATTATTGTTTCAACGATGGTTATTGATGAATTTTTAAAATGAGTACTTATAAATGCAGGATCGCCAATATAGAATATGTTTTTATTCTATTTAAAATATTTTATTTTTATAACTTTTATTTTATACATCCAGAAAATTAATTATTAAAAAATCAAATTGAAAAATATTGAAAGACAAATTTATATATGAAAATAAAAATATTAAAACAAGTTCAAATTAATAAAGTAGATACATATATTATAAACCCTACAGCGTACTCATACGACATTGCTTATGACAATCTTGAAAAAATTAGAAACAAATTTAGTTGGTCCAAAATCGGTCGGGTTTAGATTCAACTGTGTCTAACTACATATATATTCACGTGTACAAAATAATAACTGGATTACTGAATAAAATTTTTGCAAATAAAATCCATATGACCCATTGTTATGAGTGGCGTACTCAAACGACATTGCTTATGACAATCTTGAAAATTAGAACAAAAATTAAATTGCTTCAAAATCTGTCGGGTATGGACTCAAATGTGTGGGAATGCATTTATATTCGCATGTACATAATAAGAACTCGATTAAAGATTATGAAATGTTTGCATATAAAATCCATATGACCCATTGTTATGATTACCGTTATCATACCACATTGCTTTCGACAATAGTGAAAATTTTAACAATATCTAAGTTGCTCCAAAATTGGTAGGGTTAATACTCAAACCAGTGTAAATACATATATATTCACGTGTACAAAATAAGAACTCGATTAAAGATGATGAAATTTATGCAAATAAAATCCATTTGACCCATTGTTATGAGTAGCGTACTCATACGACATTGCTTATGACAATCTTGAAAATTAGAACAAAAATTTAGTTGCTTCAAAATCTGTCGGGTTTAGACTCAATTGTGTCTAACTACATATATATTCACGTGTACAAAATAAGAACTCGATTAAAGATGATGAAATTTTTGCAAACAAAAATCCATATGACCCATTGTTATGGGTGGCGTACTCATACGACATTGCTTATGACAATCTTGAAAATTATAAGAAGAATTAAGTTGCTCCGAAATCGGCTGGGTTTAGAAACAAATGTGTGGAAATACATATATATTCACGGGTACAAAATAAGAACTCGATTAAAGATGATGAAATTTTTGCAAATAAAATTCATATGACCCAATGTTATGAGTGGCGTACTCAAACGACATTGCTTATGACAATCTTGAAAATTAGAACAAAAATTAAAATGCTTCAAAATCTGTCGGGTTTGAACTCAAAAGTGTGGGAATGCATATAGATTCGCATGTACATAATAAGAACTCGATTAAAAATGATGAAATTTTTGCATATAAAATCCATATGACCCATTGTTGTGATTACCGTTATCATACCACATTGCTTTCGACAATATTCAAAATTTTAACAATAATTAAGTTGCTCCAAAATCGGTAGGGTTTATACTCAAACGAGTGTAAATACATATATATTTACGGGTACAAAATAAGAACTCGATTAAAGATGATGAAATTTATGCAAATAACATCCATATGACCCAGTGTTATGATAAGCGTACTCATACCACATTGCTTTCGACAATCTTGAAAATTTTAACAAAAATTAAGTTGCTCCAAAATCGGTCGGGCTTAGACTCTAATGAGTCGAAATACATATATATTCACGTGTACAAAATAAGAACTTCATTAAAAAGATGATGAAATTTTTGCATATAAAATCCATTGTTATGATAACCGTTATCATACCACATTGCTTTCGACAATCTTGGAAATTTTAACAACAATTAAGTTGCTCCAAAATCGGTAGGGTTTATACTCAAACGAGTGTAAATATATATATATTCACGTGTACAAAATAAGAACTCGATTAAAGATGATGCAAATAAAATCCATATGACCCATTGTTATGGGTGGCGTGCTCATACGACATTGGTTATGAGAATCTTGAAACTTTGAACAAAAATTAAGTTGCTCCAAAATCGGTCGGGTTTATACTCAAATGAGTGTAAATACATATATATTCACGTGTACAAAATAAAACCTCGATTAAAGATGATGAAATTTTTGCAAAAAAAAATCCATATGACCCATTGTAATGGGTGGCGTACTCCTACCACATTGCTTTCGACAATCTTGAAAATTATAAGAAGAACTAAGTTGCTCCGAAATCGGTTGGGTTAAGATTCAATTGTGTCTAACTACATATATATTCACGTGTACATAATAAGAACTTGATTCAAGATGATGAAATGTATGCAAACAAAATCCATATGAAAATTTGAACAAAAATTAAGTTGCTCCAAAATCGGTAGGGTTTATACTCAAACGAGTGTAAACACATATACACTCGTTTATTCACGTGTACAAAATAAAATCTCGATTAAAGATGATGAAATTTTTGCAAACAAAAATCCATATGACCCATTGTTATGGGTGGCGTACTCCTACCACAATGCTTTCGACAATCTTGAAAATTATAAGAAGAATTAAGTTGCTCCGAAATCGGTTGGGTTTAGACACAAATGTGTGGAAATACATATATATTCACGGGTACAAAATAAAAACTCGATGTTTGCAAAAAAAATCCATATGACCCAATGTTATGAGTGGCGTACTCATACGACATTGCTTATGACAATCTTGAAAATTAGAACAAAAATTAAGTTGCTCCAAATCTGTCGGGTTTGGACTCAAATGTGTGGAAATACATATATATTCGCATGTACAAAATAAGAACTTCATTAAAAACATGATGAAATTTTTGCATATAAAATCCATTGTTATGATAACCGTTATCATACCACATTGCTTTCGACAATCTTGAAAATTTTAACAATAATTAAGTTGCTCCAAAATCGGTCGGGCTTAGACACTAATGTGTCGAAATACATATATGTTCACGTGTACAAAATAAGAACTTCATTAAAAAGATGATGAAATTTTTGCAACTAAAATCCATATGACCCATTGGCATGAATAGCGTACTCATACGACATTGCTTATGACAATCTTGAAAATAAGAACAAAAATTTAGTTGCTTCAAAATCTGTCGGGTTTAGACTCAATTATGTCTAACTACATATATATTCACGTTTACAAAATAATAACTTGATTAATAATAATGAAATTTTTGCAAATAAAATCCATATGACCCATTGATATGAGTGGCGTACTCATACCACATTGCTTATGACAATCTTGAAATTTAGAACAAATATTTAGTTGGTCCAAAATCTGTCGGGTTTAGACTCAATTGTGTCTAACTACATATATATTCAGGTGTACAAAATAAGAACTTGATTGAGGATGATGAAATGTATGCAAATAAAATCCATATGACCCATTGTTATGAGTGGCGTACTAATACGACATTGGTTATGACAATCTTGAAAATTTGAACAAAAATTAAGTTGTTCCAAAATCGGTAGGGTTTATACTCAAACTCATATATATTCACGTGTACAAAATTAGAACTCGATTAAAGATGATGAAATTTTACCAAACAAAAGTCCATATGACTCATTGTTATGGGTGGCGTACTCATACCACATTGCTTTCGACAATCTTGATAATTATAAGAAGAATTTAGTTGCTCCTAAATCGGTTGGCTTTAGACACAAATGTGTGGAAATACATATATATTCACGTGTACAAAATAAGAACTCGATTAAAGATGATGAAATTTTTGCAAATAAAATCCATATGACCCAATGTTATGAGTGGCGTACTCATACGACATTGCTTATGACAATTTTGAAAATTAGAACAAAAATTAAGTTGCTCCAAAATCGGTCGGGCTTAGACTCTAATGTGTCGAAATACATATATATTCACGTGTACAAAATAAGAACTTGATTAAAAAGATGATGGAATTTTTGCATATAAAATCCGTATGACCCATTGTTATGATTACCGTTATCATACCACATTGCTTTCGACAATCTTGAAAATTTGAACAATAATTAAGTTCCTCCAAAATCGGTAGAGTTTATACTCAAACGAGTGTAAATACATATATATTCACGTGTACAAAATAAGAACTTGATCAAAGATGATGAAATTTTTGCAAAAAAAACCATATGACCCATTGTTATGAGTGGCGTACTCAAACGACATTGCTTATGTCAATCTTCAAAATTTAAACAAAAATTAAGTTGCTTCAAAATCTGTCGTGTTTGGACTCAAATGTGTGGAAATGCATATATGTATATTCGAATGTGCACAATAAGAACTCGATTAAAGATGATGAAATTTTTGCAAATAAAATCCATATGACCCATTGTTATGAGTAGCGTACTCATACCACATTGCTTATGACAATCTTGAAATTTAGAACACAAATTTAGTTGGTCCAAAATCTGTCGGGGTTAGACTCAATTGTGTCTAACTACATATTAATTCACGTGTACAAAATAAGCACTTGAGTCAAGACGATGAAATGTATGCAAATAAAATCCATATGACCCATTGTTATGATTACCGTTATCATACCACATTGCTTTCGACAATCTTGAACATTTTAACAATAATTAAGTAGCTCCACAAATGTGTGGAAATACATATATATTCACGTGTACAAAATAAGAACTCGATTAAAGATGATGAAATTTTTGCAAATAAAATCCATATGATCCAATGTTATGAGTGGCGTACTCATACGACATTGCTTATGACAATCTTGAAAATTAGAACAAAAATTAATTGCTTCAAAATCTGTCGGGTTTGGACTCAAATGTGTGGGAATGCATATATATTCGCATGTACATAATAAGAACTCGATTAAAGATGATGAAATTTTCGCATTTAAAATCCATATGACCCATTGTTATGATTACCGTTATCATACCACATTGCTTTCGACAATCTTGAACATTTTAACAATAATTAAGTAGATCCACAAATGTGTGTAAATACATATATATTCACGTGTACAAAATAAGAACTCGATTAAAGATGATACAATTTTTGCAAATAAAATCCATATGACCCATTGTTATGAGTAGCGTACTCATACCACATTGCTTATGACAATCTTGAAAATTAGAACAAAAATTAAATTGCTTCAAAATCTGTCGGGTTTAGACTCAAATGTGTGGGAATGCATATATGTATATTCGCATGTTCATAATAAGAACTCGATTAAAGATGATGAAATTTTTGCATATAAAATCCATATGACCCATTGTTATGATTACCGTTATCATACCACATTGCTTTCGACAATCTTGAACATTTTAACAATAATTAAGTAGCTCCACAAATGTGTGGAAATATGTACATATATATTTACGTGTACAAAATAAGAACTCGATTAAAGATGATGAAATTTTTGCAAATAAAATCCATATGATCCAATGTTATGAGTGGCGTAGGTACTCATACGACATTGCTTTCGACAATCTTGAAAATTATAAGAAGAATTAAGTTGCTCCGAAATCGGTTGGGTTTTGTCACAAATATGTGGAAATACATATATAAATTATACAAATGATTCACTTGTAGTTGTGTTTTTATTAAAACTTTATTTATTGACAAGCGCTGGCTGTGTCGGTGAGCTCACAATGGAAAACTGAAAATTAATTTTAATTCTAAGCTAAACGAAGTCACCTGCACCTTTGCATTTCTGAATTTTCTGTTAGCGTTAGATAATAGCTGCGCTGCACCAGCTATTGCGCCCGGATGCGCTGTAGACGCTTACGTTTGCAACTTTTCGGTTAGCATAGCGAGTTACCCGTGGTCAGCGTGAGAATGTAAATTTGCTGACTTAGGCCACGCGCGGACTTTTGTCCGGTATGTGAGCTGATCGCGTTAACTCCTCCCTTTCTAGGTGAAGGTCGTCCTCGGGCTTCTTAAAACTGTCAATGACAGCCTGTAGGTCATGATGTTGTCGCCTCTTATTTTGCCTCCGATAGAGCTTAAGGAGAACGTAACAGCTGATAAGAATGGTTATGGGAGCAAGACTTGAAAGTGTTGGTCCTGTCATAACTTTGCTTTCAATTTCTCCAATATAGCGCAGGTTTTTAATACTCATTCTCCGAAGGTATGGCATGCTCAATATATCGTGCTGGTTAGTTATATTGAGAAGTGTCGCCGTCGCTGAACCAGGCAATGTCTTCTGCATGCCCTTATTGTTTTTAAAGGAAGTCCCATTGATTTTGACCTCATTTTCGAAGGTAAGTAAATAAGTCCCGGTAACCGTTTTTTCGGAGTCTTCGCTAGTCTTGATCACCACGGTATCGTCGTTAATAATAACGATACCTTCATCCACCGTTACAATAGGTTTAAGGTGGCTGGGACGTGTGCTTCAGTGGGCGATGCTACCAGAATGAAGTTGTTGCGCGCACGTTGGATGTTGAAGTCTCTTGCAAAATGTCGATGTAAGTGTCACGCTACAATTTCCAATCGCCAGGATTCGATTGTTACAGTCAGCGATATTGTTGTCGTTTACAAGGTGCAGGATTGTTCCATTATGTTGAACAGGGAAAAGAATAATTTTCTTACAGACTAATGTAGGTTTAGGATACTTAATAATAAAATGTAAAAAGTTACTGTCTAATAGGTCCTTGATAAATGATGCCTCCATTAAATCTGTTATAGTTGTATTAGTAGAGCGCATATCGATACAAATTTTTGCATCATCAGTGTTCAGTATCAGTGGGTTTATTACACCTATCTTTGCAAGGGTAATGGTTGAGATTAGGGTTTCAATTTCCGAAATTACAATTATGTTTCTAGCAAGCAATGTTTCGTATAAATAACTGGTATCAATCTGCTTAGCATTTGAGTCCTCAATAAGTAGGTTGATTTTTTCTGTTAATTTATTTATCCTTTCCTGCACTTCCGTATTTATGACGATCTGCTGGTTTTCTGAGTTGATGAGCTCCTGTTGTTGGAATTTTAATTTTTTAAAGTCGTCGAAGTCCGGTGCCCCTGCGTTAACTTTCAAAGCAGTTCCTAAAATGTTTAAGCTCCTAGCCTGTCTATGATGGGTGTCCAAAGTTGCCAAAAGTACCTCTATGCGCTCAGTGTCAGAGTCCAGTAACATTCTCATATGAGAGAAGGAGAGGTGTGTCGTAAGTCCTTTCGTTTCCTTGGTTATTTCCATGTAGGTAGTAAGGCTAGTGGTATGTTGCAGATAGTCAAAGTCTCTCCAAACAGTAACATCTCCGTCTTGAAATGGGATATACGGACAGTTCGAGTAGTCCGTTAGCTTAGGCGTCGCCGTCCGAAAAAGAAGTATCGCAATCAAAATCCTAAAAATTGGTAAGTAGAAATAACGCTTAGTACCATGCTGTACGATAATAAAGAAAATTGTTAAATATATGTAAGACTATAAAAATATTTGGCAGAAGGCAAAGCGATTTTATTTCAAATTGTCCTTGTGGATCACCCTCCCTTTAATGAGAACCGTGGTTCCTAGGTCTGCTTGAACTTTTTCTTCGACATATAAGGGGGATAATTTGTTGCCTAGCCTTCTGTTGGTTTTTACTAAAACACGTTCCCCAACGTCAAATACTCTGTTCTGCCTAGATCGGTTATTTCTCTCTAGTTGTTCCTGCTGGGCTGTCATTATTTTGCTAATTATCTCTTTCCTCATCTCCAATGGAGTGGCATGAATTACGTCAATCGGTTTCTTGTTGGTAACGGAATGAATTGTCCGATTGTATTCGACTGTAGCCAGTAATATGAGTTCAGTTGTTTCGGTAGTCTTTTCCTCTAGTTTTAAGCATCTTGCGATCTCAAGGATCGTGCTATGTAGGCGCTCCACTTGCCCATTCGATGTACTAAGCAGTGGAGGTGCATTTACCACATCGACCCCAAATTGATTTATTAATAATGACGTTATAGTTTCAGAGTTGAACGATGCCTCGTTATCGCAATAAATGGTCTTTGTATTTGGAAATAAGTTTATCAATTGTATTATCGGAGCTTTTATATCAACAATAGTGCGAGAAGGTACAGGCTGGACCACTGAGAACTTTGAAAACTTGTCCACGCAAGTAAGGAAGTATTTCTTATTTTGGAAAATAGTAATCACAGAGGATTTGTTTTAGATTTTCCTGGGCCGCTCTATGGGCACGATTGTGCTCGGCAGTAACTATTTCCCTTTGCTCTTCTTTGTTGGTGATATCTGATACCATATTTTTACAATGCCAAAACTTCGTTGACAGAAAACACCTGACCAGTTCATGTTGAATCCTGGCAAGTATTGATAGATCGCAATATATCGCATTTACAACTTTCGGGTGAACAACTAGTGTTAATTAATGGGCTATTTTTGGAATAGCGCAGGGTGCGCTGGCTGTTTAGAAACAAGAATATTATTCCATCGAAATAATAAGGGGTTAAGTTCAATTTGCAATATGTATTTAAACCAATCAATATTTATTTGATAAAATGAAAGTGTTGATATAATGATCAAGATGAAAAATCGTATATCTGCCAGAGTGGCGTACAAAAGGATAATAAAAGGCGATGCGGACGCGGCGGCGTTAAATTTTAGACTGACTAATAGATTTTTGATATTACATTACTTACGGTCCCTGGGGCACCCCATGGTACCGTTTCCAATTCAGCAAATTAATTTAGAACATACTTTTCAAAGAATGGTGTTGCCGGCCGCACCGAAAGAACATTTTTAAATATTAATTTAGAGATCGATGAGATTGGGACTAATGTCCTCAACATGCCGGCCCCCCTGCACCGGTCCTAGGTGTAGCAGCTCCTTCAGCTTCTCCAACGTTAGGACGGCTTTGCTGAACAGCTGGCTGATGCGTCGTTGCACTGCGCCGCGCCCATGTGCACGCTTGGGTTTTGTCTTCTCCACACGGCTGGCTAACGTCAGTCGTCGGTGGCTGGTGGTAGCGCGCGGTTCATTGCGGCGTGGGCGGTCAGGTGGTGGCGAGGTGGAGCGTTGTAGCAGTGTGTGGTGGGCCTTCCCACATATATGGCAGCTGTCCGCGGAGTCGCACGCTCCCGTGGAGTGTGACGTAGCCAAGCAATTGATGCAGTAGCGATGAAGCCGCGCGGACTCATAACGCTCATCTGGCGTCATAGCCATAAAAGCGTGGCAAAACCTCAGCGAGTGGAAGCGGCAACACAGTCGGCACTGCTTATAGTCCATGGTGTTCCGGTCCATCTGCAGAGAGAAAAAAAAGTACAGAGTTCGGAAATAAAATTAGTTACGGGCCAGGGTGGAGTAAATGTTGTAAAGTGGCTCGTTGGAGTTATAGAGTTTGGAGAACATTATGAGGGGGGGGGGGGGCAGGAGACATAGCTTTGCTAGGTTGCGTGTGATAATTCCTGCTTGAGTATGGATATCTGCCACGCGAACGCTCTTATCCTGACCGGGGTGAAGTTTGACAATGCGCCCGAGTCTCCAGTCATTTGGAGGTAGGAGATCGTCTTTTACGACGACGAGCACTCCTTCAATGAGGTTGGGTTCCTGACGTTTCCACTTATGCCTTTTATGAAGTTCTTTGAGGTATTCATTCTTCCACCGAGTACTAAACTGATGGTGAATAACCTTTAACTTTTGCCATTTATGGGCTAGCGAGAGATTGTCAGCTTGGGGTTCAGGCCAGGAGTTCAGTGGTGCGCCTCTTAAGAAATGTCCCGGCGTGAGAGCAAGTAAATCAGTGTGATCCTCTGACTTAGGAGAAAGAGGTCGCGAATTGAGGACTGCCTCAATGCGGATAAGGAGGGTGGTGAATTCTTCGAAGGTGAACTTGAGGTTCCCTGCCACCTTTGTGAAGTGTGTTTTAAAACTTTTTACTGCAGCTTCCCATAGACCGCCCATGTGAGGAGCGTAGGGTGGAGTAAACTGCCAAGTGAATCCGTGGAAGGCGTATCTTTCGGCGATATCCGTAGCGCATTCTTTGAGAAATTGGGAGAATTCTCTTTGAAACGATCGTTTTGCGCCCACGAACGTCTTTCCGTTGTCTGACATTATTTTGGAGGGGATTCCGCGATGGCCGACAAATCTGGTGAAAGCGGCTTTGAACGTTTCGGTAGTAAGATCTGAGCATAATTCTAAATGTATCGCTTTAGTGGAGAAGCACACAAACACACACACATACGCCTTAGTATGAGAAGCACGCCGGAGCATGGAGGTTTTGACCACCGGTGGATCGGGGTTGAATGACTGCTACCTCCTCTTGCTCCCAAAACTTCCTCAGTAGTGTATTGAGAGATTCATCTTGGAGTTCCGTTACCTGGGTGGTAAACGCTGAGATTTTCTTCGGGATTGGGCCGCTCAAAATCCAACCGAATATTGTGTTCTGAGCGATTAGACTACTGCTGTGTTGCAGTCCTTGCAAGAGGATTTGGGGGATTAAGTCACTGTCGATGACCATGTCTATCTTACTAGGGGTGAAGAAGTGGGGATCGGCGAGTGTTAAATGTTTTACCTCTTCAAGTATAATATTTGTAATATTTGAGGTAAGGAGAAAATGCGTTAATTAGGGTAAGATAATCGCTTGCGCTTAAATTTTTTGGGTTCGGTCTGCTGAGCACAGTATGAGTTCGCAGACATTTTTGGAGTTTTGCACCACCAGTCCGCCCATTCCAGAAATTTCGATGTGTGCGTCTGTCATGGGCAAGCGTAAGAGTTTTTGTATCCGGGATGATACAACCGTTTTCTGGGAACCTTGATCTACCAGGGCGCGAATATTGTGATATTCGCCATCACAATAGATCGGTACCATTGCAGTTGGGAGAAGAGTTGTGACGCTAGTACTCGAGAAATGAGACGAGACTTTAGTTGCGTCTTTTTGTTGGGAACTTGGGGCGGGAGTTGCTTTTGTAACATATTTTGAGCATGTCGGTTGCTCATCATTATTTGGTGGCTGAGTCGTTAGCTGACTTGAAATTCTCTGGGGTTTAGAGTTAGTTTTTGCAAATTGATCCTTTTGGTGAAAATGTAAGAGTGAGTGGTGCTTTCTTTGGCAATATACGCACGTGAAGTTACTTTGGCACTCATTCTTCAAGTGGGAGTAAGAAAGACAATTTTCGGACACGGATAAAGCTTGAAATTTCACACATGTCTTCATGAGGTGTCTAACGTTGCATAATTTGCAAGAAATGGGCTGATTAAGTTCGATATGGAAATTTTGAGTTCGATTTTTGTGAGTAAATGAGGAGTTTTGATTTATTGCCCTTGGAGTGAAACTGGGGTGTGGAGGTTTTGGTTTTCCTGGTCGATATGCCTGAAGCCTCTCTACTATTTCATAACGGCTGGTGAGGAATTTGTTCATATCTGCCCAAAGTGGTAACTCTTTTCACCGAAATGCAACTATTGTCACACAAAGTGGGAAAAAGTTCCACAAATCGGACATAAAAAATGTCTGAACAACAATAAGACCATGTCTTACGAAATTTGCAAACATTGGTCAAGAGGCAAAAAACTCATGCGTAGATCCCTAAGCCCCAGCGGTCTGGGTACAAATATTTGTTTGTATTCGAGCAGTCGTATTGGTTCCATTCCAGTTAATTCGGTGGTCCGAGCGATAACAATCGAAGTGGTTCAACTCCTCCGAGGGACTATGGCTTTAACTGACGTGAAGTCACTCGTGTCATGAGTAGGCCATTTGCAATTATTAACGCTTATGGCTAAAAGGGATTAACGCGAGCCTTCCAATGTCATCTGAGTTTACGCCTGTATTCCCACGCAAATAAACCTAAAACAAGAAACAAACGAAACATGCAAGGTTCAACACCTGCAATAAAAGTGCGCAAAAAGCCACATTCAAGCAAACAAAATTAAGATGCAAAGAATCAATTAAAAATAATAACAAAATATAAGAATTTAAATAAAAGAAATTACGATTCAAATTTGAAATCAATCTTTCTAGCAACTCAAAATTTTAAGAAATTTGTTTAAAAATTAAAAAAAAATCTATTTCGGTTTGAAAAAATTATTTAAATTTGAAAAAATTTATTTAAATTTGCAAAAACTTACTAACAAATAAAAATTCTTACTAACATTAGTGTTAAAAAAAAAAAAACAAAAAAAAAACAAGGAAAGCGTTCCACATAAAAAAATAGGAAAAACTACAATTAAATACGAACACTTTAATATTACTAAATATTCTAACTCAATAATTAACAACAATTAACCGAACTAACTAATTTGCAAAGATTTTCCGCTCTAACATAACTTCCTGGGTCCTCATAAACTCCTTCCAACCCTTCTCCTATTCGAACTCCACTCAATAGCTATAGTACATACGTACATACTAGAAACTTAGAACCTTTTATATAGTAATAACTTTGTATTACCTTTTTACAATGGTATGTTAAAGATGCCTTACATATTGTTAAAACTTTCAGCATAAGCACTCTAAATTATAAAACCCATAAACGATTTTCACTAGATCGGGAAACAGTTGTATATTTCAAATAATTTGTAGCTTCTAATCGTAAGATACGAATTTTTAATAAATTACTACTTTTATTTTTAATTTAATCTTGGAATGTAATTGCACTAAACTATATATTAATTACTCTAAGTTATTTGGGGAACACTCTTAGGATTAAGCCAATCATTTGAAATCTAATTCATAGAATCTGCCTCTGTGCAACCGCACAAGCATATGTCGTATTCAACTTAGACTCTCCCGTTATAACCGTGCGTGATGGGTACGGCTGGATAGTCAATGGACACTTTAAACTAATCCACATGATCGAGTTAAGCCAATATGAAACCACTGTGAATCGCCTGGAACACATAATAACTAACATGAACGAGACCCCAGCCATCACAGATGTCCTCAGCTACCAGGTAGAAAAAAACAAAACACACCTCAAAGAGTTAAAAGGGCCAGGAGCTAGTAGATCGAAACGTGCAATCAATTGGATTGGGTCGGCCTGGAAATGGATTGCCGGCAGACCTGACGCCACTGATTGGAACGAAGTCCTGCAAACTTAAAACGCTTTAATGGACAATAACAACCATCAGTATAAGGTAAACTCTGGAATTTTCAAGAAAACTCAAGAGCTTTTGCAGATTGTCAACGGCATGGTTACCGCCACGAATGATGTCCTGGGACGCAGCCACCTAGCGAAATACTCCCAGGAAATTCAACAAAAACTGATTATCCTTAAGGACGACGTGTATGAGTTAGTTCGAGCTTGCCAAATGGCAAAAGCAGGAGTAGTTAACAGCAACCTACTCAACAAGGAGGAGATTAGCCAGCTGATAAGTGAAATAGAAGTCCTTCCGTACAGTAACGTCATCGAAGCCTTAGAATACAGTGAACCGTCGATCTACACCAACGGAACTCTGTTACTCTACGTTTTGTCCATGCCGAAGGTGGGACACACAAGATTCAACCACCTTATTACTCGAGGAGTCCTAATGGATGGTCAGCGGGTGGATCTAGGATACCAAAGGATCCTGATGAACAAGCAATTGACGTATGGTATTAAGGACAGCTGTCTTCATCTCGCCACCGCCATGGTCTGCAAACAGGAAGCATTAAATTTACTGCCTGAAGATGAATGCTTGCCACGCTTACTGAAAGGAGGTCAAACGAGCTGCCGCTACGTAACCTGCAAAGAATCAACGGTTGAGGTCCTCAAGGAGGACACAATATTCCTGAATAACTTCAACAGCAGCGTGTGGTCAGGTAAAATACCTAAACATCTAACAGGTTCTTATATTCTTCAGATGGAGAACGAGACGATAACAATTGATAACCAAACCTATTGGAGTACAACTAGCTCTGGCGTGCAGGTGCTCCCACCTGTACTGACTACTATAAAGAACAAAAGCCTTGCAGTGAATCTGAATCTCGTCCATGAAATTACTTCCGGGAACATACGACTCCTGGATAAGCTGAAAGAGAAAACTAAGTGGTTTGCAACATCTGAAGCTCTAGGACTTCTTCTGTTGATGGTCTTGATTTTCCTGATTTGGAGAAAGATAACAACAGGAGCAAAACTCCCTGAACTGAAGCTGTCTATACTCCAACAGAATCCTCGCAACGTTCATAAGAAGGACGCCTTACCAAATCCTGATCTGCGGGACGCAGATCTTTAAAGGGGAAGAGTTAACACGTACCAGTCGCTTTAACTGCGACGTTCCCACGGCCGCCCGTTACACGCGCTGCAGTGTCAGCATATTTGAATTTCACCATATACTGCAACGGGAGACATTTCCGCTTGCATACGGTAATGCACCCGTGGGAAGTCAAGGCCATGGCCGGTCTCAGACAACAGGTTGTAAACTGGTTATACAACCATTGCGCAGTCGAGTTCGGGATGGGTTGCAGTTTAGTTGTAGTGTTCTAATTCTAACTAGAGTTAATAAGTTGTGTAAATAAAGTTAAGTAAACTAGAAGTAACTTGTGTTTCCTTTAGGTCAGCTGGCCCTTCTATTTTTTTAGTACAAAGGACCCTTAGTCCTTTAACTTGCATATTGAAAGTTGCTGATAAACTTTCCCCTGCTCTTAACCGTATTTTGAGAAAAAAATTATATAAGTATATTTTTTAAAAACAACTAGACAACGGTGATCTAAATCTTATATACATATGTACATGCAATTTAGCGGCCCTCTAAAAAATAATATTTCTTAAAATAGGAAACATACAACACTCGCATACGAGTATATGTACATATAACCCCACAAAAGTACAAAAGTACATATGTACATACAAAATTTCTCTAGCTTATTTTCGTGTTCTTAAAAACACACAAAAAACAAAAAAAAAAAAAGAAACCCAAATAAAAAATTCAAGTACTTACTTGCAATATTTTCCCGGCAATACCCCTTCTGTTTGTGTATCAAGCAAAAGCAGGATTGCATACAAAAAATAAGCAAAAGAGAATACAACACCCAATATACATATGTGTAACTGGCGGTAAAAAGTTAAAAATACATTTATATTTACATATTTATAAATATTTGCATTATATACTCAACAACATATTACATACAGTTCAAATATTAGCAAAATTAGGCACCAACTATAGTTTCTTGCCTCCCGTCATAGCCAGAGTGATTAGAAAACAAGTGTACAAACACACAATAGCATCATACAATAAACATACCCACAAACATATATTAGTACGGTCATCGCACACTCACTGTCCATTTAACCGGCGAAAAAGTTCGATAACCCCAACAGCATTAAAAATATGTATGTATGTACACACAATTCGTATCAGCTGAATTCCAATTGCTAATTTCCCATTATCCCGTCCTTCGTTATTGCACGCACGTATATACACACACACTAACCATTGTAATCCGCCTACGTCTAACACTGCAAGCATTAACGCACACACGCACTTTTAACGAATAGACCGCTCAGTGCATCTATTAGCACTGCAGTATTAAAGCACGAACATATCGCAAACTAACATTAGTGCGGGTCTAAATTAACAAAAAAAAAAAAAAATTTTTTTTCCCCTTAAATATCGCGGGTTCAACATAAACACTTTAAAATGCAAAAATAATATTTATAACAATAACAACAACAAAAATTATATTGAAATTACAAAAGAAAAAAGTATTATAATCGTGGTTATTAAGAGTAATACGTACATACATAGCACAGTAAATATACATATCTATTTTAAATATAATTCAACCTAAAATTTACGTAGTTTAAATTTTTCATTAAAACAAAACCAATATCAAAATCCTTCTTGCATTTACATGCAATCAGAAAATCCCTCATCGAAACAACAAAAAGTCAAACCACCCCAATTATTAGAAATACCAAATATGGTTGATGACGGAAAACCCCAAGGCACACCTGCAGAAGCTACACGCTCAAGACAGGGTGCAAAAGCAAAAAAAAATAAAGAAAATTCAGCCGCAAGATTTATTTCCGACAGTGACAGTATTATGAGATACTGCACTAGATTCTCTTCAGCCCCAATAGAAGATAACTCAGAATCAGTCCTGGAAATAAAAAATAGTAATATTGATAACTTTTGGGCACGCCTTCAAGCGGCGTATGATATAATTGTCGAAACGGATGATTCCGATTTGCCCGACAACTTTAAATCTTCAGCTTTCGCCAAATTCGAAAACTGTCTTAACCAGTATGATGAGACAAAAGCTATGATTTCAGATCAGCTTTAATTATTACAACCAATTGCACCTACTCCACCCCCGCGAGTAGAACTGCCCCCAACCCCAGTACATGAAGCAAGTTCAGGCATTTACCTCAAAGTGCCAGCATGTGACACAGAAATATTTCATGGAGGTTATGAACAATGGCCGTCCTTCCGGGACATGTTTACGGCCGTGTACATAAACCATCCAAAATTATCCCAGGCGCAAAAATTGTACCACCTCAGGTACAAAACAAAAGGTCAAGCAGGCGCTATAGTGAAACAATTCGCATTAAATAATGACAACTTTAACCTGGCTTGGTCGGCACTAAAAGAAAGATACGAAAATGAAAGAGTACTAGTTGACAATCAAGTAACGATTTTAATGAACTTGCTAAAGATTCAAAGAGAAACAAGCGAAGAATATATAAAATTACAGTCCACTGTCACAAACTGTCTATCAGTGTTAGCAACACAAAATATTCCCACAGATAACTAGGGCCCAATTCTGGTCAATGTTTGCGCTGCAGCATTGCCAGAGAAATCGTTACTTGTATGGGAACAATCACTCTCATCCCGCAAAAGATGCCCGACGTGGCAACAAATGAAAGATTTTCTCACTACCCAGTACGAAATAGCAGAGAGGGTAGATAAAAAAGCGCCAAAAATTAAAAACACACAAAACGATCTACATAGAAGCTTCACAAAACCCCAAGCCAGTAATTACAATTCTTATAACAGAAGCTTCAATAGATCGCAATCATATGTCTCAGATCAAAAGAAATTTGCGTCATGCGAATTGTGTAAAGGAGGTCACCCTTTAAGATCTTGCGAGAGATTTAAAAACTTGTCGATAAATGAAAGAAATAATTTTATTCGAAATTCCAAATTATGCACAAATTGTTTTTCACATTCACACATGCTAAAAGACTGTGAGAGCAAATTTAATTGCGTATATTGCCACAAAAGGCACCACTCGATGCTCCACTTAACCAATTTTTCCTACACACCCCAAAATGGCTCAAACGTGAAAAGAGCAACAGGGCTAGTAGCAATATCAAGTCTAGAGAACCTTGAAATTAGAAATCCCGAAAATACTGAACAACCATGTTGTTCAAAATCAGCAAATATACAAGCTTTTCATTCAGCAAATGAAAGCAAAATTCTTTTACCCACAGCACTCATCTCCATCGAACACCGAGGAGAACTGTTTAAGCTCCGAGCCTTAATTGGTCAAGGCTCACAACGATCCTTTATTGCATCAAAGGTGCAAAACCGGCTAAAGCTGCCAGTAACAAATTCAAACTTTGAAATTTCGGAATTGGGTGGTAGAGTAATTCAAAACTCGAACAAAATCTGCTCATTAACCCTAATTTCCTCCAACGCGAGGATAAGAATAAAAGCACAAGCTATAGTTCTTCCGCAACTTACCAACATGCTTCCAAGCTATAAAATAAACAATATGGATCGACAAAGATTCGCACACCTCAAGTTAGCAGATCCCAACTGCCACACCCCCGCTCAAATAGATATTTTATTAGGCAGCGACCTAATCCCTCAAATTATGCTTGAAGGTATAGAAACAATTTCAAATACTCTACTTGTCCAAAATACCATATTCGGTTGGATTTTAAGTGGCAAAATCACAGAAAGAATCTCTACTTTCACCACACAAGTGGAAGAGATTTCAAATGAATTTCTAAATATGCAATTAAAAAAATTTTGGGAGATAGAAGAACCCCCCCATCCAAATAACAGTGCCAGAAGATCAGTATTGTGAAGATTTTTACAAAGCCACAACTACGAAATCAAAAAATGGTAGGTATGTCGTACGACTTCCACTCAAGCCACAATTTCCAGACACGCTCGCATTAGGTCGCTCCCGAACCTCCGCATTGCAGCAGTTTCTAGGCATGGTAAAAACCCTCCTTAGAAAAAGCGAGCTCAAGCCAGCATACGATGGTGTCCTGGAAGAATATATAAAGTTAGATCATATGGAGGAAGTAAACCCACATGAAAAAATATCCAATGGCAATTACCTTCCCCATCATGCGGTAGTAAAGCCGGATAAAAAGACTACAAAGGTAAGAGTAGTCTGCAATGCCTCAAAATGCACAAGTTCTGGCAATTCCTTAAATGACATTTTATATACGGGGCCCAAATGCTTCTGATACTCAATTGGCGTATGTTCAAATATGTATTTAATGGAGATGTCGAAAAAATGTATCGACAAATACTCATGCACAAAGACGATCAAGATTTTCAGCGCATCGTCTTCCGCAACTTCACTAACACTCCAATACGCGACTATAAAATAAAAACAGTTACATTTGGTGTTAACTGTGCCCCCTTCTTAGCCATTCGAACACTCCACGAATTGGCAAAAGATATACAACCACACTTTCCCCTAGCAACTCCAGTGTTAAAAACAGAAACTTATGTAGACGATATATTGTCGGGAAGCCATAGCCTCCCACAAGCATGCGAGTCATTAACCCAAGTTATTCAAGCTATCAATTCGGCAGGATTTCCACTAAAAAAAATTACTGCAAACCACCCCGAAATATTAAAAAATATTGACAAGGAAAAATTATTTGATTCGAATTTTCTTAAATTTGAGAAAGATAGTACCACAAAAACCCTGGGAATTCAATGGAATGCGATATCAGATCAATTCTCATACACTCTTGAATCGATATCCGCAATTTCCGCAATAACTAAGAGACAAATTCTGTCGTCTGTGGCAAAACTTTTCAACCCCGCAGGATGGCTTTCGCCAATTATGATACAAGCTAAAATCCTGATTCAAGAATTATGGCTAGACGGAACAGACTGGGACGAGGAAGTCAAACCTCTGCGCTTAGTTAAATGGTCTCAGTTTGCGAGAAACTAAACACTATTTCGGAGATACAAATCCCCCGTTGGGTTAATTACTCTCCCGACAATAAAGTCGAAATGCACGGTTTTTGCGATGCCTCAGAAAAGGCATATTGCGCAACAATATATATGCGAACCCAAAACAATGGCACCATCTCCACCCATTTATTGGTAGCCAAAACTAAAGTAGCTCCTCTAAAAACAGTCAGTCTACCACGACTTGAACTCTGTGGCGCGCTTCTTCTCGCAAAATTAGCATCAACAGTGAAGAATCATTTAAACATGACCAGTGAAAAATTATATCTATGGTCAGACTCCGAAATCGTCTTAGCCTGGTTAGAAAAACCTCCCCAAACATGGAAAACATACGTTTCCAATCGCATATCCCAAATCCTTGATTTTGTAGGACCAGCCACTTGGCGGCATGTAGCCAGTGCTGATAATCCCGCGGATCTTGGCACAAGAGGCTGCAAACCCTTCCACCTTGCCACCACTCCACTTTGGTGGACAGGCCCCAACTGGTTAAGAGAATCTTCTAATTCTTGGCCAAAATCTCCGACCCACAATGTTACCGCCCCAGAAAGTAGAAAAATTGAAACCTTTCAGAGTAGTGGCATATGTGATTCAATACGCAAGACGCCTCAAAACTAAAATCGAAAAAAACCGAATTCTCCTTATACTACATTGACCCATGCAGATCTGCAAAAAGCAAAGATCTCGCTCATTACCTCCACCCAAATGCGCTATTTCAGCCGCGAAATCTCAATGCTAAGAGAATCAAAACCCATTGATAAAAAGAGCCCACTCTTAGTATTCAATCCATTTTTGGACACGAAGGGTATACTTCGTGCTAATGGACGACTAGCGAATTCAAGCCTAACGTACAATGAACGCTACCCAATAATAATACCGGAAAAATCTAAATTTTCCTTATTATACATAAGATCCCTCCGATTTTACGGCCCTCACTCCTGGGCATTTTCTTAGAGGAGCTCCACTTCTGGCCATATCCCTCATAAATCGATGGGAACGGATAAAAACCCTCCATCATGAATTTAGTCGCCGCTGGAAAGAAGATTATCTCAAAGATCTTCTTTAAAGATACAGATGGAAGAACGCTGAAAAGGAGCCTAAAGTCGGAGAATGTGTCCTCATTCACGATGAATGTCTTCCCCCTACCGAGTGGCGTCTCGCAAGAATTAAAAAGCTACATCGTGCATCTGATGGTGACATACGAGTAGTAGATTTGCGTACCCAAAACGGCATATTAACTCGACCGCTCGTCAAACTTTGCTTTTTACCGACCGAAAATAATTAAATTCATCTGATAAACTAATTCGCTAAACGTTAAAGAAAAATATAAACAAATAAAATAAAGGAAAAATGTGTATCAAAATAAACTCATACCACAGTAAAGAACTAAACAAGAAAGAGTTGCATGCTTAGATTCCCCCTCACATACCACTAAAGTCCTTTTTTCTTTATTAGAAATGGATATGGCCAATCACAGTTCCACTAATGGGACTCCCGCAATCCGGTCCACCAGTGGCACCTCCTACCAGCAGCAGACGCATTGCCACGCCTGGGTTAACGACACCGCAGACATCAGGAATGACATCAACCGTCCGTGCGCCGAATGATAGCGACCATGGACTTTTTCTGTGCGGTCTGTGTCATAGGAGCCACGCATTGAGCGCCTGTTCAATTTTCCGGGGTCTCCAACCGGTCCATCGGCAGCAAGTGGCACGAGGACATGGGCACTGCCTGAATTGCATTGCACTGTCCCATACCACAAGGGCATGTACGTCAATCAATCGCTGCCGCGTTTGCCATCGACTACACCATACGATGTTGCATGAGCTTCCGACAGCTACGCGACGCAATCACCAACCGCCGGGACCAGCAGCCCACCACCGCCGTCAATCTTCATGGCAAAGTATGCGTGGATATAGGCCACCGGCCTCGCAGTATCGTCAACCGTCGACCAATCGCACTCGACCACCGCATCATCGCCGCCCAACCGGGCTGGGAAACGTCGTGAAGACGTTGCAGTAACTGCAGCGCTTACTAGGCTAAGTATACGCCTAGGGGGGCCGGGATGGTTAAATGAGCACTTCCGCTCCATCGCCAACCGACGCCGGCAGATGGCACAACACCTACCGCATACACATCTACACAAACACACCTCCGTTTACATTTGACACATGATCTCACCACCTACACACATACACCAATTGTAAACATAAACAAACCACTGTCACTCTATACCACACACACATACATGTACAAGAACATAAATCTTTCGTTTGTGAGCCTGCGCGGTACTACCTCCTTAAATTCAATCCTCTTAAAATAAATACAGTTTATAACGTTTTCGAAAAAAAATAGTGTTTTTTCATTTGGTGAAAAAGAGTATTGGAAAGTGAGTAAAATATTCCATTTGTGCAAATAACTCGTGTTCACCTTGTATGAGTCTACAAGGCATTCCCAAAGTTTGTCAAGCTGCTGTAACTTGACATTGAGAAGAGAAGGGGTATGGTCACTTATGAGGGTGGCGGACCACTTTGAATAAAATGATTCAAGCCTATTGCTTTCAAAAATAAAATCTTGCAGGCAGGGGTCTATTACAGATTTTTGTGGGGTATCCTGAGATTTTGGCATTTTGAGATAATTTAAGAAGAAAACTGGGGTTGTGAACAGAAATCACTGAAATCTGAGAATAGATTCAGCTATATAACTTTTGTTAATTTTTTAATTTAATCTGAGTTGTTTTAATTTGTTATGCCCCACTGTGTTTTTATGTTGTTTTGTCCCACTGTACTACCTTAGCGCGTCTAAGTGTAGTATATGAGCAGTGAGAGTGAGAGAATGGGCGGAGCTTATTGTTACGTATACGTGTGTATGGATGGACGTGTAGCTATATGCTGCTACCGAAATTGTGAAAACGGGAACACGTATGTATGTATGAATGTTGGTTCGCTCACAGGTGCACAACAAGTTAAGTTAGGGTGGTTCAAAAATATATGTGAGATGTGAATTGGAATTTTACTGAGACAATAAATTATATACATACATATATATAGGGACCAAATAAATGTACAAATAATTTTAAAATTGTATATTAAATAATAATAATGAGCGAGATTAAATATGAGTTGTTTTGTCAAATTAAATTAAAAATGAGGGTGAGGTTTTCTTTATATTATGTTTGGGTTTAAAATTTATAATTGTAATATTAATATTTTTTTTTTTTTTTTTTTTTTTTATACATATATATGTAGATACGTATGTGTAAGCGGATACTATGGCAAGGGGTCTTTATCTGTACGTATGTATCTATATATGTATGTGCAAAAGTGCGTAAGCGAATATTCGAGTGCGAGAATTTATGTATATACATATGTATGTGCCATGCAATTTTAATTCTACATACATATGTACATACATATATGTATGTACATGCATGTATAAATAAAAAAATTATTTTTTTTTTGTTTTGGGCGCGAAGTTATAGCGTTAGAGATTTTGTATGTATGTATTTACAACTGTTGTGACTAGTTGGTTATTGTGAGACTGTATATGCATATGTATGTACCATGAGATTTCTGTACTTACATACATATGTATGTATACATATGTATACTTTTTGGGCGCGAGTTTTAAAACGGTAGAGAATATGAGAATTTAAAAGAGAAATTCCGCTAATTACTCTCTTGTATGCTGTTACAAAGGAGGAGAACTGAGTTTTTGGCGAGAATATTAAGCTTTGCACTGTACTGGCTTAGGGTGCGTACAGAGTGGCCGCTTGTTGCCGAGCCGAGCCGACTGACGCTTATTGCGAGAACTTGTTCATGCGAGAAACAAGTTTGAGTGTGCATAGTGGATGCGAGAATCAGCGCTGATATTTTATCTATTATTTGTGTTTTATGTATGTTTGTATGCATTTGGGTTTGTTGTTCATTCGTGTTTGTGAAATTGAAGTGAAAAGATATGGATTCGTCAGATGATGAGTATTTAGCTTCGGCTACTGTTTTAAAGTATTTTATCAATAAAAAATCATTTGGAAAACATCCAATAAATGATAAACGAAGTGAATTTGGAGAATTTCATCACTTATATAGTGATTTAAGAAAATATCCAGCATATAATTTTTGATTTCACTTTTTCCAAAGAATTTTATGTCCAAAACTAGCTTTTCGCAGAATAAACAATGTTTTCGGCGCTGAAATACGCTTTGGAACTGTTTTCTCGCATTCAATCAGCTTTGCGCTCTGACCAGCTCGGCGCCCACTATGACCTGTTCGCGCTTATTTGTACTAATTTGTATAGTACCAGTTTTCTCGCATTGGTTCTCGCAATAAGCGTCAGTCGGCTCGGCTCGGCAACAAGCGGCCACTCTGTACGCACCCTAAGCGCGTCTAAGCACAGTAACGGTACTTTTATTTGTCGAGAGAGAGTACACAAAAGGAGGTGGAGTTTTGTACAGGCATATGCTGTGTGCATATATGGTATGTCTGTATGTGCGGTCAGTGGCGTGATACTTTTAAATCCCGTTGGAGAAATATATGGGAATATATATGTATGTATATGTGTATATTTATATGAGTACAGCGGGACACTTACTTGGAAAGAGATATGTACCTTACGGTGACTGTACCTTCTTTTGGCAAGTGCCGTTGCTGTTGATGTTGTTGTTGCTGGTGTAGCTTGCTGGTCTTGTTGTTTTTGCTCCTGCTGTAGCTTGCCGTTGTTGTTGATGTTGTTTTTGCTGGGTTAGTTTGTACACTTGTTATATTTTTTTATTTATTTTTTATTTTTTTTTTTTGATTATTCGCTATTTTGCAAGTTGCACCTTTACAACTTTTTTTTTGTTTATACAAACATATATATGTATACATATGTATATGTACATATGTATGCATATGATTTAGGCTCTTTTTTGTTTTTTGAACTCGTATGCACTTTCACACTTTTTTATTTCGTTTTTCTTACAACAAATTTTGTTTCGTGTTTTAGATTTTAATGTTAACTTTGTCAATAGCTTTTGTTTAAATGATATAAACTTAACAAGTTACTCGCAGTTTTTTCAATACAAAAAAAGTGGCGCCGCTATTTTTATGAACATAACTGTATGTATGTATGTACATACATATGTACGAGCTTTTTGATCTGTTATTTTTCACTTTTTTATTTATTATAAAAAAAGTTTTTTGTTGTATAAACACGTATTTATGTACATACATACATATGTATGTATGTATCTTTTGTATTTTGACTCTCAAGGTAATTTTTTGTTGTAAAGATTTCGATTCGCACTTTAATTTTGTATCTAAGCTTTATTTCGTTTTATTGGTTTATTTTTCACTTCACGTTTGTATTTTTCTTTAATTTAATTTTCTTTTTCAGATATTTTGTATAACAATTTTTATTTATCTTTCTTTAACTCACTTTTAAACATCCATACCTATGTATGTATGTATGTACATACATACATATATGATCTTTAATAAATTTTCTTTCCAGGCTTGGTTTTTTCTTTGCACGTAAGTATACTTTTATATTTGGTTTTTTCACTTTTCACTTTACGTACATATGTATGTACATATGTATGTATGTATATTGTATAATTTTATGTTCAATTTTCTTTTTTAGGATTTTACACTCTTAAGTATACGTACATATGTATGTATGTATGTGTATAATATGTACTTAGGAATCTCCGTTTTCACGGATATGATCTTTAATAAATTTTCTTTCCAGGCTTGGTTTTTTTTTCTTTACACGTAAGTATAATTTTATGTTTGGTTTTTCACTTTACACTTTACGTATGTATGTATATTGTATAATTTTATGTTCAATTTTCTTTTTTAGTTTGTATTTTTTTTGTTTTCGACTTCACTCACATGCACTTTTAAGCACTGTACGTATGTATGTACATACGCCTAAATATGAGAGCGCTTGTATTCAACTACGCGAGCGATTATTAATATTTATAGGAACGCTTATACATACATACATATGTATGTATATATTTCCTTATGGTTTTTTTTTTTTATTATTATAACTTTCACAAATTATGCGTGGGGATATAAGCGCGATTTACTTATTATTATTTTTTTTTGCACGTCCGATCGCTTCAAAATTTCCGTTCAACTGGAATGTTGAAAATGTCGTTAGGCTGCGGGTTGCCGTTTAGCGACAAAGGACCATGTTAATTAATGGGATATTTTTGGAATAGCGCAGGGCGCGCTGGCTGTTTAGAAACAAGAATATTATTCCATCGAAATAATAAGGGGTTAAGTTCAATTTGCAATATGCATTTAAACCAATCAATATTTATTTGATAAAATGAAAGTGTTGATATAATGATCAAGATGAAAAAATGTATATCTGCCAGAGTGGCGTACAAAAGGATAATAAAAGGCGATGCGGACGCGGCGGCGTTAAATTTTAGACTGACTAATAGATTTTTGATATTACATTACTTACGGCCCATGGTACCGTTTCCAATTCAGCAAATTAATTTAGAACATACTTTTCAAAGAATGGTGTTGCCGGCCGCACCGAAAGAACAATTTTTAAATATTAATTTAGAGATCGATGAGATTGGGACTCATGTCCTCAACAACTAGTTTAATCTCATCGATAAGTGTACTATTATCCATGAACGCCGAAATATATGAAATTCCGCTTTAAAGTGGAGTTTGCTTCCTCCAAAACTATTTGGTTTCTGAAACAATTTAGCGGTTTTTCGGTTGTTTCAATCGTATATGTTAAGGACACTTCGCTATGGATTGTAGCAAGGTCGGATTGTACTTCTTCTTCAAGAGCATGGATGTTCTGTCGCGATAATGCATCAGCAACATAGTTTTCCTTGCCCGGTCTATAAAATATTTGAGCATTGTGTTCATCTATAAAGGCCTTCCAGCGCTTAATTTTGGTGGCTGGTGGTCTGTGAAAATATTAAGGTTTTTGACACCATAAAGGTAATTTCTAAGGCTTTTTAGAGCCCAGACGATTGCAAGCAATTTGCGTTCGTTAGTAGCGAAATTCTGTTCGCGGTCTTTCAGGGTTGTAGAAATCATGGTGATTGGTTTCCCACCCTGAGACAATACAGCTCCTATACCCAACGATGAAGCATCGGTCGTAAGATCAAATGGCTTCTTGAAGTATGGGTACGGTAACGTAACATCCTCTGATGCCAGGACCTCCTTTAGTTTGTTAAAGGCATTTAACTGTTTTTCGTCAAGAACTATTTTAATCTTCTTTGACTGTGAGGCTCCAACCTTACCGTTTTCGACCTTTAATATGCCTGTTAAAGGCTTCGCGATTGATGCAAAATCCTTAATGAAACATCTGTAGTAACTTGCCAGACCCAAAAAGGACCTAATATTGAACAAAGGGTGCATTTTCAGACCAAAAGGAAGTCTACAAAATGCATACTTCCCATTGGCTACTGAAAAGGCTGTTTTTTCTCTGTCTCACTCCGCGAGTATTATTTGGTGGAAGCCGGATTTGAGGGTGAGCGTCGTAAAATACCTGGCCTTTCCTAAATTTGACAATATAACCGTTACGTTCGGGATATGGTATTTATCATCGATAGTTGCGTGATTTAACTTCCTAAAATCGATAACAAGACGTTTTTTCATGTTACCTTGTTCGTCTCGTCCCTTTTTATCTACAACCCAAATCAGGTTGTTATATGGCGACTTAGATGGCCGTATTATGTTGTTTTTTAATAAATCCCGAATTTCGGCATTTACAAAATCTGCCACACCCATAGGATAAGGATATAGCTTGGAATATACAGCGTCATCAATTTCGGTGCGAATAGTGGCGACAATATTCGTCTTATATGGGAGTCTCTCATTAAGATCCGAGAAAACGCCCATTAAATTATTGATAAGTTTTTGGAATTTACTCCTCACCACCTGTGGTACTTCTATGTCTTCTACCTGCGTAAAGTTAACATTTCCACACTTTAAAAATTTTAACTCCTCAGACCCGGAGTTGGTTGTGACTTTTTTGTTTTTAAAATCTAACGTGGCATTTGTCTGTGTTAACAGATCCAGCCCTACTATTGCATCGAAGGTTGAGAGAGTGGGGAGTAGAAAGAAGGTGCTGTTTGTGTCAAACAAGCTAATTGTGCATTTTTCTTTAATGACATTGAAGCCATGAATTGACTTTACTAAGAAACGATTATCTACTGGTATTATAAATTTAAGTTCTTTCAGAGGCTTAATATAGTTTTTGGATGCCCCTGTATCGATGAGTAATTTTATCTTTCTCCCTGCAATTGTCCTTTCAATGAAAGGTAGCAGGGAGTCTTGTCTAAAGAATTTATTTGATCTGAATCAGACAACTCGTCATCCATTGCCGTGCATTCTGAATTTGCGACGGCCTGATAGTCGTCACTCTGCTGGTTAGAAGGACTCTTCTCGTTGGATAAGTGGTTAATTCTTTGTTGTTTTGGCCCTGTAAAACGACCACAGCTATGATTCGGCCTTTTTGTCGTCTGGCCATATGCCTGGCTTTGATTAGTACGTTGCTGTACTGAGTTTCGGGTTTGCAGGTTGCTGTTGGATTGATACTGCGTCGTCTGCTTAAATCGCTGCGAAGGGTCTACCTCCATCGCACAGTGTCAGATTTAGTGAATCTAGGCGGCAGAAATTAAATTTCAGCTAAAGTTTTAGAGATATGAACTGGAAATTTGGCATGCGTTCTTAGAAAAACATAAGCTTCAATATGGCGTTTGAAAACTAGTTCCAACTAGTGTCAAAGGAGGACTACTTCCGAAGTACTCCAAAAATGACTAGGTTGGGACAATTTATTTTTACGCGTTTATATTCAAAAACACTTATTCTTTGCTGTAATTAGACAACTGTAGGATATGTGGCCCATAGATGACCCCCAACTCAATATAAAGGACCATAAGTGCTGTTCATTTCTTAAGGTATCCTTTACTCAGTTCAATTCATTTAGAAAATATTTTTAGACTATAAAATTAAAAACAAAAAGAAATTTGAAAAACCATAAGTTATAAAAAAAAAGAAGTGCTTACGCTAAAAATTAAAAAATTGCAAATAGAAAGAAAGAAAACAAAAACTATTAAGTAAACCAAACTATTCCGAGTGAGAACTCTCTTCAAACAATTGTTGGTCCAACAATAAATCACGAACTTCTGCTGGTAAATCTGCACGCCTGGTCTTTGGAGGCAAACGTAAACTCGCAATTAATGGGTCGGACGAAATTAGCAGCCTGTTCATTAGATCGGTGTTTATGTCAACTCTTGATGTTTTTCTAGTAAACATTTCTCGGTAATTTCTTGTCTCTTTGTTTCTTGCTTCTTGAGCTTCTTCGGAGAAATTGCCAATCGGAACAATGCAGGAAGAGATTATTTCTGATCCATGGTAGAATATTTTATGCACCGTTACTGGCATATTGTACCATGAATATTCAATTAAATAAAGCTTTATAGTATCTGCTGTATAGCGTTGAAAGGCGACTATATCAATGGCAAATCCACTGTTTATGGAAACAAGTACTGTGCGAAACTTTTTAATTAAATCAATATTTATTCCTGTTATTTCTGCTGTTGTGTGTGCGTCTTTAAAAAATCTTCTGGCTGTGTTGCCATCATTGGTATTTCCAGCTTTTTGTTTCGGCATGTCGACAAGAATGCCCATTTCATTAATAAAATAATAATACTAAAAAAAATCGAAAGAAAAAAAAGCACGTACAATTTTAATTTTATCACTTAAAGTTTTGTGATCGATGCAATATTTCAAATTTGTTTTTTTACGCTGTTCAATAGCACGACTTTGACACCTGTTATCATGCCAACCACATTTTTTCGTTCTCTTTTGTGCTTATTTTCGTAACAATTGGTGTATTTTCTAATAAAAAACAAGGTATTAACAATATTGAAGCACATTTTTTTTTCATTTCTGCCGTTCAGATTTGCTGAATCTGACACTGTGCATCGGTTCGGCTGGTTCTAACTTCTGAGCAGGCCTGTTACCAAAACTCTGCTGCCTATTAAAATGTGGATTTTTTACCTGATATGTATCTTTCGCCTGCTATCTTCCTCCTGTAATTTTTTCTCTAGATTGTTGCTTCGTTTCGAGTCTTTGGGTCTTATCCTCTAAGCTCCGGGCATAGATACTTGCGAACATGTATCGCTCATGATTAGATTCCATTTCTTGTGCTAGCGCTAGAGCCGAAGGTAGGTCCTTAGGCCGCGCCGAAAATAATACGTCACTAAGTGGTTTTTTTGTCCCTGAAATGAACACACGCAATGCGTCCATTCTATATTTCTCATTTACAGTATACACCTTGCAATCATTGAGAGCAGTCGTGTTAATAATCGTTTTCCGCACCGCGCCTCGCGTGTTTGATATACCCGCTCTCAATACTTTTCCTTTCTTTCGTTTGACATTTTTAAGCACTTAACAACTTTTGTTTACAAGTATGACCTCCAACAAAGGAGGAAATTACTTTGCATCACTGGATCCGGACCCGGACTGGACTTCGCACAAAAAGAAAAGAAAAACCACATCTTTCGACCTTAACAACAAATTTGACTTTCCAACAATTAACCAAACCAACCCCAACAAAAGCTCCTGCCCAAAGTACATACTAATAAAAAGTAAAATCGAAAACAAACCCATACAAAGCTTTAACATCTTTCTTGTATCGAAAGCAATTGAAAGCATAAGCAGTGAAAAGCCAAACAGCATCTCTTTCACTAGGGATGGTGATTTACTTATTTTAACAAAAAATTCAACTCAAGCAGATCGATTCCTTAAAGCTACCAACTTGTCAAATATATGTCCATTAACATCAATGCTGCATCCTACTTTAAATACAATCAAAGGTTTAATTTTCGCCCCACCACTGAAAAACCTATCAACAGAAGAAATTCTAGAAGGGCTTAAAGACCAACTAGTTGTTGATATTCAAAAAATAAAAAAATTCGCTGATGGGACATTAACAAACACTTCTTTACACATTGTGTCGTTTAATCTCTACGATATACCAAAAGAAATCAAAATTGGATTTCTTAACTTCAAGGTTGACCCATATATCCCCCCTCCAATTCAGTGTAAGAAATGCTTTAAATTTGGGCATACACAAAAATATTGTAAAAACGAACAAAAGTGTGAAGTTTGTGCAAAAAGCATTCACGATCCACTGCCCTGCGAAAAAGTAGAGTGCACAAATTGCCAACACGAACACAATGCCCTAAACAAAAATTGCCCAAGCTTCATTAAGCGACGGGAAATCGTAAAAACAAAAATCATTACCAAGTGTTCATACAATGAAGCAACAAAAATAGTGAACAACCAAACAAACACAGTAACTGAAATTCCAAAAGAAACTCTTAAAGAAGCAACTGAAAAACGAAATAAAAGAATCGAACTAATAAATAAAAATAAAAACAACAGTCCAAACGAAGATCACACAAAAGAGAAAACTCAAAAACCCACTTACCTTAACCACCAAGAACCACCAACCTCATATAATATCTCAACATTAAAACAACATGACTTCTCACCACTAAAACAACAATCAAGCACAAACCAAAACATACTTAGCAAAACTCACCTCACAAACCAAAAATATCACATCCCAGAAAACACAGACGAAATGAATGACATCTAAAACAAACCTCTCTCCGGTTTATTAACTAAATCGCTGTAGAGGCAAATCTTTAATCTTTGTTATGGTACTGAATATTCTCCAGTGGAATATGAATGGCTACCAAAACAACCTCCACGAACTTCATCTACTGATCCATAATAAAAAGCCAGATGTCATAGCGTTACAGGAAACACATCTTAAAACTCCTATCAACCTCAAAAACTACACACACCATCTCTGCAACACCAACTCTTCACATGCACAAGGAGGAGCTGCCATATTAATTAAAAATTCATTAAACCACAAATTTTTCTCGCCTTCTGTAAATTTTTATGCCTCAGGCGCCAGTATCAACGCCGAAACTACAATCAGAATCATATCTGTGTATATTCCTCCCAACACTGGCATTACAACAAGGGAACTAAGCAAAATGTACGAAAACAATAATATTTCAACTCTAATTGTTGGCGACTTCAACGCACACAGCAGGCTATGGGGCTCCAGTCAAACTAACCGACGAGGGAAAATTATAGAACAATTTTACCAACATTCCAATCTCATTCTGTGCAATGACAGTTCTCCCACACACCTCTCAACGCATTCCACATTCAGCCACGTCGACATTTATTTAGCTTCAGCCAATTTATACCCTCTACTCTCTTGGAGCACCGACTCTTCTCTCTGTGGAAGCGATCACTATCCGATCCACATAACCTACAACAAAAACAACAGCACTGCCTACAACACAACACGCTTTAACCCAACTAACTTTATAATTGACACCGCAGACTGGACGAAGTTTGAGACCTCAGTGGAATGTAACATCAACAAGTACAACGTATCCAATAACAACAATAGAGACGCGTCTGTATTGAAAAAATGTATAATCTCCTCAGCCAACGTGAGTATGAAAAAAAGGTTTCCATTTACTCCAAAGAAAAACACACATTGGTGGAACAACAAGTTGACTATGCTCAGAGCGACAAAACAGAGACTCTGGTATAAATTTAAAAACAACATTAACTCAGAGAACCGAATGGCTTACAAAAAAGCAAATGCTATCTTTAAAAGAGAAGCAAAGAAAGCAAAGAAAGCAAAGCGCGAATCATTTAACGAATTCACCTCATCAATTAACCCTAACTCGTCTATAAAACAACTTTGGAACCATGTCAATAAGCTATATGGGAAAAATACTCTAACAACAATATCTTTTATCGAAGACCAAAGCCGAAACGTTACCTCAAATTGTTCTGATATTGCCTCTTTGTTTGTCGAAGCATGGTCGACAGCATCCGATGATACCAATTTTTCATCCCTATTTTTAAGTTGTAAAAATGACATGAGTACTAACATTGCTTACACCCCTCACCCAACTGCCAAATTTATAGAATCGGAAATAACGTTAATTGAACTTAACTATGCACTTTCAAATGTAAAAGGGAAAACCCCTACTGCCGATAGAATCAGTTATCCAATGTTAAAGCACCTCCCACCATCGGCAAAAAGTTTTCTCCTCCACCTATACAATAACATCTTCACATCTGGAATCATTCCACAAGAATGGAAGACCAGCACGGTAATACCAATTCTGAAACCAGGAAAGCCCAAAAACAGAATCGATGGTTACCGACCGATTTCCCTTATTTCGTGCAGCAGCAAAATACTTGAAAAAATAATATCCAATCAGATCAACTGGTTCTTTGTAAGAAACAGCCTAATAAACCCGAAGCAAGTAGCATTTAAAAGAAGAAAAGGAACAACAGACGCCATGCTCTTTTTGGACCATCAAATTGTAAAAAATCTGAGTTCAAAGAACCATATTTCTATTCTCTCCATAGATTTTGAAAAGGCATTCGATCGCATCGGTGCCCATGCAATCATCGAACAACTTAAGGAATGGAAACTTGGTCCAAAAATAATTAACTTCATTGCAGCTTTTTTGTCAAAACGAAAATTCAAAGTTAGAGTTAACCAACATTACTCCAAAACTATGCCACTAGAAAATGGGATCCCACAGGGTTCACCCTTATCGGTTTCACTATTTTTAATTGCCTTTGAAAAACTAAATAATATACTCACAAATCAACCACACTTTTCTACACTGCATCTACGCTGACGACCTGTATATAGTAGTGAACCTCAAAAATCAAAGCTTACTACAAAGTAAAATTAACCTTCTCTTTGAAGATATAAGCAGATGGTGCAACATCACGGGCGCTAAATTGTCCCCAACAAAAACGAAAGCTTTGCACACATTAGCACACCGCAAAAAACAGTGTACACCAGTAGAAATATATATCAATTGCAACAAAATTGAGTACCTACCTGAACTTAGAGTTCTAGGAATTATTCTAAGCAACAAATACCTATTCACAGCACACATAGACCATCTTAAAAACACCTTAACTAAAAGACTCACTCTAGTCAAATGCATAAGCAGCTACCATAGCAACGCCCACCCTAATGTAATACAAAACATAATCAAATCTCTCATAGTTACCAAAATTGAATACGGCTTATTTATCTATGGGCACACTTCTAAAGCAAACCTTAGGAAAATCGAATCCGTATACAATGCTGCTATTCGTTACGGCCTCGGAGGCTTTCGTACAACACCATTAATTATCTTGCAAACCGAAAGTGGGCTTGGATCTCTGGACTCAAGACACAATATTAGCATAGCAAAACTGACCACAAAAATACTAATGCCTTCAGAGCGCCAACTACTGTCTTACAACCAAAATATGATGAAAAAATAACAAAAAAAAATAAAAAGTACACATCAGCTCTGGATAGAGTTATCCAAAGCATCCACAATATGGAGCTCAATCCAATGCCTCGGCGTAGGTTTATTCCATACCGCCCTGCTTGGTATTTCCGTAACAGTAGCATAATATCATCACTAATGCATCTTCCCAAAAAAACTACATGCGCTGCCACTTACGTTACACACTTTTACAACACAGCAGAAAAGTTTAAAGCGGCTGGGTGGTCCTTTAACTATACCGATGGATCCAAAACGACAGCAGGAGTTGGCTACGCTATTATAAACGAAAAATTAGATATCGCACAACTATCCCAACTAGAAACGAACTGCTCCATATTCACTGCTGAAGCGGAAGCGATTGTCGATGCACTTAAACAATGCAAATGCCAAAGAGGAAAGCATATTTTCTGCTCCGATTCCCAATCTTGCATAAAAGCTGTTATGAACATTTCGCACAAAAATGATACCATCTGTGAAATTAGAGACCTACTCATACGCCATGAAAACAAGACCAAATTGATGTGGATCCGCGGCCATGTCGGTATCCAAGGAAATTTTGTAGCAGACGAAGCAGCTAAATTCAGCACACTTGCACCTATTGTAAAAAAATCAACACAACACAAAACCGATATATTAAGAACCATAACCGAACATCATTCACGCAACACACATCTATTCTGGAACCACTACCAACACCATTACAAAAACATCAACCCATCGGGAAAACCACCCATCTACCCCTCAAACGTCTTAAGAACTCACTTGCAGCGATATATCCGCTTTCGAACAGGACATACACGTCTAACTCACGCACACTTATTCACCGACAGTCCTGCACCAACATGTCCTATATGCCACCAAGCTACTATTTCAATCCACCACCTAACGTTAGAATGTGAAAGAATCAATAGTATTTGTAATAATCACAACAAGACGATGATTCAGTTGCTGGAAAACATATCAGATGAACACATCTCCATCCTTATAAAAATTCTTAGATTATGCAATATTTACTTTGACATCTAATACCTTATAAATTTTATTTGAAACCAGTAATCGCTATAATTCCAAAACCTTACTTTATACATAGGCTGAAGATCTTAGTTATTAGTGCCTAAGTACCTTTATACTTTTTGTGTAGTTAATTATACAATAAAGCTCAATTATAATAATAATAATATTTCTTATTTAGTGATGCAGCTATGGATTTGTCGTAGGTCATGATTGTCTTATTGGTTAAAAGAGTTAATTTCTTTTCCACCTCATCATAATATTGGAGGAGTGTCAAACCTCCTTGTCGGAGAGTTGACATCTCCTGCTTAATCAGGTAAATCGGTCGTTTATCAGAATAACTAAAGTCAAGGCGGTTAATTATAGCTTTAAAATTCAAAACAGTATTAAATGATGCCAGCACCATGTCAGCTTGGCTTTTTATTTTATTTCTTATGATAGCAACGGCTTGAAAGTGTGTGCTGCTTGTCTCCACGAGACATATGCTTCTTGTTTACCGTCAAAGTCCGGTAAGGACTTAACGATGTCCAGAGGTTCGTCGCACTGTACGCCTGGAATTATTTCTATTTCCTTATACGTTTCTACCGCGGGAGTGACGGTTATGGTGTTCAATTGCTGGGTTATATACCTTAGTCTCTGTTCAAAACTTTCTTGTTGTACGTCGAGAGCGCTACTTATAGCACTCTCCACAACTGCTCTTAGTTGATCGGGTTCTAACGCCATTTCTCTATTTTGATCTGCTGCCCTAGTGTCTGTCCACCAACTTCCCTGATTACCTTCACTACTACACTCTTTTCTATCGACTTCTATTTTACAAAGGCTCTCAAAAAGCTGGCTCAACTCACGATCACTCATAAGTGCTTTGTAGCAGAATTTCAAAGTATCTGTTTATTTTTACACAACCACTAATTCGAATTTCCTGTGCAAAGATTCACATAAATCTGATTTCTATGTTAAAGTAAAGTTTATTCAAAAGCGTTATATTAAATTAGAAAGGTCGATATAAATTACGATCGCTCAATAGTATTTTGTAGCAGAATTATATAAATTCATTTATTTTAACACAACCTTTTATCGTATTTACTGTGCAAGGTTTTACATTCATCCAGTTTCAAAAATAAAATTTTTAATTAAACTACAAAGATCAATATAAATTACTATCACTTATATGTGTTTTGTAGCAGAATTACACAATACTTTCCTATTTTTACATAGCCTTTCTATCGCATTTCCTGTGCAAAATTTCACATTTATTTGTTTCACTGTTAAAGCAAAATTTACACAATTTTTTTTAATTACAAAGATCAATATAAGTTACGATCGCTCATAAGAAATTCACGTTAACAAATTTTGTTGTGAAAAGAAATTTTTTAATTCACCAAATTGCAAAGGTATATAAAAACAACAAGTGCTTGTAAAATTTTTCAATGTTTTGCGCTCTACTTACAAAGCCTGTTTTAAGTGCTTATAAACGAGCTCGGTTCTTGATATTCTACGTGTCCTCTGCATTCCGTGTTGATTGATGTGCCCGATAGGTATTTATTCAGTCTTCTATAACTGGAATCTTTGCTCCTCTGGTCAGTTTAATTATGATTGCTGCGTCCAAGTGGTTATTAAATATTCAGCTTACGTTGATTCAATTTATGACTTGAGTTTTTAATTTACTTCAATTAATTAATTTACTTTAAAGTCCTTAGTTACTTAGACTTTCACTTATTTTGGTCACTTTGCCGGTTGGGCGCCAATTATACAAATGATACACTTGTAGTTGTGTTTTTATTAAAACTTTATTTAATGACAAGCGCTGGCTGTGTCGGTCAGCTCACAATGGAAAACTGAAAATTAATTTTAATTCTAAGCTAAACGAAGTCACCAGCACCTTTGCATTACTGGATTTTCTGTTAGCGTTAGATAATAGCTGCGCTGCACCAGCTATTGCGCCCGGATGCGCTGTAGACGCTTACGTTTGCAACTTTTCGGTTAGCATAGCGAGTTACCCGTGGTCAGCGTGAGAATGTAAATTCGCTGACTTAGGCCACGCGCGGACTTTTGTTCGGTATGTGAGCTGATCGCGTTAACTTATATTCACGGATACAAAATAAGAACTCGATTAAAGATGATGAAATTTTTGCAAATAAAATCCATATGACCCAATGTTATGAGTGGCGTACTCATACATATATCATTGCTTATGACAATCTTGAAAATTAGAACAAAAATTAAGTTGCTCCAAATCTGTTGGGTTTGGACTCAAATGTGTGGAAATACATATATATTCGCATGTACACAATAAGAACTCGATTAAAGATGATGAATTTTTTGCAAATAAAAACCATATGACCCATTGTTATGAGTAGCGTACTCAAACGACATTGCTTATGACATTCTTGAAAATTAAAACAAAAATTAAGTTGCTTCAAAATAGGTCGGGCTTAGACTCTTGTGTGTCGAAATACATATATATTCACGTGTACAAAATAAGAACTTGATTGAAAAGATGATCAAATTTTTGCATATAAAATCCATATGACCCATTGTTATGATTACCGTTATCATACCACATTGCTGTCGACAATCTTGAAAATTTTAACAATATTTAAGTTGCTCCAAAATTGGTAGGGTTTATACTCAAACGAGTGTAAATACATATGTATATATTCGCATGTACACAATAAGAACTCGACTAAAGAGGATGATATTTTTGCATATAAAATCCATATGACCCATTGTTATGGGTGGCGTACTCATACGACATTGGTTATGACAATCTTGAAAATTTGAACAAACATTAAGTTGCAAAAAATTTATTATTTATATATATGTATAATGCTTATTTCATGCTCAACCTGTGTGAAACAAGGTGCGGGCTGCTTGTATGTATATAAGCAGATACACACGATGCAAGCGTTCATGCGTATATAATATATATTGCAAAACATAATTTGGTCCATTGAGCCGAAGGGGATAAGTATTTACAAAAACATTGGATAACCGTCAGCGAAAAACAAAACGGAGAGATTTATAAGCTTTTAGCTGGTTGCGTGTGGTTTTTATATGTGCATTCGGTATAAAAATATGCTTTGTTGTTGTGAACAAATGTAGCCTCGTTCTGCCGGTTCGGATTCCATTAAATTCCATGGGAAATTACTACTTATAGTTGAAGCTAATAAGGCTTATTAATACGAAATTGGAAACAATATACGAGCACGTGTATATGTATTAATAGATATGTACATAAGAATGTACGTACATACGTACATACATACGTATGTTCATTGACGCAGTGAAAAGGGAGTTTCAGCGTGTTATTCCATACTTTGTTTTAGGGGATGATGCGAGCACCACATGAGTATATACATACATACATATCTGCATATGAAGTCATATGCAAGTGTAAATATGTGTATAGACAAATGTATACGAGAATCTTGGTTGGTCACCTCAAAATTTTCAGCGAGTGTTTCGAAATACCGCACGTTTCGCTGGCATATCATGCTTACAGTCTTGCGGGCATGTAAACATTAACATGCATATGTGGATGCGTGAATGTACATCTATACATCTTATAAAGTAAAGTCCCAAAATGTGTATGTATGACAATAACTTCGCACAGAATGCTCCGATTTTCAAGCGGTTTTTTGCATTTTAAACCTTAGCTATCGAGGAAGGTTCTTTTTGACATAATTTGAAAGAGGCTATTAAAAGGGCGTGGCAATATGCCAAAATGTGGTCAAAAATTGTCAATTTGTTTTTAAATTCGCTATAAATCAAAAAGGAATCAATCGATTGAAAAATTTCTTATATGTGGTAAAACTTTGAAATGTCTACTTGCGTTCTGCATCAATAAAATTGGTCAATTATTTTGAAATATAATCAAAATGTTTCAAATAAAAGTGACACGTTTTCCCAAAAAATGCTGTTTGTGTGTTTGTTCGCTGTGCACCAAATGTGCCAAGCTGTGCTAAGCGAGAATAAGCATGCAAAGCAAAGATAAGAAAATGTGTGCTTTTACGTACATATGTATGTACATTAGGCATATAACAAATGTTGACAAAAAATTTGGCATACCACCACGTGGTGGCAAATATTGTACAAGTAATGAATATCACTTTTTAAGGGTGATTTCGGTTCAAAAACGTTCCGCGCAAAAACGGATTTCTAAAAAAAGTCAGATTTTTTTAAAAAATTTTTTTAATATTTTTATTTTTACATTTTTGTCAATTGTTATATGAAATAAGTTTTAAGTTTAAAGTATGTGATGATTTACACAATGGTAAAATGTCTTGCACAATTTTAATTGCACGCTCTGCGCAGATGTTACTTCGCTGAACTTCCTTAATAGCTGGTGGTTTATTTACCCAATGTCTGAGAAAACATTCATTTGCTTTTGTGAAGCCGGCCAATGATTTCTGTAGTGTGGCGAAATTATTTTTGTTGAAAGTATGATCGCAAAACCGGATTTCGCTCCAAGCACCGCCCACAAACTTACAAATAGGATATAATTGCAAACGATATTCAGGAATAAGTATAAAGGCTAAAAGTGCCAAAATAGCTCTAGAATTCCAACGGGCATTACTGAGTGCTGGTATTGCTTTAAATTTTATGTAGGGAAAACGTTCATTTTTCTTTTGGGGTGGGTGGGGCACTTCCCTTAGGTCCATTAAAAGGCGTTTGGAATAATAGGAAGACTATTAGTTAAATAAATATCTATTATTATGAAGAAAAACGTGTACACTATACAAAACTTTTTTTGTTTTTTTCAGCAGTTCTGATAAAAAAGTAATTTCGTTTTGCGCGGAAACTTTTTTGCAATTTCGCAAAAAAAAATAATAATGGCGTTCATACTTTTTTATTCTCTATTCGACTATGGTATGCCGTTTTTCGTATTTGCAAAAATTGTAAAAAGTTATATGCCTAATGTACATACCAGAGAACTGCAACGAGTGCAGAAATTGTGTGTATACTCGCGCATGTAGCCGTATTTTGCATGCTTTATTGTTTTCGTGTACAAACCGTCGCTTGTCTGTTTGCTCATAGATCAATACGATCATGACGATGCATACATGCTCGCTACATTATCCGTCGGACAAATTTGCGTCAGCATACAAAGTTGCATGTATGTAACACACTCGCCGGCGACAAACGCTCGCGACACTCAAGGGTTGTTTGCGAGCCACTCGGGTTACCCGTAACAATATTTTTCTTTGCAAGCAGTAGTTGATTAGCGATCTTAAGTGTGTTTTCTATCATATTTTTTGTATTGTTTTTTTTTTACGTGAGATGGCAGATACTGCAGATATTGTTTCTGAACAAATCCTTAGTGTGAATTACACTTTGTCCAGAAAACTTTAATTTTCTATCTAGCAGATTAAGAACTTTGAAATTAAATTAAGTCTTATGAAATGTTTATTTTCATTTTAAATTTAACTCCTACTATTTAAAAATTTTTTAAATACTAACCCTACATGTTGGATCTCATGAAATGTTTTTGTTAAATAAATGTATACAATACATATTAATTAAAATTAACTAAGTCGTTTCTTTTATCTGTAAATAATAGGATAAATACTTATGGCGTTTTCTTTTCTACAGAAAATGTTGCCTTAACATTGCCCTCTGCGCACGTACACACAAGAGCGGGGCAATGAAGTGCAACATTTTTTGTAGAAAAGAAATCGCCATTAGTAGATGCCCGAGTGCACTCAAGTGTGTACATGCGCAAGTTTGCGCCTTCACATGCACGGCCAATCATGTGAACTAACTACCACACTCGAAAATGTAATGATATATCCCGCACATGTCAGCCTTATGTTTATGAGTGAGCATGAATGAGCGCACAGCAGCAGACGGCTGTGCTTGCTTGTATCAAATTTTAGGGATGATGAATATGCACACTCGGGCGCACTCAATGCCGTTCTCTGGTACATACATATGTACATACATATCTCCTCATTTTTTGTTGATTAATGCTTTTTAATTTTTTGCATTTGGCGATCCCACTCAATAATCTCTTTGGATATCAATTTTTTTAATTGTGATACTCACTACTCTTTCGTATTTGCCGCTGCCATAAACAAGCATATTTCACCACACCAGAAACGAGTAAAGTTTAATCAGATAAATGAGTAAAAAATGCAAATAATAACGTTCATTAAGGTTTTGAATGTTCTTTCTCTTCCACAAATTATTCTTTTTGAATGCATTCTGTTTCTATTTCGTTTTGATTTTGGCTTTACATATTTGTGCATGTTGCCATTTTAATGCAAAAAACTGGTAAAAAACGGCGCATAAATTTTTTAGTCATATTTTTTCTAATAAAACTTTTAACCAAAAGTACTATACTTTCGTATGTAAATATGTATATACATGTATATGTATACATACATACATACATATGTACATGGGGGAAGATTGAATGGTACAAGATATCTTTCAAGTTAAGTTTTATGGGGATTTGTAAACAAAAATAGCTGTGCTTCCATTATAGTTTTTTTCTTGGCGACTCAGTATGTAGAACCGTTGCTTTTCACAAATTTCCTTATTACATTTTGTACGTAAAGTGTGTAAACTAATTTAAATGGTCGAAGAGTTGAAAGTAATTAAACATTTAAAATCCAAAAAAAGCCTTAATTTTTATTCATAAATAGCCCGAAGACGCTGATTACAATTGACTAATACTTTGTATGTACGAAAATTTAAATCGCTTGGTGTTTCTTTCAGTAATATTTGCTCGGATTCAATTATCTACACAAAGGCTTAATTTTTATTCATAAATAGCCCGAAGACGCTGATTACAATTGACTAATACTTTGTATGTACGAAAATTTAAATCGCTTGGTGTTTCTTTCAGTAACCTTTGTTCGGATTCAATTATATTTCATAAAAAGAACTTTGGAGTTATAAGTGTTGAAAGACAAGTATGTATGTATATGTTACATATTTAATATTTGATTTGATGCTTATGCTGATTTGTGTGCTAATGATAGATATATAACAGTAATGCCATTACGAAGGCGATCTGATACTTCAAGACGTACTAGAAATTCCAAAAGGACTTACAATGTTCGAAGAAATGAAACCCCGATTCAACAGCCATCTAGATTAACATAGGATAGGCAACGAAGTTCTGGTCATATAGCAGCAAAATGGATTAACAAAGAGCGCAGTGCAATAAATTATTCCACTACTATTGACTACAATAATGATTCATCTATGTATGTCGCTGGGTAACATGTCTATCGTTTGCCAGCATTGTGCAGCCAAGAAGTGGAAAAATTAATCAAAAGGGATGTGCTGCTTGGAAGGAAAAATTCAATTAACTGACATTTTGCCTCCCACAGAACCACTACTCTCAATAATACGAGGCGAACATCCAAACTCGAGGCATTTTTTCAAAAATATTCGAGGCTATAATAATGCCTTTCAAATGACTTCATTTCGAAGCCATGAAGTAATCGAGAGCGGTTTTATGCCAACATTCAAAGTCCAAGGTCAGGTATACCGTTTAGTAGGCAGTTTACTCCCGCATCCACCTGAAAGTCACAAATTTCTACAAATTTATTTTATTGCCGATCCAGCCGCAGAGGCAGCCACTCGATGCAGTATAAATTCGAGACAACCACTCAATAATGCATTAATAACGGAGTTGCAAAATATGTTGCATACGTGCAACACCTATGTACTCTCATTTAAAGTTGCGATTGAGAGTATTCCTCCAAACGTTCCAGTAAAGTAGGAGCTCCTGTAATATTACTACGTAATCTAAACCCGCCAACATTATGTAATGGAACTAGGCTGCTGATCAAAGCGATTAGAACGCATTTGATTGATTGTTTAATTTTTACTGACTGTGGCGCTGGAGAAAATGTTTTAATTCCAAGAATCCCGATAATACCAACGGATCTTCCATTTCAATTTAAACGACTCCAGTTTCCAGTCAAATTGTCTTTTGCAGTGACGATAAATAAAGCTCAAGGACAAACACTTAAGGTGGTCGGTTTGGACCTTACATCTCAATGTTTTACACATGGCCATATACATACATATGTAGCTCTATCACGTGTAACAAATAAAAAAAGTTTATTTGTTTCAACTCCCGTTGGACAAGCTGCAAACATTGTATATACTGAAATTCTGTAAAAATGTTAATAAAAAGTAACTTGAATATATATTCATAGTATTAACATTTATTAGACTTCGTTTATTTGTGCAATCTGTCCTTTCGCTTGGACGAACATTGTAAAATGTGACAAAAAATTTATTATTTATATATATGTATGTATAATGCTTATTTCATGCTCAACCTGTGTGAAACAAGGTGCGGGCTGCTTGTATGTATATAAGCAGATACACACGATGCAAGCGTTCATGCGTATATAATATATGTATATTGCAAAACATAATTTGGTCCATTGAGCCGAAGGGGATAAGTATTTACAAAAACATTGGATAACCGTCAGCGAAAAACAAAACGGAGAGATTTATAAGCTTTTAGCTGGTTGCGTGTGGTTTTTATATGTGCATTCGGTATAAAAATATGCTTTGTTGTTGTGAACAAATGTAGCCTCGTTCTGCCGGTTCGGATTCCATTAAATTCCATGGGAAATTACTACTTATAGTTGAAGCTAATAAGGCTTATTAATACGAAATTGGAAACAATATACGAGCACGTGTATATGTATTAATAGATATGTACATAAGAATGTACGTACATACGTACATACATACGTATGTTCATTGACGCAGTGAAAAGGGAGTTTCAGCGTGTTATTCCATACTTTGTTTTAGGGGATGATGCGAGCACCACATGAGTATATACATACACACATATCTGCATATAAAGTCATATGCAAGTGTAAATATGTGTATAGACAAATGTATACGAGAATCTTGGTTGGTCACCTCAAAATTTTCAGCGAGTGTTTCAAAATACCGCACGTTTCGCTGGCATATCATGCTTACAGTCTTGCGGGCATGTAAACATTAACATTCATATGTGGATGCGTGAATGTACATATGTATATAAGCAGATACACACGATGCAAGCGTTCATGCGTATATATGTATGTATGTTTTATAAAATGAGTTTCAGCGTGTATCTTAGCGAGTGCTTACTCTTGTCTTAAGAGAAGCATCCAACAAGATGTCTCCAGAACAAGAAGCAGTAAAGGGAGCCTGCGAGCCTGGGGAAACGCTTATAAGGTTATAATGCCAAGAATTTCTAAGGCGCCTCAGGAAAAATGCCCACTGTTGCTAGACGTAATTGTAAAATCCTTGTTTCCTTATCGTGATACGGTGAGCGTACCACGCGCTCCCGCTTCCGTTAGCGGAATTGTCGGGGTGACTGCTGATAAAGTGATGGAAATCGCCAAAGCGATCGGTAACCGCAAAGCAACTGGCTCTGATAACGTCCCGAAAAAGGCTCTCAAAATGGCCATTGCGGAGGACCCGCAGTTGTATGCCAGAGTGATGGAGTCCTGTCTTCAGCAAGGAGTGTTTCCGCAGGTGTGGAAAAAACAGAAGCTCGTACTTCTTCCGAAACCAGGCAAACCGCCGGGTTTACCTTCATCCTATCGACCCATCTGCCTACTCGACACCTTGGGTAAGGTTCTGGAGAAAGTCATATATAACTGATTGTTACGGTTCACTGAAGACGAAATGGGATTATCACCACGTCAGTACGGCTTCCGTAAGCGAAGGTCGACCATAGATGCAATACAGGAAGTAGTCTCAATTGCCACAAATGCAATTGCTGGTAGAAGATGGAGAGGGGGCGATAAACATTACTGTGCCACAGTAACACTCGATTTTAAAAACGCCTTCAACTCTGCAAACTGGGAACACATCCTAACAGCACTCCTAAAACAACAGGTTCCGGCATACATATTTAATATTATTAGAAGCTACCTGGAAGATAGAGTTTTGGAATATTCTACCGACGCTGGAACTAAAAAGTATACCGTTACTGCGGGGGCTCCCAAGGGCTCAGTATTAGGTCCAATATTGTGGAACATAATGTACGACGAAGTCTTCCGCCTACCGCGCCTCGACGAAGTAGACATAATCGGGTTCGCTGATGACATTGCACTGGTAGCAGTAGGTAAGCAAATATCAGATGTCGAAGTCAAAGTGAACGCCACAATAGAGACGGTCACTAAATGGCTAGATAGCGTAGGCTTATCTCTAGCAGCAGAAAAAACAGTAGCTGTTCTAATAAGTAGTCGGAAGAAACCTGAGGTGGCGGTATTTAAAGTAAATAACCACACTATTCGATCCTCCCGCCAGTTAAAGTACCTTGGTGTGATTATCGACGATAGGTTATGTTTCGGACCACACGCAGATTATGTAACACACAAGGCGTCAAGAACTTACGGTGCTCTATCAAGAATGCTCCCAAACATAGGCGGACCTAGAAGCAGCACACGTTCCATTTTAGCTACAGTTATCAGCTCAGACTTGCTGTATGCAGCGCCAGTCTGGGCTAAGTCATTGAAAGTAAAAGCCTACCGGAAGCCTTACGAAAGTGTGTATAGGCTATGCGCTCTACGAGTGACGTGTGCGTATAAAACAACTTCGGATGACGCGGCAATGGTCGTCGCGGGTATGACTCCCTTCGATATACTGGCTGACGAAAGAGAGAGAATATTTCAGCGGAGAAAGCAGTTCGACAACGCAGAGGTAATTGCTGTCCAAGAAAAAACGTTATCCTCAGAGAAATGGCAGGAACGCTGGGATAACTCCGAAAAAGGAAGATGGACACACACCCTTATTCCCAACATCCAGAAGTGGGTCAATCGAAAGCACGGGGAAGTCAACTTTCACCGAAATTGGGAAGCAATAAGTGGCGCTATAGCAGAAATACACAAAAAGCTAAGGTACGCGGAGTGGTCCCGAAAAAACCGGTGAGATTTCTACCAATTTCACAGCGTACTGCATCATTCGACTTTGCTCGGAACCACGTCCGTTCCGACAGAAACGATCGCTAGGGAAACACGGGTTGGAACCGAACGCACTCCTCCCGTGTAATCAGGACGGATCTAGATATCGTTCGCCGGACCATCCAAACAAAGTTTAGCCCCGTTAGATATAGCTCGGAACCTCGTCCGTTCCGACAGCTACGATTGAAGACATGCTCTGCGAATGACCAGCAAAACTACATCCGAGTCCCTCTACCTGCTGAACCGATGCTGCCGTAGAAATTGCCCACCAGGATCTACGGCTGCACAGCATACAACATAATGGGTGCCGCTTGGAACCAAGTTCATTCCAACGGTTTCGCCAGGTTGTGGACGGTAAGGTAAAGTGAGAAGAAAACGCGGGTTGGAACCGAACGCTTTCCTCCAGCAAACACGATGCGGATCTGGATCTCGTTCGTTGGACCACCCACACAAAGCTTAGTTCCGCTAGATGTTGCTCGGAACCTCGTCCGTTCCCACAAATATGACTGGATACAAGCTCTACGTTTGAGTAGGTAATCTTAAGCGCCAAAGTGAGGAAATTATGAGGCTGGAACCAAACGCTCTTCAGCTTCAGTTTATTGCGGCTCCTGGTATTCGTTTGCTGGACCACCTCGGTCATGCTACTCGCTGAGTCTGCGCAGCAAGGGAACTTGTTCATCAGGCTCGTTTTTTCTGCAGAGTTCATAGCCTGTCAAGAAGCCGCTCGGAACCAAGGCCGTTCCGACGGCCTCGGCTTACTATAGTGCTCTTTATAGTGTCAGCAATGCTGATTAGGTGGAAATCAACTAACCTGTGAAATTGGCTGCTCGGATTCCCGTCCATTCCGACAGCCTCAAGGAAGTTCAACTTCCAATTATATAGATAATAAAATTAACTTAGAACATTTAAGTAGTGTCAGATGTCAGGCATATAACCGCAGTTAGGCGGACATTACATAAGTGGGCGGGGACGACGGACCCGACACGGGTGGGTTAGTTAGACCAACAGAGGTGGTGCCAAGTAGATGCAACTTCCACGGACTGCATCAAGACGGTAACGGACTTAGAGCTTCGTGCTCAAACTGCCTCCCGACGAAATACTTGACGGTAGTATCGGGAGGGGAACGGTGCGTGACAGTACGAGGTTTAGTGCAGGTTAAAGTCCCACACTGACGTGGTGAAGGCTTTCGAGGCTTACTCCTCGTAAAACAAAAAAACAAAAAAACAAAAAAAAAAAAAAAAAAAAAAGATACACACGATGCAAGCGTTCATGCGTATATACATATGTATGTTTTATAAAATGAGTTTCAGCATGTATCTTAGCGAGTGTTTCAGAGTACTGTGCGTTTTGCTGACGTATCATGTAAACAGTCTTGCGAGTATGTATGTACATATGTACTTTCATAGGTGGCCCCACGAAAGAAAGTTTAACATTTCAGCGAGTGTTGCGGCACTATAAAATCATGCTATCGTTACAAATAGTATGCGTGCATATGTATGTTCGTTTGTGTATGTATACATAATATGTACATATAAGCGTATAAAAATATAAAGGTGATATAAGTTTGTCTTTTAAAATGAATTTCTGCGAGTGTTTCGGCATTCCAGACGTTTTCAGTAGTTGTGTTTCGTTTCTATAAAGTTTGTCTGCTATGTGCGGCAGTTAATAGTTGGAAAGTTTTCAGTCGTTCATTGATTCTACGAGTAAGCAAAAGGCAACCGTATTTGCAGAACTTTTTACAGAACTTTGGCTAAGTTTGGATTGCGTATGGTTATTTTGAAACTAAATATATGTTATATTTAAAAGACTAACAGCGCAAATTTTACTTTAGAATTTGCAGGTTACAAAAAGAAATATGCCGAAATTGAAGGGAACGAAAGCGTCTAAAGAAGCGAAGCTAAGAAACCCGGCAACAAGGGCAAGCAAGCGTGCTAGGTTGTCACCAGCGCACAGTGGGAGAAATGGTCAATCTAGCGGCGCTTTAGCGAAATTTTTAAATTCAGAATTCTCCAAATTTTGTTTGTTTTATTGAAAATTTATTTCCTAACGGGGTCTTTTCTGTTTTCGTTTTTGTTTAGTTCCAAATATTCGCATATCTGTGAGCTTTCGAATTTAACACATGTTTTAGCAAGTGCAATAATTACTATTTACCTATTTTTAAGTGCAATTTTTGTTGAACTGAAAAACTTAAATATAAAATTTTGTAATAAGATTTGTGACTTAATTATTATTATTTGGTATGTGTTAAATAAAAAAAAAGTCATTGTGGTCTTTTAATATATGTTTTAGATCTTTACAATGGAAAAAGAAATTGTCCTATATCAAAGTGTTTTTATATGTGTAATCCAATGTTCCGTAGAAAATAAGTGTGGTGGAATCGATGGGATTCGATTCAATGTTTGTATAATTTGTTAAAATATGTTGTGGTCTACGTCTTGTCCAAAAATTGGCTGCAAGTATTTGCAAGTTACTGATTTTTTTCCTTTTTTAGATACTATGGCAGAGTCCAAACGCACGCTTTTTTTAATATGGCACAGTGAACCAGTACCAATAAAAAAAATTTCTAATGGTTGAAAATCATATATTTTCTAACCTCATTGTTCGCTCAAAGTATAGTGAAGAGCAAACTCGCAAAATTCAAAAACAATTAAGAAATTTCATAAGCAAACTTGTAGAAAAGTGGAAAGAATGTCATAGGGTTATGTCAGTGTTCGAAGAGCGAAATAAGGAATGGTTGGATGAAAATATAATTTTTTCTAAGCCAACTGTTCATCACCGTATACAAAAACCTTTTTCAGAGTGTACAATGAAAACTCAAAAAAAAAAAAATTGCATCAGTTGTTAACGAAACAACTAACCAAGAGTTAATGGTAGCTGCAAGCGTAAGTCTTTACAAAGCTGGAAATAGAAATGCTTCACAGGTTGTTTCAAAATTGTTTGAAGAAAGTTCGACTGCTTCGAAAATGCTTAAGTCTGTAAGCTCTGAACAGAAAACCCCAATTCCGTATACACCTGAGGAAGCTTTATCTCTTTATATAGATGGCGGATACTCAAAAAGGTCGTACAAAATAATGCAATATGGTGCCAAAGAACGAAACTGCAATATTTATCCAAGCTACGATATTTTACTTAAGGCTAAAACAGAGTGTTACCCCAGTGGCATACACGTAACTGAACTTTCAGCGGAAGTTGCCCTGCAAAGTCTTGTAGACCATACTGTTGCACGTATAGTACAAGGATTTTCCAAATCTTTTGAAGGTGTTTTGACTGCAGGCAATATTAATGACAGCATAAAAGCAATATTTAAATGGGGCTGTGACGGCAGCAGTGGTCACTCCACTTACCGTCAACGTTTTAGTGCTTCTGATTGTGAAATAACTGATGAGTATTTATTTGCAGTATGTATTGTGCCTTTACAAATTAAAAAAGGAGACGCTAATCTATGGCAAAATAACAGGCCTTCTTCAACTCGGTTCTGCAGACCCATTAAAATAATTTTTGAAAAAGAGTCAGCGGAGTTAGTTAAGGTTGAGATAGATAATATTAAAAGGCAAATTGTAAGCATTGTTCCGACAAAGTTGAGTTTTTTCGAACTAGTACATAAATTCCAATTAACAATGATTGATGGGAAAGTTTTTAACACTTTAGCGGGCTCATCATCGCAGGCCTGTGGAATTTGTGGAGCAACACCAAAATTCATGAATAATCTAAATAATGTTCAATTGAGACAACCACAGGAGCACTTGTATGAGTACGGATTGTCAACACTCCATGCTTGGATACGGTGCTTTGAGTGTATAATTCATATCGCCTATAGAATACCCATACAAAATTGGCAAATTCGTGGAGAACATAAAGAAATCGCTCAGCAAACCAAAAGAAAGATTCAATTTGAGCTAAAAGAAAAAATGGGTATATTGGTGGACATTCCCACGAAAGGATCAGGCAATACAAACACTGGGAATACTGCAAGAATATTTTTCCAGCATCCAATTTTTGCCTCTACAGTAACTGGCGTAAAAGTAGAACTTATAAAAAGATTTGGTATAATTTTGCGTACTATGGCATGTGGGTATGCAGTTAACATAGAGGCTTTTCGCATATATGCTTGGAATACAGCAGAATTATTTGTTTCCGAATATCCTTGGTTTTATATGCCTCCATCTGTACATAAAATATTAATACACGGAGCAGATATTATTGAAAAAGTTTCGCTACCAATAGGAATGATGTCAGAAGAGGCACTTGAGGCAAGAAATAAAGATTTTCGCAGTTATAGACTGAACCATACGCGAAAAAACTCAAGGTTGAATACAATGGAAGACTTATTACACACTCTTTTAGTTTCTTCAGATCCTATTATTACATCTAAGTCTAAAAGCACCTCCAAGTACTCCAAAAATCACATTGAAATAGATGATGAGGTCAAAAACCTTCTTTTACATATAAATGATCTACCTGACGGCAGTAATTCTGAGAGCTCCGACTCTGAATAGTTTTTTTTTTCTAATAAAACATAAAAACATATAAATAAATAATTAACACATATTTTTAGAATAAAGTAATGCATTTTTTCATTGTATTTAAGAAGCTATTAAGAAAGCGCCGCTAGATTGACCATTTCTCCCACTGTGCAGCGGGTAAAGGACGTAGTGAGGTCGGGGGAGAAAGCACTGCTGCTGCGAAAAGGGGAAAAAGGGCGAATGGTACGTTATAAATATTCGCATACATGTAAATGCGTGTAATGATTAGAACCATACCGAGGTACCTACTTCAGTTATTGATGAATTAAGTAAAACAGTTCCTATCTGCGATTTTAGAAGAGATCGGCGATTTAATAGAGTTTACTGCGACCGTTGTAAAATTATCTGATCCGCGACTTACTGCGTAACATATCTGCGATATAAATATTCTGGTAAATCCATTGCAACCGACGGCATAAGGATTCAGCAACATATTGTTAGTTAAAAAAAAAAATGTATAGTTTCCTATTATGAATATATGTACATACATATATGTATGTAGGTTTGTGAGCGATTATTCAATATTACCGTCAAAGAAATAATTAAATATACTTGACAGATACGGCGAAGTTAATAATAATTTTCTGACGCTCTACAGCGGCCTTTGAATAAAGCTTTTGAGTTTTAAGGCAATTCGGTTTTATTTTAACCGCTTGCGATATTTTCTTTAATTTTATAAGGGGTAACCAAAGAAACATAAGCGTGGAAAACTCCGTGACTATTATGCAAGACCCAGTACAGACAGATCCCGAAGTCCTGATTGAGCGTAGTCATTTGCGGGCCGATATTGACTATACCGTATCTCAGATTCAGCGTCAGTCTGACTGGTTGGCATCGACTACGTTTGAAAATATGAATGTAGAAATCATTAAGACTCGTCTCGATATTTTAATAAAGGCTTGGGAAAAGTTCGAGGCCAAATCTCGCGATTTACAACATAGTACTCGTGACGAGTTGCAACAGGCAGATGAGCTTGGACGCCAGAAAGAAGTTGAAGACCTCTACGTCAAGGTTCGAGCAGAGTTGTGTGGAAAAATAAAAGCAATGGAACCAACTTATTCCACACCATCGTGCAGCCATGCTAATCCTCACTCTTACCCACTACAATTTGCTGAATTGCCGTTGGCAGATCGTCTTCCAATATTTCGAGGAAATCATCGTGAGTGGATCCAATTAAGGATGATGCCGCTAGAGCACTAGGGTTTTGGCCTCAGAGAGACAACAGCTTCATAGACGCGTGGAAGACATTATGTGTGACATATGATAACGAATATCTATGCCATGCAGCACATTGTTCGGCAATTTACGATTTACCAGTCTGGGCCAGGGCCACTCATGCGTTGATAAGGAATATGATCGATGTTACACGCAACAGCATGCGCATGATGACGAGACAGCTGGGAGCGGAGAAGCAACGCGACTTGTTTGTATTAAATTGTCTTGAATCTAGATTAGACGGGGTATCTCGTAGTCAATGGGAAATGGTTCGGCCTGCAGATCGAATACCGAATTTGCAAAGTGATTTCTTTTCGTGGCTTGAACGTCGCAGTAGCAGACTATTAAGTAATACATCACAGCCGATTACCAATCGAAGCGATAAGCAAGGAAACAATCTTCCGTTAAATCAGCGAATGAGGCCCAATTTTTCGTCAACCATCAGTTATAAGCCCTGTCTTAGCTGCTCTGGTGATCACGCATTTTACCGATGTCCTCTGATTGGTCGCATGAGTCGTGATGAAAAAATTAAACCTATATTTGAACTGGGATTATGTGAAAACTGTTTGCGAAGGGGACATACCTCTCGGAATTGTTTATCAAGTCGCTGTGACAGATGCGCAAGGGCACCTCATAATAGCATTATTTGCCCAAAGCTTGCATCGAACTCCAATAATGAGGTCCCTCAAGTAACGATGCTAGCAACAGTTGATAGAGGTTTAATTGAGGAACAATAGCAATCAGAGGCTACAATGAAAACCGGCCTCGGGGTTTTTAGTACTTTTGCTGATACTTCCCAACAAGTCAATGTTTCTACTATGATAGAAAGGGTAACTACAAATAATTTTTATAACGTATTGGCTACCGCGCAAGTTCGGTTTGTTACTCATTGTGGAGCCATAGTAAAACTGCGGGCGATATGCGATACCGGTGCACAAGTTAACACGATCAGCAAAAGTATCGTCACAAAATATCAAATACATATACATCGAACAGGAATAGGCATTTCCTCCGCCATGGGGTCGGAGTCTCACGTTTGTAATAAAATAATTTAGGGGCATTTGTTGTCAATTTACAATGATACGCTGCGGATCTTTGTTACATGCCTGGTAGTTCCATCGGTCTTAGGGAAAACGTTGTTGCCCCAAAAACTTTTACAGAAGCAATCTTTACCAGACGATATATCGAATCTTTTAGCAGACCCAACTTTTGACCAACCAGCACCAGTACAAATGCTGTTAGGTGTGGGCATATGGGCTCAACTGATGAGTGAGAATATGCGACGACTCTTTTCGGGATTTGTAGCACAGGAAACACGCTTAGGTTGGTTACTTTTCGGCGAGATCCCGACAAACTGTAATATTGTTGCTACCCATATAACAAAGGAAGTGGAAGACAGTTGTCATCTTGAGCAATTACTACAACGGTTTTTCGAATCAGAAAATTTACCAGGCGATAACTCAAATTGGACAGCAGAACAACAAGAATGCGAGACCCATTTCTTGGAAACCCATAGCTTCGACTCACAAGAGGGTCGATATGTTCTACAAATTCCTCTACGACCTGATTGGGATCATATTGGTGCTAATCGAGGCACAGCGCTACAAAGATACTTACGGTTAGAACAACGTTTTAAAAGAGAACCAGAACTAAAGAAAAAATATCAGGCTTTCGTAAACGAATATATAGCGAAGGGTTGGCTTAAACTAGCAACCAGACCACCAAAGGGCAAATCCTATTATATTCCTCACCATGCAATAATGAAGAAATTTCGGGTGGTGTTTGATGCATCCTGTCTAACTGACACTGGTATTTCGTTGAACGATGTCCAAATGATCGGACCGAAGTTGCAATGAGATTTGATTGATCTCATTTGGGGGTTTCGCTTACAAGCGTATGGGGTATCGGCAGATATTAAATAAATATTTCCGCAGGTTAAGATTGCGCCGCAACATTGGGATTTACAGCGAATGTTTTGGAAGAATGAAACAGGATCCGAATATTGGATCACGAGAGTGACATTCGGAATGGCTTCAGCGCCTTTCTGTGCAGTTAGGGCAATGCAGCAATGTGACAGAGATAATGCAACCAGATGGCCTCGTGGGGCTGAGGCTGTTTTGAACAATTTTTATATGAACGATTATTTAGCGGGTGCATATACGGAAGAAGAATTGCTGCTCATATGTCAGCAGTTGAAGAAGATTTTGGCGGCTGGAGGCTTCGAACTTACTAAATGGCCTTCAAATTCGACCCATGTCCTCTTCTCTATCAGTTCCCAATCTGAAGGTCACGACGCTTGTCTCAATTCCCATACGGAAGCATCAGTAAAATTCGTATTCCACGATGGATAGGTTACGCACGTCGTTTAAATATGACTTTGCATGGGTTTTCCGATGCATCTACCAAGGCATTTGGGGCGGCAATGTATGCAGTCGTACAGGGCAACGGAGTAGTGACATCGAATCTCTTACTTTCAAAATCTAGGTTGACGCCCTTAAGGCCGGAGACTATACCACGGCTCGAGTTACGGGCAGCAGTATTACTCAGCGAGTTAATGCATCGTGTTTTGACTATTTGCGAAGGTCATCATCGGATCAAAATCAGTTCGGCTATCTGTTGGTCGGATTCCATGGTAGTGTTGTGCTGGTTATCGCGAGACAGCGCCAGCTTGAAGCAATTTGTGGCGAATTGAGCACGACAAATAAATAAAAACACTACGAACTGCGATTGGAGGTATGTCCCTACCGACCTGAATCCTGCCGAGCTAATCTCCAGAGGTATGTCTATGAGCGATTTAATTACCTCTCAACTGTGGTGGCTTGGGCCAGATTTCCTCCGACTCCAGGATGGCATGTGGCCAAAAATGCCAGAAGGGATATATAAAAACGTTGAGTCCGAGGTAAACAAGGAATGTCGTCGTATAAAGGCCGGTCAAGAAAGGAGCCTACATAACAATGGAAGACCAACCAATGATGATCAAATAATCGTCAACGTCGGCGCCATTTTTGTAAAGGAGGAACCATTATTGTACAGATACTCATCCATCACTCGCTTAGTGAGAGTAACGGCTTGGGTATTTCGGTTTATCCAAAACTGTCGAGCAGCATCAGCAGACAGACATAAACTACATTTGAGTGTAAAGGAAATCGATGCTTCGCTAGGCTTTTGGATCAAGCAAGAACAATGGGATCATTTTAAAGATGACATCAAAAAGTTAAAACATTATGGTAAAGAAAACGATTTAGCTGAGGGTTCACGATTATCGAACGCAGTTGCCATTCTGGCTCCGTTTCTGCAAGATGGTATATTGCGCATGAGTGGGCGCTTACAAAAAGCAGACTTACCGGACTGCATGCGGAACCCAGCGATATTACCAGGGAAGGGAAGAGTGATTTGGTTAATAGCTCGATCCACACATTTGAAACTGCTACATTGTGGAGCACAACAGCTTATAGCGACGATAAGACAAAATTATTGGGTCATCGATATGCGAACTTTAGCAAGAACTCTGATTAAGGGATGTATAATGTGCGAAAGGTTAAGAGCCAAACTAAGCAAGCAAATGATGGGAAACCTTCCAGCATGTCGAGTGCGTCCAGCAAGCCCATTTTTGCATGCTGGAGTGGATTACGCGGGACCCATACAAGTACGTCCAGACCTTCGAAGAGGTAATATGATATTAAAGGGGTATATTGTAGTATTCGTGTGTATGGTATCGAAAGCTGTACATTTGGAGTTTGTCTCTGATTTGTCCACCAAGGCTTTTATTATGGCTTTTATTCGTTTTACGTCACGTTATGGACAGTGTCTACACTTATGGAGTGACAACGGAACCAATTTCGTAGGTGCTGAGCGGGAGCTAAGTCGGATGTTACAAACGTGGCAGAACTCCGACCTTTTTGAGCAACTCGCAACACGACAAACGGAGTGGCATTTTATCACTCCATCTGCCTCACACCAAGGAGGCCCTTGGGAGGCTGCTGTAAAGGCTGCTAAACACCATCTACGACGAGTGATGGGAGCTCGCCTGTTAACCATAGAAGCTGTTCAAGCAATGTTGGCAGAAATTGGGGCAATCCTCAACTCACGTCCATTATGTGCTCAAAGCTCGGATTCCAGAGACTTGTCTCCTTTAACACCTGGACATTTATTGATCGGAGAGGCCTTATTACCAGCTCTAGGGGAAAGGGTACCAGTCGATTGGCCGGAGAACCGCCTTGATTATTGGCAGTCTCGGCAGCTAGTCACGCAACGGTTTTGGAAGCTGTGGAGTAACAGCTATCTACATGAACTGCAACAGCGACCTAAATGGCGGGAAGCTAAACGAAATCTACAGGTAGGTTATCTTGTAGTCATAAAAAACGAAGCTACAACGCCGACATTGTGGAAAATGGCACGAGTAACAGTATTGCATCCTGGAAGTGATGGACTAGTCCGTAATGTAACTATTTGGACTGGTAGCAGCTCTCTTAATCGCCCAGTACAGAAACTATGTGTTTTACCAGTAGAATGTATTGAGCCTCGAGCAACACCGAGTCTCAAGGCCGGAGGAAGTTCGAGCGAGTAAAGGTCAGTTGCGAGTGAACTACGAAAAAAATCGGTTGTATCTAGAGAAATAGTCAGAGCGTTAAAATAAATACAAATATATAATGATTTTGCCAAACACAAATAAAATCGATATGACCCGTTGTTATGAGTAGCGTACTCATACCACATTGCTTTCGACAATCTTGAAAATTATAAGAAGAATTAAGTTGCTCCAAAATCGGTTGGGTTTAGACTCAAATGTGTGGAAAGACATATATATTCACGTGTACAAAACAAGAACTCGATTAAAGATGATGAAACTTTTGCAAATAAAATCCATATGACCCATTGTTATGAGTATGGTACTCATACGACGTTGCTTATGACAATCTTGAAAATTTGAACAAAAATTAATTTTCTCCAAAATCGGTCAGGTTTAGACTCAAATGTGTGGAAATACATTTATATTCGCAAGTACACAATAAGGACTCGATTAAAGATGATGAAATTTTTGCAAATAAAATCCATATGACCCATTGTTATGAGTATGGTGCTCATACGACGATGCTTCTGACAATCTTGAAAATTTGAACATAAATTAAGTTGCTCCAAAATCGGTCAGGTTTGACTCAAATGTGTGGAAATACATTTATATTCGCATGTACACAATAAGGACTCGAATAAAGATGATGAAATTTTTGCATATAAAATCCTAATGACCCATTGTTATGAGTATGGTACTCATACGACTATGCTTATGACAATCTTGAAAATTAGAACAAAAATTAAGCTGCTCCATAATCGGTCGGGTTTGGACTCAAATGTGTGGAAATACATATATATTCGCATGTACACAATAAGGACTCGATTAAAGATGATGAAATTTTTGCAAATAAAATCCATATGACCCATTGTTATGATTAGCCTACGCATACCACATTGGTTTCAACAATCTTGAAAATTTTAACAAAAATTTAGTTGCTCTAAAATCGGTCATGATTAGACTCATATGTTTGGAAATACATAAATATTCACGTGTGCAGAATAAGAACTTGATAAAAGATGATGAAATTTTTGCAAATAAAATCCATATGACCCATTGTAGACTCAAATGTGTCTAAATGCATATATGTACATTCACTTGTACAAAATAAGAACTACATTAAAGATGATGAAATTTTTGCAAATAAAATCCATATGACCCGTTGTTATGAGTAGCATACTCATACCACATTGCTTTCGACAATCTTGAAAATTATAAGAAGAATTAAGTTGCTCCAAAATCGGTTGGGTTTAGACTCAAATGTGTGGAAAGACATACATATATATTCACGTGTACAAAACAAGAACTCGATTAAAGACGATGAATTTTTTGCAATTAAAAACCAAATGACCCAATGTTATGAGTGGCGTACTCATACGACATGGCTTATAACAATCTTGAAAATTAGAACAAAAATTAAGTTCTCCAAAATCTGTCGGGTTTAGACTCAAATGTGTGGAAATACATATATATTCGCATATACACAATAAGAACTCGATTAAAGACGATAAAATTTTTGCAAATAAAATCCATATGACCCATTGTTATGATTAGCCTACGCATACAACATTGCTTTCGACAATCTTGAAAATTTTAACAAAAATTTAGTTGCTCCAAAATCGGTCAGGTTTAGACTCATATATTTGGAAATACATAAATATTCACGTGTACAGAATAAGAACTTGATAAAAGATGATGCAATTTTTGCAAATAAAATCCATATGAGCTATTGTTATGAGTATGGTACTCATACGACGATGCTTATGACAATCTTGAAAATTTGAACAAAAATTAAGTTTCTCCAAAATCGGTCGGGTTTAGACTCAAATGTGTGGAAATACATATATGTGGGATTGAGGAAACCCCAACATAGTTGGTAACCCTTATACAGAAGTGAGTAAAAGTCCTACATATTTGGGGGCTCGAACGGAACATTTTTTTTACAAGAACCGATAGTGAGAAAAGTGTTTTATTTAAATTGCCGAATTACTAAACGCCGCCGCGAATAAGTCGATCGGTTAAGTTTCCATTAGAAAAATCAAACATTAAAGCGTAAAATTGCAACAATGACCAGTTTGCAGAAATTTAAATTTGTACGAGCGAAGCTACGTACAAGCCGAAAAGAAACCATAACAGCTCTGTACAAATTCGTATTCGAATCAGACGGAGACAGATCGAGCAGACAACGCTTGCGTGAATTTACAGGATTCCAATTCGACGAGTACGACGACCGCTGCAAACAGAAGTTTGCATACATCGAAAACAATTTGACAATCAATGATCTAAATTCAATTTGTAACGTATTGGGTTTAAGTAGCAATGTAGCCGATGTAAAGCTGCATATTTTTCGAAATTTGCTGAACACGACATTATTATGTGCTGCAGCAGAACACGGCGAGAACAGCGACGACGAAAACGAATGTGGAGTTGACGACAACAGCGATAATGATGACGTTGATATTATGCGTAGCTTTGACGAAACAGCAGCGAGTAATATCATTTTCGAATGTCCACAACGAACGAATGCAAGAAGTAGCGATAATGAACGGAGGAGAAATGCAGAGGAGAACGTCGAACTTGGCGAGAGAGCAGTTACAAAAACAACTTCATTGGCAGAACCGACGCAAATGTCACGATTTGCAATCAACTTTAGAGACGTCGAAGATTCTGTCCGACATTTCGATGGCAGCGAAAATATTTCTGTCGAAGTATGGTTAAGCGATTTCGAGGAAACAGCAATTTTGATGGGTTGGGATGAACTACAAAAGTTTATTTTTGCAAAAAAATCACTACGCGGTTTGGCTAAGTTATTTATCCAAAGCGAACGGGGAATAACATCTTGGCAAAAACTAAAATCGGCACTGGCAGAGGAATTTAAAACTATTGTAAACAGTGCAAATATACACAAACAATTAAGCGCAAGAAATATGAAAGCAGAAGAAAGTGTACAAGAGTATTTTTTGTGCATGAAAGAGCTCGCGTTGCGTGGAAATATTGAAGAAAATGCCTTAATACAATACGTTATTGAGGGTATTCGCGATATGAGTATAAATAAAACTGTTTTATATGGTGCACATAATTTGAAAGAATTTAAAGAAAAAATTAAAATATACGAAACAATGCGAAAGAGTAATAAGAAAAACAGTGAACTGAAAATAGATGAAAAGAAAGTAGTCAGATATGAAAAAGATAAATTTACTTGCTATAATTGCGGTGCAAAGGGTCACAAAAGTTCCGAGTGCAAAGACAAAGAGAAAGGTACAAAGTGTTTTCAGTGTAAGCAATTTGGACACATTTCGAAGAATTGTCCAAAAGCTGAAGCTAAAAGTGATAAAAGCAATGCGCGATACCTGTGTACAAAAAATAATATTATGAACAAGTTGGTGGTTATCGAAAACCAGAAATATTTTGCTCTGTTCGACACAGGCAGTAAGTTTAATATAATGACCGATAGTGTGTACAATTCCTTGGGTAAACCTGTGTTAGAACAAACAAACGTTTGTTTGGTAGGTTTTGGCGAACGAAAATCCGAAAACAATATAAAACCAATTGGCAAACTAAATATTGAAATAAATATCGATAATGAACTGTTTTGCGTAAATTTTTTGGTGGTATCTGCCAAGTACATGGACATTGACTTAGTAATTGGCGAAGAGTTTTGTTCTCAAGCCGAAATACATATTAATCGTGATGGACTTTGTATAAAGAAAAATAGCTTTGAGAGCGAAGTGGTATTTCCTATGATGAATGTAGAGCTAACAACAGCTGATATCGACATTGACGAGAGTGCTAGTACGTTAGCAAAACAAGAAGTGCGTGATTTAGTATATAATTATAAGCCGGAGAAATGCAAATCAACAAACATTGAAATGAATACACCGATATCGTTTAGACCGCGTCGACTTCCATTAACGCAGAGATGTGTAGTTGATGATCAAATAGAACAGTGGCTAAAAGATGGTGTAATTGAAAGTTCGGAATCGGAGTTTAGTAGCCCTGGAGTGCTAGTAAAAAAACGAGACAGTGGTCACCGATTATGCATAGACTATAGGCAGATTAACAAAGTTATAATTAAAGATCGTTTTCCGTTGCCTTTAATTGAGGACCAATTAGATCGTTTACAAAAGGCAAAAATATTTAGTACTATAGACTTAAAAAACGGGTTTTTTCATGTGCCCGTGTGTAAATCTAGCCGCAAATATACATCTTTTGTTACGCATGGCGGTCAATATCAGTTCTGTAAAGTGCCATTCGGTTTGTCGAACTCGCCTGGTGTTTTCCAAAGACACGTTAACGCAATTTTTCGTGATCTTACGCGACGTGAAATAGCACTGCCGTACATAGACGACATAATCATACCTGCCGAAAATGAACATGATGCGTTGTGTAATTTAAAAATAGTGCTTAATCAATGTAGAGACTATGGACTTATGCTAAATTTGAAAAAATGTCATTTTTTGAAAAAACGCGTAGAATTTCTTGGCCATGTTATAGAGAGCCAAAAGATTTCGCCGTCACCATCCAAAGTCGATGCTCTGGGTAAGTTTCCATTGCCGAAAAATATTAAGCAGTTGCAGAGTTTCCTGGGTCTTGCGGGGTACTTTAGAAAATTCGTACCTTCATTTTCCATGATCGCAAAACCATTGACTGATTTGACTAAGCAAAATAAAAAGTTTGAAATAGGCGCCGAACAAATTTCAGCATTTAAACACTGAAGAAAATATTAAGCGAAAAACCAGTGTTAGGCATTTTCAATCAGGAATACAAAACCGAAGTTCATACTGACGCCTCTATCGACGGTTATGGGGCAGTACTCCTTCAAAAATGCCCTGATGACAACCAGTTGCATCCTATCTATTATAGTAGTAAGAAAACTTCCAACGCAGAACGAAAGTACTCAAGTTATGAACTAGAAATCTTAGCCGTTATTGAAGCGCTGAAAAAGTTTCGAGTGTACTTGTTAGGCTTGCACTTTAAACTTGTTACTGACTGTAACGCTTTCGCGAAAACGTTAGAGAAAAAAGATTTGAGTACTAGGGTAGCTCGATGGATATTATTCCTTGAAGAATACGATTACGAAGTAGAACATCGAAGTGGTCAACAAATGAGGCACGTAGACGCCCTCAGTCGTTACCCAATTATGATTGTAGCAGAAGCAGATTTTCTAAGTTCCATACGTCGTGCTCAACAGCAAGATGAAGATTTAAGGGCAATTTCCGAAATTATAAAAGAAAAGCAGACATACAACGATTACTTCGAGAAAGGAGGCATTCTTCATAAATTGGTTGATGACATCGAGTTGGTTGTGGTACCAAAGCGTATGCAGCGAGACGTAATCAGACGTGCACATGAAAAAGGCCATTTCGTCGTAAAGAAGACAAAGGAGCTAATTTGTCGAGAATTTTTCATTCCAAAAATTGATGAAAAGATACGAACGCACATCGCCAATTGTGTTTCATGTATTGTCGCGAATCGAAAGTTAGGTAAACAAGAAGGGAAATTGCACCCCATTCCTAAAGAAGCAATGCCGCTTCATACATACCATATCGATTTTCTTGGTCCTTTGGAGACTATAAATAAGTCATACAAGCACATTTTCGTCGTAATCGACTCTTTTACAAAATTTGCATGGTTATATCCATGTTATTACTAGCGTTTTAGCGAAGCTCAGCAAAAACGATCCGACAAAATGGTATAAGTTTGTAGATAGAGTACAACAAGTCATTAACTCTACTTATAATCGAAGCATCGACATGACTTCATTTGAGTTGCTAATAGGCGTAAAGATGCGAACACCCGACGATTTTAACATTAAAAACCTTATAGAAGAAGAAATACGTATACAATATCAATAACAACGAGATGAACTCAGACAACAAGCAAAAAAGCTAATTTTTAAAATACAAGACGAAATCAAAAAAACGTATAACCTACGACGCAAAGAAGCTAAAAAATACGCAATTGACGAATTAGTTGCTGTAAAACGCACGCAGTTTGGTGGTGGCCTCAAGCTAAAGCCAAAGTATTTCGGTCCTTACCGTGTTATTAAAGTAAAGTTAAACAATTCGTACGACGTTGTAAAAGCTAGCGAGTGTGAAGGCCCAAAACGAACTTCAACTTGTGCTGAATTCATGAAGCCGTGGGTAAATTATTCTGATGACGACGACGCATTCGAGGGCGAATGCGCAGCAGGATGGCCGAATTGTGGGATTGAGGAAACCCCAACATAGTTGGTAACCCTTAAATACAAACCACATATTGACCACTTTGCTACAAAACTACATTTCTACGAAATAAAAAAAAAACTTCTTCGACGCCGACAAAAGAACCGACGAGTCTTGATGTAACCGCGAAGTAAATAAGAAGCTCGACGAGAAGACGCGAATACAATTATTTTAAGTTTCATTTAAATCACAAATTTACTTCTTAAACCTTTTCAAATAACTTTTATTCAATAATAAAACTTTGTAAAACCTAAAACTATTCGTTAAATCATTGATAAAACGGATTATACAGAAGTGAGTAAAAGTCCTAAATATATATTCGCATATACTCAATAAGGACTCGATTAAAGATGATGAAATTTTTGCAAATAAAATCCATATGACCCATTGTTATAATTAGCTTTCCACAATCTTGAAAATTTTAACAAAAATTTAGTTGCTTCAAAATCGGTCAGGTTTACACTCATATGATTGGAAATCCATAAATATTCACGTGTACAGAATAAGAACTTGATAAAAGATGATGAAACTTTTGCAAATAAAATCCATATGACCCGTTGTTATAAGTATGGTACTCAGACGACGATGCTTATGGCAATCTTGAAAATTTGAACAGAAATTAAGTTTCTCCAAAATCGGTCGGGTTTAGACTCAAATGTGTGGAAATACAAATATATTCACGTGTACAGAATAAGAACTTGATAAAAGATGATGAAACTTTTGCAAATAAAATCCATATGACCTATTGTAGACTCAAATGTGTCTAAATACATATACATTCACTTGTACAAAATAAGAACTCGATTAAAGATATTGAAATTTTTGCAAATAAAATCCATATGACAAATTGTTATGAGTGGCGTTGTCATACGACGTGGCTTATGACAATCTTGAAAATTAGAACAAAAAGTAAGTTGCTCCAAAATCGGTCGGGTTTAGACTCAAATGTGTGGAAATACATATATGTTCGCATGTACACAATAAGAACTCCATTGAAGATGATGAAATTTTTGCAAATAAAATCCATATGACCCATTGTTATATTAGCCTACGCATACCACATTGCTATCGACAATCTTGAAAATTTTAACAAAAATTTAGTTGCTCCAAAATCGGTCAGGTTTAAACTCATTTGTTTGGAAATACATAAATATTCACGTGTACAGAATAAGAACTTGATAAAAGATGATAAAGAATTTGCAAATAAAATCCATATGACCCGTTGTTATAAGTATGGTACTCAGACGACGATGCTTATGGCAATCTTGAAAATTTGAACAGAAATTAAATTTCTCCAAAATCGGTCGGGTTTAGACTCAAATGAGTGGAAATACAAATATATTCGCATGTACACAATAAGAACTCGATTTAAGATGATGAAATTTTTGCAAATAAATTCCATATGTCCCATTGTTAAGAGTGGCGTACTCATAACACGTTGCTTTCTACAATCTTGAAAATTTTAAGAAAAATTAAAATGCTCCAAAATCGGTTGGGTTTAGACTCGAATGTGTGGAAATCTATATACATTCAAGTGTACAAAATAAGAACTTGAATAAAAATGATGAATTCTTTGCAAATAAAATCCATATGACCCATTGTTATGATTAGCGTATTCATACGACAATGCTTTCGACAATCTTGAAAATTATAAGAAAAATTAAGTTGCTCCAAAATCGGTAGGGTTTTGACTCAAATGTGTGGTAATACATATATAGTCACGTGCACAAAATAAGAACTCGATTAAAGATGATAAAATTTTTGCAAATAAAATCCATATGTCCCATTGTTAAGAGTGGCGTACTCATACCACATTGCTTTCGACAATCTTGAAAATTATAAGAAGAATTAAGTTGCTCCGAAATCGGTTGGGTTTAGACTCAAATGCGTGGAAAGACATATAGATTCACGTGTACAAAATAAGAACTCGATTAAAGATAATGAAATTTTTGCAATTAAATCCAAATGACCCATTGTTATGAGTGGCGTACTCATACGACATTGCTTTCGACAATCTTGAAAATTATAAGAAAAATTAAGTTGCTCCAAAATTGATCGGGTTTAGACTCAAATGGGTGGACATACATATATGTATATTCACATGTACAAAATATGAACTCGATTAAAGATGATGAAATTTTTGCAAATAAAATCCATATGGCCCATTGTTATGAGCAGCGTACTCATACCACATTGCTTTCGACAATCTTGAAAATTATAAGAAGAATTAAGTTGCTCCAAAATCGGTTGGGTGTAGACTCAAATGCGTGGAAAGACATATATATTCCCGTGTACAAAATAAGAACTCAAATAAAGATGATGAACTTTTTGCACATAAAATCCATACGACCCATTGTTATGATTAGCGCATTCATACTACAATGCTTTCGACAATCTTGAAAATTATAAGAAAAATTAAGTTGCTCCAAAGTCGGTAGGGTTTTGACTCAAATGTGTGAAAATACATATATATTCACGCGCACAAAATAAGAACTCGATTAAAGATGATGCAATTTTTGCAAATAATATCCATATGACCCATTGTTATGATTAGCGTATTCATACGACAATGCTTTCGGCAATCTTCAAAATAATAAGAAAAATTAAGTTGCTCCAAAATCGGTAGGGTTTTGACTCAAATGTATGGAAATACATATATTTTTGCAAATAAAATTTATATATCCCATTGTAGACTCAAATGTGTGTAAACACATATACATTCCCTTGTACAAAATAAGAACTCGATTAAAGATGATGAAATTTGTGCAAATAAAATCCATAAGAGAAATTGTTATGAGTAGCGTTCTCATACGACAATCTTGAAAATTATAAGAAAAATTAAAATGCTCCAAAATCGGTTGGGTTTAGACTCGAATGTGTGGAAATATATTAACATTCAAGTGTACAAAATAAGAACTCGAATAAAGATGATGAAAGTTGCTTCAAAATCGGTTGGGTTTAGACTCGAATGTGTGGAAATATATATACACTCATGTGTACAAAATAAGAACTCGAATAAAGATGATGAAATTTTTGCAAATAAAATCCATACACCAATTTTTATGATTAACGTACCCATACAACATTTCTTTCGACAATCTTACAAATTTTAAGACAAAATAAGTTGATCCAAAATCGGTCGCGTTTAAACTCAAATGTGTGGAAATACATATATATTCACTTGTACAAAATAAGAACTCGATTTAAGATGATGAAATTTGTGCAAATAAAATCCATATGACAAATTGTTCTGAGTGGCGTTCTCATACGACATGGCTTATTACAATCTTGAAAATTTTAAGACAAATAAAGTTGATCCAAAATCGGTCGCGTTTAAACTCAAATGTGTGGAAATACATATATATTCACTTGTACAAAATAAGAACTCGATTTAAGATGATGAAATTTGTGCAAATAAAATCCATATGACAAATTGTTATTAGTAGCGTACTCATACCACATTGCTTTCGCCAATCTTGAAAATTATTTGGAAAATTAAGTTGATCCAAAATCGGTCGCGTTTAAACTCAAATGTGGGGAAATACATATATATTCAGGTGTACAAATTAAGAACTCGATTAAAGGTGATGAAATTTTTGCAAATAAAATACATAAACATTAGAACAAAAATTAAGTTGCTTCAAAATCGGTTGGGTTTAGACTCAAATGTGTGGAAATACATATATATTTACGTGTATAAAATAAGAACTCGATTAAAGATGATGAAATTTTTGCAAATAAAATCCATATGACCCATTGTTATGAGTTGCGTACTCATACCACATTGCTTTCGCAATCTTGAAAATTATAAGAAATATTAAGTTGCTCCAAAAGCGGTCGGGTTTAGACTCAAATGTGTGGAAATACATATATTACACGTGTACAAAATAAGCACTCGATTAAAGATGATAAAATTTTTGCAAATAAAATAGATATGTCCAAATTTTATGATAAACGTACTCATGCCACATTGCTTTCGACAATCTTGAAAATTATAAGAAATATTAAGTTGCTCCAAAATCGATCCGGCTTATACTCAAATGTGTGGAAATACATATACATATATCCACGTGTACAAAATAAGACCTCCATTAAATATGATGAAATTTTTGCAAATAAAATCCAAATGACTCATTGTTATGAGTAGCGTACTCATACCACATTGCTTTCGCCAATCTCGAAAATTATTAGGAAAATTAAGTTACTTCAAAATCGGTCGCGTTTAAACTCAAATGTGTGGAAATACATATATATTCACGTGTACAAAACAAGAACTCGAATTAAGATGATGCAATTTTTGCAAATAAATTCCATATGACCAATTTTTATGATTAACGTACTCATACCTCATTGCTTTTGACAATCTTGAAAATTATAAGAAAAATTAAGTTGCTCCAAAATCGGTCGCGTTTAAACTCAAATGTGTGGAAATATATATAAATTCATGTACACAAAATAAGAACCCGATTAAAAAAGATGAAATTTTTGCAAATAAAATCCATACACCAATTTTTATGATTAACGTACCCATACAACATTTCTTTCGACAATCTTACAAATTTTAAGACAAAATAAGTTGCTCCAAAATCGGTCGCGTTTAAACTCAAATGTGTGGAAATACATATATATTCACATGTACAAAACAAGAACTCGATTAAAGATGATGCAATTTTTGCAAAAAAAATCGACAATCTTTGAAGTTATAAGAAAAATTAAGTTGCTCCAAAATCGGTCGGGTTTATACTCAAATGTGTGGAAATACATATATATTCACGTGTACAAAATAAGAACTCGATTAAAGATGATGAAATTTTTGCAAATAAAATCCATATCACCAATTTTCATGATTAACTTACTCATATGACATTGCTCTCGACAATCTTGAAAATTAGAACAAAAAGTAAGTTGCTTCAAAATCGGTTGGGTTTAGACTCGAATGTGTGGAAATATATATACATTCAAGTGTACAAAATAAGAACTCGAATAAAGATGATGAAATGTTTGCAAATAATATCCATATGACCCATTATTATGATTAGCGTATTCATACTACAATGCTTTCGACAATCTTGAAAATTATAAGAAAAATTAAGTTGCTCCAAAGTCGGTAGGGTTTTGACTCAAATGTGTGAAAATACATATATATTCACGTGCACAAAATAAGAACTCGATTAAAGATGATGAAATTTTTGTAAATAAAATTCATATGTCCCATTGTAGACTCAAAAGTGTCTAAATACATATACACCGAACTCTCTTTTTACACGGTAGATACGTTCCTCAGAAATCCGTGTAAAAAGAAACGGTGTAAAATAGAGGCGTTTCCTATAGTAAAATGGGGGATACGTTCCATGTGATTTGAAAACCTTGTAAGATGAAATAAAGAACTATATTTACTTCGAAAAACCGTGTAAAAAATGTTGAAAACTATAGAATTTCAGATATGCATACAAATTGTATGTTCATATAATTCATACTGGTAAAAAATTAGTAGAGCAAGCAAAAAACAAAAGAAATCTGTTAATCCAGAATTAAGAACAGAAAAATTAGAATAGAAATAAAGAAAAAATATTTACATAGCTACATAATTATTCGTCGCTGCTATGTATGTTCATGTCAGCAATGGTGCCAAGTGTTGTAAAAACAAACATAATTACAAAACAGTGATTTTAAATTATTAAATTTTTTTCAACCGCGTAACTTCAAATCCGTGTCAAAAGAAACCGTGTAAAAAGAGAGTTGGGTGTATATTCATTAAAGATGATGAAATTTTTGCAAATAAAATTTATATGACAAATTGTTATGAGTGGCGTTCTAATACGACATGGCTTATGACAATCTTGAAAAGTAGAACAAAAATTAAGTTGCTCCAAAATCTGTCGGGTTTATACTTAAATATGTGACAATACATATATATTCGCATGTATACAATAAAAACTCGATTAAAGATGATTAAATTTTTGCAAATAAAATCCATATGACACATTACCGTACTCATACCACATTGCTTTCGACAATCTTGAAAATTATAAGAAAAATTTAGTTGCTCCAAAATCGGTCGGGTTTAGACTCAAATGTGTGGAAATACATAATAAGAACTCGATTAAAGATGATGAAATTTTTGCAAATAAAATTCATATGTCTCATTGTAGACTCAAATGTGTCTAAATATGTACATATAAATTCACTTGTACAAAATAAGAACTCGATTAAAGATGATGAAATTTTTGCAAATAAAATCCATATGACCCATTGTTATGAGTTGCGTACTCATACCACATTGCTTTCGCAATCTTGAAAATTATAAGAAATATTAAGTTGCTCCAAAAGCGGTCGGGTTTAGACTCAAATGTGTGGAAATACATATATTACACGTGTACAAAATAAGCACTCGATTAAAGATGATAAAATTTTTGCAAATAAAATAGATATGTCCAAATTTTATGATAAACGTACTCATGCCACATTGCTTTCGACAATCTTGAAAATTATAAGAAATATTAAGTTGCTCCAAAATCGATCCGGCTTATACTCAAATGTGTGGAAATACATATACATATATCCACGTGTACAAAATAAGACCTCCATTAAATATGATGAAATTTTTGCAAATAAAATCCAAATGACTCATTGTTATGAGTAGCGTACTCATACCACATTGCTTTCGCCAATCTCGAAAATTATTAGGAAAATTAAGTTACTTCAAAATCGGTCGCGTTTAAACTCAAATGTGTGGAAATACATATATATTCACGTGTACAAAACAAGAACTCGAATTAAGATGATGCAATTTTTGCAAATAAATTCCATATGACCAATTTTTATGATTAACGTACTCATACCTCATTGCTTTTGACAATCTTGAAAATTATAAGAAAAATTAAGTTGCTCCAAAATCGGTCGCGTTTAAACTCAAATGTGTGGAAATATATATAAATTCATGTACACAAAATAAGAACCCGATTAAAAAAGATGAAATTTTTGCAAATAAAATTCATACACCAATTTTTATGATTAACGTACCCATACAACATTTCTTTCGACAATCTTACAAATTTTAAGACAAAATAAGTTGCTCCAAAATCGGTCGCGTTTAAACTCAAATGTGTGGAAATACATATATATTCACATGTACAAAACAAGAACTCGATTAAAGATGATGCAATTTTTGCAAAAAAAATCGACAATCTTTGAAGTTATAAGAAAAATTAAGTTGCTCCAAAATCGGTCGGGTTTATACTCAAATGTGTGGAAATACATATATATTCACGTGTACAAAATAAGAACTCGATTAAAGATGATGAAATTTTTGCAAATAAAATCCATATCACCAATTTTCATGATTAACTTACTCATATGACATTGCTCTCGACAATCTTGAAAATTAGAACAAAAAGTAAGTTGCTTCAAAATCGGTTGGGTTTAGACTCGAATGTGTGGAAATATATATACATTCAAGTGTACAAAATAAGAACTCGAATAAAGATGATGAAATGTTTGCAAATAATATCCATATGACCCATTGTTATGATTAGCGTATTCATACTACAATGCTTTCGACAATCTTGAAAATTATAAGAAAAATTAAGTTGCTCCAAAGTCGGTAGGGTTTTGACTCAAATGTGTGAAAATACATATATATTCACGTGCACAAAATAAGAACTCGATTAAAGATGATGAAATTTTTGTAAATAAAATTCATATGTCCCATTGTAGACTCAAAAGTGTCTAAATACATATACACCGAACTCTCTTTTTACACGGTAGATACGTTCCTCAGAAATCCGTGTAAAAAGAAACCGTGTAAAATAGAGGCGTTTCCTATAGTAAAATGGGGGATACGTTCCATGTGATTTGAAAACCGTGTAAGATGAAATAAAGAACTATATTTACTTCGAAAAACCGTGTAAAAAATGTTGAAAACTATAGAATTTCAGATATGCATACAAATTGTATGTTCATATAATTCATACTGGTAAAAAATTAGTAGAGCAAGCAACAAACAAAAGAAATCTGTTAATCCAGAATTAAGAACAGAAAAATTAGAATAGAAATAAAGAAAAAATATTTACATAGCTACATAATTATTCGTCGCTGCTATGTATGTTCATGTCAGCAATGGTGCCAAGTGTTGTAAAAACAAACATAATTACAAAACAGTGATTTTAAATTATTAAATTTTTTTCAACCGCGTAACTTCAAATCCGTGTCAAAAGAAACCGTGTAAAAAGAGAGTTGGGTGTATATTCATTAAAGATGATGAAATTTTTGCAAATAAAATTTATATGACAAATTGTTATGAGTGGCGTTCTAATACGACATGGCTTATGACAATCTTGAAAAGTAGAACAAAAATTAAGTTGCTCCAAAATCTGTCGGGTTTATACTTAAATATGTGACAATACATATATATTCGCATGTATACAATAAAAACTCGATTAAAGATGATTAAATTTTTGCAAATAAAATCCATATGACACATTACCGTACTCATACCACATTGCTTTCGACAATCTTGAAAATTATAAGAAAAATTTAGTTGCTCCAAAATCGGTCGGGTTTAGACTCAAATGTGTGGAAATACATAATAAGAACTCGATTAAAGATGATGAAATTTTTGCAAATAAAATTCATATGTCTCATTGTAGACTCAAATGTGTCTAAATATGTACATATACATTCACTTGTACAAAATAAGAACTCGATTAAAGATGATGAAATTTTTGCAAATAAAATCCATTCGACCCATTGTTATGAGTAGCGTACTCATACCACATTGCTTTCGACAATCTTGAAAATTATAAGAAAAATTAAGTTGCTCCAAAAGCGGTCGGGGTTAGACTCAAATGTGTGGAAATACATATATATTCACGTGTACAAAATAAGAACTCGATTAAAGATGATGAAATTTTTGCAAATAAAATCCATATGACCAATTTTTATGATTAACGTACTGATTCGTCATTGCTTTTGACAATCTTGAAAATTAGAACAAAAATTAAGTTGCTCCTAAATCGGTTGCGTTTAAACTCAAATGTGTGGAAATATATACATATATATATTCAGGTATACAAAATAAGAACTTGATTAAAAATGATGAAATTTTTGCAAATAAAATCCATATCACCAATATTTATGGTTAACTTACTGTTATGACATTGCTTTCGACAATCTTTAAAATTATAAGAAAAACTAAGTTGCTCCAAAATCGGTCGCGTTTAGATTCAAATGTGTGGAAATACATATATATTCACGTGTACAAAAGAAGAACTCGATTAAAGATGATGAAATTTTTGCAAATAAAATCCATATGACTTATTTTTATGATTAACGTACTCATACGTCATTGCTTTGCTAATCTTGAAAATTATAGGAAAAATTCGCTCGTTGTATTTATAACCATACAAATTTACGACGACGTTTGCAATAGGGATATCTCGCACGAATATTATTAAGAACAAATACTTCATTCACAGTGAACTTCGTATTATTATAGTTTTAATATCTGGAAATTCAATTTTACAGAGTTTTACGATTATAAATTCAGGTTTTAGTTTTTAAATCTCACCTTACTCGTGTCGTTCCCTGAAACCAAAAGGAGCCGTTTTTCGTAAAATCACGAGATGGCCGAAACCATGCTTCGTTCAGTGTCAGAGTTACACAAAAAGGAGTAAATTCAGTGTTTTTCATTACTACATGACGGCCCCCGTGATTCGAAGCAGGAGTCGGAGAATCAGCACAAACATCCAGGACTGCCAACTTAGATGCCGGTCGTCGAAAACTTCCTTGCGGCGACTTCACCAACGCCGAACGCACCTGACCATCTGCCGCCGAGAAATCCTCTACCACAATACCACGCTTCCACTGCCCGCGGCACTCGTTGTAGTCACAGATGATAACCACATCGCCGGCCTTGATTGGCTCCCCTCTTCGGAACCATTTTGTTCTGCGAGTCAACGTCGGCAAATATTCAAAAACCCACCTTTTCCAAAATGTCTGTTTCAATTGTTGCACTACGTGCCATTGCTTCTTAAGACATCCATTTTCTGGCACTGCTGGTGTCTGTACGAAATTGGGACAACCCAGTAGGAAGTGATTCGGGGTTAGCGGATCCGCGGTTGTACTCTCAACTGGTATGTGTGTGAGCGGTCGCGAATCGATTACATTTTCTGCCTCTATCAACAAGCTCTGGAGTGTGTCTACCTGAGGCGCTTTCTCCTTTAACGTAAATGACAGGACCTTCTTCACCGATTGAACCATACGCGCCCAAGCGCCACAAGCTGATGGATTCAACGGCGTATTAAAAACCCATTCGATGTTTCAAAATCGGCACTCTTGCTGTATGCTCTGCTCAATTCTCGCCCACGGTTCTTTGCTCGCGCCAATGAAATTGGTGCTTCTGTCGCTCCTTATTCGCTCCGGCACACCTCTCCGATTCACAAAGTTCCTCAAACAAAGCACTACTGCATCCGTTGATAAATCCCTTGCTAGTTCCAAATGGATCGCTCTAACAGTCAAACAGGTAAACACGGCAACCCATCGCTTCTCTCGCCGTCGTCCAACTGCTACCCAGACTGGTCCGAAATAGTCTATGCCCGTGTAGGTAAATAAGCGGATGTATGGGGTGACGCGATAAATTGGTAGCTGTCCCATTTGTGGAGTCTGGGGAACGGCGCTTACGTTCTTGCATACTTGGCATCTCCTCTTTGCAGACTGTACGAGACGACGTAGGTTCGGAATCCATAATTTGTAACGGATAGCACAAAATATCGCTTCTTGGTTTTGGTGTTGAAAAATTTCATGATAGTGCTGTATAATTAATCGGGTCAAATCGTGCTCCTTTGGGGGAATAATTGGTTTCTTTGTGCATATTGACACACAACTTGCGTTGCCTAGACGTCCACCTAAGCGTAATACGCCGTTTTCGGTCAGGTCAACTTCCACAGAGTGCTCGATTTACTAAGCTGCATATTATCTCGAAGAAGATCCATTTCGTTCTTGAACTCTGTTTCCTGAACCATGCGACAAATAAAGTTTTCTGCATTTTTTAGCATACCAGCATATATTTTCGTCGGTTGAACTAATTTGGTTTTGTCGCGGCATGAGCGAAATTTTTCAATCGCGAGCTCAACCCAACATATAATTTTCAAAAAACGGCAGTAATTAGAGTATCTTTTAAAATGAATAACATTTTACACGTTTTGGACAGTATACAACTCTTTGGTGCGGACCTCTACTTGAGATTCGCTTGATATTACGCCATCTGGCATCAACGGCCAAGCCTCTTCGCCAAACTTTAATGGCCTTCCAGCCATTTGCTACTTACTGAAAACGTTTGGAATCTAGTTCCTTCGTCAGCTGGGTTTAATTTGCCCGGCACCCACCTCCACTGGCAAACTTCAATTGAAAATGAAATTGGTCGTTTTCGGCATCCCAATACATGCCCAAAATTTTCTCCGAAGTTGACTCGCCACTGGGCATGTTTTTTGTATTCGACTTTGGCAATGATGATGGTACATCGATGATCGCTCTTAATAGTTCTTCCGAATTTGACACGAAACGTCTAAGCTCAAAATTAACCACACTAAGTATAAATTTAATTTGCGTCGTGACGTTAATCGCCTCATCGACCGACTGGAATGGGTCTACATAGTCGTCCACATAATGCCGGTTGATTATGCCCTCTACTGCTCGTGGAAATTCGCTTCTATATTTTTCAGCATTTAAGTTTTTAATATAGTGTGCTGAGCAGGGGGAGCAGATGGAGCCAAAGATCATGGCCTTCATCTCGTATACGTCTTGTGCCTTTGTTGTTTCCCCATTTCTCCACAGAAACCTTTGCGCACATCGATCATCGTTTTTTGTATCTACGAGGCGAAACATCTCTTTGATGTCCATTTGCTAACATATTCAGCAATTTTTTTTTATACCAATCTGCAAAATCGGAATCGCTTAACATGCGCCTTTCAACCATCCCTAATCGCTTCAGCGCCATGCCATAATTTTCGACAAGGAGGACATTATCGCTCTTCCATAAGAGCCCCGTTTCGTACTTGTGCCCTAAATACTTTGTGGTTTGTTCTAAAATGTTTTCAGCTCTTATATCCGCTGTTGACTTCACGCGCGGCAACGACGCCGGCTTATAATTCTCTTACTCAAAACACTCCGTCATTTGGTTATGCAAATCTTTTAAAATATTATCGTCAGTGGCCACATGCCCGACAGTAGCTTCTTCACAATTGGGCTCGTTTGACCCGAATAACACCCAACCAAGTTTCGTATTGTGAACAGTGAAACCGTCAACAAAATTCAATACATTGATTGGCCGTACCAAATTCGTGTGTGAAACGCCAATAAGTACCTGCGCTGTAGCATTTTTATAATTTCTAATTGTAATGCCTACCAATTCATTATGCTGCTTGACCATTCGGCAGAAAGAGTTTACTCGGTGTACGCACCCCCTTCATAAGAAATTTCTCAGCGCCCTCGAAGGCGCCAGCAATCTCCAGTCGCACTTCTCTTGACATTTCGTTAGTCGTCTTGTTTCCAACCCATTTAAGTGATAAAAAACTAGATGCGCCCTTTAGACCGAGCACATCCGCTGTGCTTTCTTCCAATAACGACACCTTGGCACCTTCGTCAATAATAGCAATTATCTCCATCGTTCCTTTTGGACCGCTCAACTTCACCGGCAAATATTTCAATAATGTGTAACGATCAATATGCTTGTTTTGCTTTTCTTTTTCGCATTTGTCAGGTGTATTTTCAGTTTGACAAACGCTTACAGTTTTGCAGCCACTTATTGTAGCGACAGCTGACTGTTCAGGCACAGAGCTGCATTTCTCAAAAGACTTAAAATTAAAATTATGGAGACAGTCTCTCTCGATCCTTCGTGCAGTGCACACGTTAAAAATCGAACTTGGCAGTGGCTTGTGAATTAAAACAGAGTTTCTGTTCTCTTGAGTGCTGATTTGTGGATTATAACTAATAAAACAGTTTTTTTTTTATAGTTAAAAAGAACAGTTTGGTTAAAGTTTTGTAAATTGTGATAAATTTACTTTCAAATACATTTACTACAGAAAACAATTTATTAATAATTACAGCTGGGTAAAATGTTGACAATGGGTGACCCACCCGATACTTTCGTAATACGAAATACTGATGGGTTTAAACTAAATAAAGATAAAACCCTTTTATTAATTAGCCCTGGACCGAAATACCTTGTAATGAGACGTGTTAATAGTGAAAAAAATTTAAATGATGTCTCCCCACTTCTAATAAGAAAAACCATCGATGCCGTTTGTGGTGAAATAAAAGAATGCAAAAAACTTCAAAACGGTACTCGTTTAATTCTCACAAAAAACCTTACCCAAGCGCAAAAGTTAATTACTCTCACCGCACTCAGTTTCTCTATTCAAGTTGAAGTAACTGAGCACCAAACTTTAAATTTCTCCAAAGGTATAATTTATTCTAATGATTTGAGAGGAATACAAGAAGAAGAAATTCTTATTGAATTGCGTGATCAAGGCATAATAGAGAGAAAATGACATTTTAAAAAAAACTGGATTAATAATTTTGACATTCCAATTAATGGCACTTCCAGAAAAAATAAACATTGGCTATGAAAAACGTTTGTCCGACCTTACATTCCTCTACCAATGAGATGTAAAAATTGTTGGAAATATAATCACACTGCGAAATGGTGCAGAAGTGAAAAAGCTTGCCAAAACTGTGGCGAAGCATATCATCTGTTGTGTGATGATGAAAAGTGCAAAAAATCTCCAGTGTGCATTAATTGCACCAACAATAAATTAGACGATTGTGCTCACAACGTTTTAGACAAAAAATGCGTTATATTTATACAACAAAAAGAATTGCAGGCAATTAAAACTATTGAGAAAGTTGACCACCGCACAGCAACAAAAATATACAAAGAGCGCCACAGTAATGATGTTGTTACCTGTGCCGAGATTTTACGATCCACAAATGAGACAGCGAAAACTTCAAGCAATCAAAATACTCAAACTAACTCAGCCTGTCCCTCCACTGCTACAAAACCACAACAACAAAATAGGTTGTTCCAGACAAATACAAGTTGTCCCAACTCCACGCACAGCAACGGCAATTCTGATGCAGATGAACCATGCTCTTCTACCCGTAAGGTGGTTCCTACAATTAAACTTCTTCCAAGAAATACTCCCAAACATATGGTTAAAAAGCTCACAACAACAAGAGCAAAAAAGAAACCACGACGTTCGTCTCCACCATCATGCACTGACGATGATTTGCTCAACAAAAATATTTAAGTACCCTGCTATTATTTTTACATCAACTTCGAATTTACATATATACGTTATTACTAATATGTATATATTATTTTTTAACATTAACATCCAAACAAACATAAGTACTATGCTATACCACATGAATTTAAATACTTTGCTATATATTGATCTTTCAATATCTACTACTATTTATATTACCCTACATACTCGTATTTTGCTGTTTGTATTCTTATTGATTTGTTTACATTGTTATATATTAGTATTAATTGTAGTGGGTAAAGTAATAACCAATTACTCAGCTGATTTTGAACTTTTTATAATATGCTTAAAGTTATACAATGGAACATTAATGGATACATAAACAATTATAATGAATTGCAAACTTTAATACGCGCTCATAATCCCCACGTTATTTCACTCCAAGAAACGCACCTTTCTTCAACCAATACTATTCCAATTCCACCAAATTACAACATTTACAATTTTAACTCATCCTCATCTTCGCATGGGGGGGTAGCCTTGCTAATCCACTCAACGGTACAACACACACATACGAACATTAACACCGACTTTGAAGCTATTGCAGCAACAATTATATCCAAACATGTTTTTGAAATAGTGTCTGCTTATATATCTCCCAACAAACATTTCCACACCAACAACCTTGATAATGTTTTCTCATCAGTTAGTCACTCCTCTCTGATAACAGGCGATTTCAATGCTTTGCATTCTGATTGCGGCTCTACGAGAAATAATAGTAGAGGTTCAATACTCTCCAACTTTATCAACAGCTCAAATTATATATTGCTAAATGACGGCTCTCCGACTCACCTGAGCACTCACAACTCCCACACGCATATAGATCTTACTTTTTGCTCTCCAACTTTAAGTCTCAACTGCGCATGGAAAACTGTAAATGACACACACAGCAGTGATCACTATCCTATCGTCATTACTCTTTTTCATACTCCTTACTCTCCTCTTTCAAAAGCTAAACCCCATTTTTTAACAACACACGCTAACTGGGTTCAATATGCCAACATTTGTTCAGAACACAATGAGTCATTACCTTTTAGTTCCAATGTAAATAAAGAAGCTGCAGTAATGAAGAGAATTATTCTCAGGAGTGCAAACTTGTCCATCCCGCAATCTAAGAATAAGCCACATAATAAAGTGCCATGGTGGAATCATGAACTACAGCAACTAAAAAACAACAAAATTCATTGCTGGCGACTACTAAATCGCCTAATTACTACTCAAAACGTCATTAATTACAAACGTGCAAACTCTAAATTCAAACGGGAGCTAAAATTAGCCAAAAGAAATTCGCTTTTCAAATTCACATCAGAAATTACTCCTAGTACGCCTATACATATAATTTGGACGAACATAAAGCTTCTTAATGGTCTTTACAAGCCAAAAACAATTCATTGTCTGAATTCTTCCAACCCAGCTCTTCCAAATATTATAAATCCTAATGCTATCGCAGAGGAATTTTGTAAATACTGGTCTGAAAATTCGGCTGACTCTAGCTTTCCAACAACGTTCCAATATGCTAAAAATCAATATTTATCTTCAAATCCAACTTACCTTGCATGTAAAAAAGCCAAACACTTGGAAAATCCAATTACGTTGATGGAGCTGAATTATGCTGTTGGAAGTCTAAGAGGTAGAACTCCTGGTATGGACAGGATTACGTATCCAATGATTAAAAATTTACCATACACTTGCCAACTTAGGCTGTTAAAATTATACAACTTGACTTTCGACTCATACATTCCGCAATCATTCAAAACTAGTACCATAATTCCTATTCTAAAACCAAAAAAAAATAAAATTTTCAAAACCTCATACAGACCAATATCCCTCAATCCTTGTTTAGCAAAAATACTTGACAAAATTGTCGCACAAAGACTATGGTGGTTTATCTCTGAGGATAAACTCATCAATAGCCATCAACTGGGATTCCGAAAAGGTAGATCCGTGTCAGATTGTCTAGTTTATCTGGACTTTCTGATAGCGGAATCCCTCTCTCGTAAAAATCATTTATCGATCATTTCTTTAGATTTTGCAAGCGTATTTGATAAAATAGGTATTCACGACAAAAACTTTGAATATATTGCATATGCTGATGATTTTAATTTAATTAAAAAATTTGGAAAAAATAAAAATGTTTCAGTCGATCTTCGTAATATAATAAGTGATATATCGGAATGGTGTGAATATTCTGGGGCCCGATTATCCCCCGACAAATGCAAGCATTTACATATATATCGAAAACGCGATTGCACTTGCGGTCTCCTTATAGACAACTTAATCATCTCTCAATCGAGACAATTAAAAATACTAGGAGTAATTTTTAATCAAAGGTATAACTGGAATGACCATGTTTCCTATTTACGAAATTCATTACTAAGCAAACTAAATGTCATAAAATGTCTCTCATGTGTAAAATACAATTGTAATATATCTTCACTTTTATCAACAATACATGCTTTAATTATATCAAAAATTAATTATGCCATATTTCTGTATGGTTTTGCACCTAAAGCCCAGCTATATAAAATTAAAACAATTCTTAATTCTGCGGTTCGTCTATCCTTTGGCGCTTTACGCTCTACTCCTGTTTCCAACTTACTTTTTGAAGCCAACATAAAGTCCATGGAGATGCAACGTGATATGGCAATACTAAAACTCTCCAAGCTAGTTTTAAACAGCCGCGACTCTCCACTTTTCAAAATAATTAAAAAACTTGTGAAACACAAAAGACCATACCATAAATATGTCCCGGTATTATGCAGAGCTTTTGAAGCCTGTGAGCAAATTGACCTCCCTATATTTGATATTAAAAAAATAAATTCCCCAAATCCACCGTGGCTCCTTAACAACATGTGCATTGATACTAGCCTGCATAAATTCAATAAGCAAACTACTTCTCCTGATGTCTTCCGAAGACTATTCAACGATTTAACTGGCAAGTTTACTGGTTATTCGTTCACATACACAGATGGATCCAAAAGTAGCCACACAACATCTTACAGCGTAACAACTTTAAACACCATTTTTTCAACATTTCTTTTACCTAACTACACTTCTGTTTTTACTTCAGAAATTATTGCCATATTCCAAGCGATAACTATCTTAATTAAACAACGTGGTAAACACGTAATCTGCACTGATTCCCTTTCTGCAATTGAAGCTATAAAAAATATAAACAATAATAATTACTATGCCTCCACCATCAGAAATCAATTAGTTAATTATTACCCCAAAATAGTACTTATATGGGTACCAGGGCATGTTTTAATTCCCGGAAATGAATTTGCTGATGAAACAGCTAAATGTGCTGCTTCTACTCCGCTTATTTTATCCCAAAACATTAGCTACAAACACATTTTTCTTTTATTCAACAAAATTCCTTCACAAACACATCTACGTGGTATCAGAATATTAACGTACTCAAATCCTTTCCAATGAAGTTTATCACACCTAAAACAAGATTAGACATAACAAAATTCGAGCGCTTAAGGTTGGGTCATACAAAATTAACGCACCAACATTACATATCCCAAACTCCTCAACTTCACTGTCCCTATTGTGACACTGGCATATTTATAGACATAGAACATATTTTAAATCATTGTAAATATACGTTTTAGTTATCTAAGAACATTAATTTTTAAAAATATTGAACCCACATCACTTCTTGCCACTGTTAATGAAAACAACGTCAATAAAATAACATCATTTTTGAAACGTTCGAAGCTTTATTATCTCATCTGAAACAAATGTAAATAACTACATATAAGTAGATAAGAAATTAATATATATAAAGATATGTATATGTAAATATAAGTATATAACTACATACGTAATATTCTAGTTAACCTGTACATGAATATATGTAAGTATGCACTATAGAAATACATGTATGTATTAACATTAAAAGAACGTAAGGCCTACGTTGCTATCGTTCAAAATCTGAACTAGCTTGTAACTAGTTTGTAATTATAAGTTTAGTCTAAATAAATAATAATAAAAATAAAAAATTATGTAGAAGTCGATTATGAAACCTGCGGCAAGAATTAATCCCACACTCCCGTCGTTTTGTACAATTGCGGGTGTGATGACCTTCGTTGTGGCAACTGAAACACAACTGACGCTTCTTTATGATGTTCCACCTCTGGGAAATATCCAAATCTTTAAATTTTGGACATATGTATGTATAACTTGTGATTTTCCTGGCACAATATGCATTTTTGTTTGTCTTCATTTACTGTTAACACTGGTTTTGAAGCTTTTAGTTTGTTGACAGCAAGCTCATTTATACTTGGATTTTTTGTAGTACCCATGTCATTAGCCACATAAATGTAAGTAGCAATTTGTTGTAACCAGGAACAGAAGTCTCGTAGGCTCCGATACGGCTGCTGTATAGTAAAGGTGTGGCGCACCCATTCCTCTCTCTTACTAAGAGGCACCTGGCTCACCAATTCGTCGATTAGTGTTGGATTTCTAAATGGGGATGCGCACCTACGCTTTCGAGGAATGCCGTCAAATCGGATACCATTGTAAAAAAATTTGTAGTTTCACCTTATTTCGCAGTGGCAATAGCTGGGAATACTCGCGCCTTAGCTATCTGGCTACGAATAAGAAGTTCCGGGCGTTCATACATGAACTCCAGTGAACTAAACACCTAATCGACACTCGCAGGGTGTATTAACAAGGATTGTACGCGTTGGCGAACCTGGCCCTTTAGTGCCTTTTGCAAACGCAACAAGTTCTCCAGGTTTGTATAGCCGTAGGTTGCAGTCATTGGAGTTTATGTTGTTTGCACTAGTATAAGTATGAGCAGAACTTACCTTGGTATTGTTTCGAAACATGTCGGTGGCGTCGGTGTTCACAGATGTTAAGTTGGTGGCAGTGGTATGTATAGGCACGTGTGCAGAGGTGTTACCTAAGAGTGTGTCAAAACGATGAACGTTGGCAAATTTCAAGCTGTCAGCAGAGACATAGTTAGTAGGATATACGTCGGCGCGGCTAGGTTAGGTTAGGTTAGGTGGCAGCCCGAAAAGGGCTCACTTAGACTTTAATTTATAGTCCATTGTGATACCACTATGCAGTTCTCCCCTTCCCTGAACTGAAGGACCCGCTGGTAAGCGTTAAGAGAAACGTCGTGTGTTCTTTATGAAGGAGCGTAGCCTTTCGATGGATACATCGGACAGCCCCTCGGGAGTATCGAAAAAGTATGAGCCAAGGTGTCTGCATCTAAGCCTAGCGAAAGCGGGGCAGCTAAGAAGGTAATGTTGAGATGACTCCACCTCATCATCCTCCATACAGCACCCACAACTTGGGTCAGAAATGATGCCCAGCCTGACAGCGTGGGTCCCCATCGGGCAGTGCCCTGTCAGAACACCGATCAGGGCCGAGAGTAATGGTCTTGAAGAGCTTAATAATTCCCCAGACCGTCTGCGGTCCACAGCCGGCCAAAAGGACCTTGCAACTTTGCACGTCGGGGTTTCCGCCCAGCGTTTGCTGAGCCGACTGAAGGCCCATTTTTCCAGAAGCAGACCGCATGTGGACATGGGAACTCCAATGCCCTTCCTTCCTGGAGTGATTTCTTCTGAAGTGCCCTGACGAGCCAGCTCGTCCGCGCGACAGTTTCCGTCGCTGTGACCTGGTACCCAAATCAGTCGAATGCGGAAGGTTGCTGAGGCGGCCGATAAGGAGGCCAGGCACTCTCCGACCAGTTTCGACCGGAGAGTCAGCGATCCCAGGGCCCTGATTGCAGCTTGACTGTCCGAGTAGATGCTTACCACCTTCTGTGTGTTAGTAGTGCCGCGACGCAAGTGGTCTGCTGCTTCCTTGATGGCAGCTATTTCAGCTTGAAAAACGCTGCAGAAATGCGGTAGTCTAAACTTACTATGGAGCGACAGTTCCTCGCAGAATGCACCTCCTCCTACTCTTCCCTCCAGCTTCGATCCATCCGAGAACATGTTCACTGCGCCTTTGCACCAGAGGTCGTCTCCCTCCCACTCCTCTCTTGATGGGATGTGGGTCGTGAAGGATCCTCTTGGGGCGAGCTTCGGTACGCATTGATCGACGTCCCCTGGGATGAATTCGAAGTGTTTAAGGATCCCTGAGTGCCCGTACTCCGGGGTGAGGGAGAACCCGGCGCTTCGCAGTCTGATGGCAGAGCGGGCGGCGGCAACTCTGCCCGCCAAGTCTACAGGAATGATGCCAAGCATCACATTTAGAGCAAGCGTGGGAGTGGTGCGAAGTGCCCCGCTGATACCAATCAAGGCGCTTCTCTGCACCCGTTCCAGATTCTTTGCTAGAGTAGATTTATCCAGGGAGCTCCACCAGATAAAGACACTATAGGGCATAATGGGTTTAATTGTCGTTTCGTACAGCCAGAGGACAACTTTAGGAGAGAGACCCCATCTCTTCCCGATGGCATTCCTGCAGCAGTATAAGGCAACCGACGCTTTCTTCACCCTGTCCTCGATGTTCGGCCCCCAGTTAAGCTTTCTGTCCAGAATAACCCCCAAGTACCTGACTCTGTCAGAAAGCACAAGAGGAGTGCCTGCGATCGAGGGTAACTGGGCCTCTGGCACTCTATATTTCCTGGTGAACAAGACCAGCTCTGTCTTGTTAGGGTTTATAGCTAGCCCACAGCCAGCAGGCCAATTTATAACCAAATTTAGATGACCTTGCATGAGATCGTAAAGCGAGTTCAGGAACTTCCCCCTGACTATGAGTGCCACATCATCCGCATAGGCGACCACCCGGCAACCCCTCCCCTCCAGTTTCTCTAGAACCTCGTTTAAGACAATGTTCCAGAGGAAGGGTGAGAGAACCCCTCCTTGTGGGGTGCCCCTGCTCACCTTTTGCTGAGCCGATGCGCTTCCCCACTCCGCCACGACAGTTCTGTCACATAGGATATTTGAGATGAACCTGGTCAAGTTGGTTTCAACTCCAAGCCGGCCAAGGGCCAATATAACCGCATTTGGAAGAACATTGTTGAATGCCCCCTCTATGTCGATGAAGACACCCACTGCGTATTCTTTGTGCTCGAAAGACTCTTCGATGTTTTTAACCACGGTATGCAGAGCAGATTCTACGGATCTGCCCTTCGTGTAGGCATGCTGAGAGAGACTAAGTCTCTCGCGTGGAATTTTATTTCTAATATATAGGTCGATCAGCCTCTCTAAGGTCTTCAGAAGGAAGGACGAGAGGATGATTGGTCTGAAGTCCCTTGGCGACACGTGGGAGCTTTTCCCCGCCTTTGGGATGAATGTGACCCTCACCTGTCTCCAGGCCTTCGGGACATACCCCCTGTCCACGCAGTTCGCGTAGATGGGGGTGAGCCACCGACAGGAAACATCTTTCGCCCTCTGCAGTTGCGCGGGTATTATACCGTCCGGTCCCGGCGACTTGAAGGGTTTGAAAGAGTTAAGAGCCCAGAGCAGACGACGCCCCTCCAGTAGTTCACTGGAGGACACCAAGCCACAGCCGAGACACACGCCAGGGCCCACACTCGGCCCAGGGTCTTCGGGGAAATGAGCACCCAAAAGCAGCTTGAGGGATTCCTCGCTACTTGTCGCCCATTCTCCCGAATCAGCCCTCAGGTATCCCAAGGGAACAGGATTGTTCGAGATAATGCGTCTGAAGCGCGAAGCTTCATGGCAGCCTTCCACAGTTTCGCAGAAGTTTCTCCATGACATACGCTTGGACTTCCTAATTTCATATTTATATATTGAGAGACCCTCCTTATAGAGTTCCCAGTCCCGTGGAAGATTGCTCTTCCTAGCCTTATTGAAGAGGCGTCTGCTCGACGTCCTTAGTTCGGACAACTCTATCGTCCACCAGCCCGGCTTTGCCCTTCGTGCATTTCTGCTGAGCGGGCACGAGCTTTTGATTGCACTATTGCATGCCGAGGTGAACTTTTCCACCATGCAGTCGATGGAATATTCCGAGAGAACCGAGGCCTCATCTGGGGCTTCAGAGAGCTTTTCCTGCAGTTTCCTACAGTAAATATCCCACCGTGTTCTTCTGAGGTTCCTAAATGGTTTGCTAATTGAGCGATCTTCGTCTAAAATAAACTGAATATACCTATGGTCTGAGTAGGAGGGAGTCTCCAGCACTCTCCAGTCAGATATGCTGGGTATAAGGAGAGAAGAAACCAGGGTAACATCTAGCACCTCACGCCTGGCCGCAGTTAAGAAGGTGGGTTCATTTCCTCTATTGCATATAGCTAAGTTTTCGCTAACAATAAAATCAAAAAGTGACTCACCTCTTATGTTTATATCCGAGCTTCCCCAGCATGTGTGCCACGAGTTTGCATCAGATCCAATGATGACCGCGACGTTCCGCCGGTTGGCTTCGGCTATGGCTTCCCGTAGCAGAGTCGGAGGTGGTTCCACCGCATCGTCATGCGCCATATATGCCGAGATAAGCCAGAGCTTACCTGCGCCGCCTTCCAGGCTTACGGTAACAATGTCTTCATTGCTGAAATTGGGCAAAATAAATGCTTTTAGTTCTCTTCTGATGAGCATGCAAGATCTAGGTTTACCTGCTTGCATCTGCGCCACCAGCTTATAGTTTGGCGTCCTGATACCAGAAATTCCGTTACTGCTCAGCCACGGCTCCTGTATCAGGACTATATCGGCTCCACCTTTTTCAAGGTGGATAATGAGGTTTGCGGACGCCGCTTTAGAGTGTTGGAGGTTTATCTGTAGGATCTTCATCCAAGATTTCCTCCATCCACGTCAGTTCGGCGTCCTCGTCCACCGCGGTGAGAAGGTTTTCTTCCTCCGCTCTGTCGAAGAAACGGCCAATGTTTATAACAGAACCCGCCGTAGAGGGAACGTCACTAGCACTTTCCGCCTCCGAAGCCACTGATTCGACGTCCATATTCATGGTGTCGACTGTCGATGATTCCTCAGCCCTGTGCACTTCTGGAGGTGCGGGGTTATCCCCCCCGGCATCGGATTGGTAGACCCTAAGGACTACCTTTTCGAAGCCGTAGTTTATAACCCCCTGGCACTCGGAGAGGGGGACGAGCGACTCCGCATTCAGCAGTATGACCGCCTGCCTGTTCGGGTCCTCGGACCGCTCTACCTTGACCACCCTCCAGTTGTGTATCGGTAAGTGCGGGTTGCAGTACCGGAGAAGCTCCTCCATTTCCTCCGGTGTGGAAGGCCCTGCGGGTAGCCAGACCCGGGCGCGCGGACGAGAAGGTAGATCCCTCTAGTTCACAGCTTCCAGTTTGGCGCCCTTCCAGACCTCCCCCACCAGAGCAACTGCAGCCTTGTAGACGTTCGCTGACCTTTCATCAGCGCATATTATCCGCTTGTGGATACCATGGTGCCACCCGGCACTTTCACACTTTGGAGGAGGGCCAGGGTTTTCCCTGACCGCCCTCATAAACACCGTGGTTATGGCCGCAGCAACCCACCTCCACTTTTCATTGGGGATGGCTCCATCCTCCTTGCTATTGTCAATCACCCCAAGGGTGACCGACCCCGCCCGTTTAGCGATTTCGCTGAAGGAAAAAGGTGGGCCACCCGTCTTGGATCTTTTGACCGCCGGGTTTTCACCTTCCAGAGACCTTTGTATCTTCAGTGGCTGGATTGAAGAGGGTATGTTAGCGGTGCTAGTCGCCGCCTTCTCCCCCTCGGCCTTCCTCTCGCTTAGGACCCCACGAGCCCACTCGAGGGTCTTCGCGTGCCTCTCAGGCAGCTGGCCAGTCTCCTGCCCGCCGTATCGGCCGATAATTTTGGCTGCTAACCGTCGGTCGGAATGCGCTCTTCGCCCAGCAGACCTCTGCCTGTCCGACCGCTTAGGCGCAGGTTTCTGCGCACTAACGGAGTTATTGGATGCCCCTTTGCTAGTGCTAGCAAAGGCTTGTTCCGTATTAGGCTGAGCCGTGGACGGTTTCGCCCTTGGCCCCCCCCGCCCCTTTCCTACCGTTTGTTGTAGCCGCGGTCGTTTTCGACTCGGCTGCCCTACTGGTCGATGACGAATTCGCCGTAAACCTACCCCCCAGCTTGGACCTAGAGTCAGTAGGGTAGGCGCGGCTAACGTAGGCAGAATTTGTGACGGCAGAAGTGGCATAGGTGTTTGTGGGACGAAAGTCGGCACGGTGGGTGTTGGCTAGGTGTGCGTTGGCAGGATTGACTCGCGATTGTATCTCCTTCCTTAGAATACTCTTTTCCTCCTTCGATGCTTCTAAGGATGCTTTTAGATATTTTAATTTTTCCCGTAGCTTATCCAATTCGATATTTTCGTTCACGGCAACGACTTCAAGTTCCTCTTCGCTGGCAGAGTCTTCGTGTTCAGACATCGCACTCCTTCTTAAGTTGTAAGGGTGATTCGGCATTGATTATATAAGGCAAGATTTACTCCAGTCCAAATTAGGAGTAAGATATGTTATGTCGGTGAATTGTCCAGTGAAGGCAAAGTAGTACACGGCATGGTGGCAAGCCCAGGTAGCTCGGATGGGGGGGGGGGGGTCTTTACCACCTGCCTACCTGCACCCACATCAACAAAATTTTTTTTTCATGCTTGACAATGTAGAACAATTGAAAAGAACAAAAAAGCAAAAAAAGAAACAGCAAAGAAGTGGTCCTGTCCCGTCCTGTCAGGTGAAGTAATCCCACCCTTACTACACGTAGACTTCACGTGAAACCTTGGGCGTTGTTGTGGCTCCTTACTGTCTTACCAAGGCCCCCCTAACCTGACATCAGTCCGTCCGTCTACCAGTCCGCAAGCATTAGATCATAGTCTACCCCCCCACTTTCTCTCGGTCGCACCCACACAAAAATTTCGTGCCTAGCACAACATGCTCATATGCCTACGACAACAAAGATTTGTTTTCATTTCATAGTTATATTTTTTTTTTCTTTTGTTATTACAATTTTACCTAAACATTTAATTTAAACTCCTAATTTAAGTTCTACTCTTACCAGCAAAAACTCAATATTACCCTTTTCTGTTTGCCTTATGCTACTCAGATTCAATCATATATTCGACAAACGTCATTAGCAATATGAATAGATATATATATTAGCATTACCCGCATGTATGACTTCAAAGATAAAGCAAAAAAAGAAAATTTAGTTACAATCTAAAGGATTACAACTTGGCAAAAAAATTAAATAATAAAAAAAAACGCGAGCTTGAATATCTAAATATACTTATATAAATGTAAATAGTTATATATGTGTGTATATGCATTTACTAATTCGTATGAACATATGTATGTCATAGTAGAGAAAGCTTTCATTCACTCACCTTGGTCTCCCGCGATGTTGGTACCAGCACGCCATAGAGGACCTGTTTGGAGAGAAATCTAATTCACATACATACATTCATATAGCTTTCAGTATGCTCTTAGCATTCCCGGATTCAGAGGCTTCTACTGCTCGCTCGTGATTGCGGGCATCGAGCGGGTCGCAAATTACTTCTGGCATCGAATTAACATTCCTGACATGATCGGATCAAAAATAAATGGAAAATTTTGGAAAACGCAACAATCTAGTGTCCTTATTTGCGATTAATAAAAAAATATAAAAACTGGATACTAAAAAAAGAAAAGAAGGAAAGAACCAAAAAAAAATTTAAAAAAACCAGAAGTACCTACGAACCTATTGCGAAAACTACTTATGTATGTACTCCTATGCACATACGTGCTTACATACCTATTTGATATACCTCCATATATGTGTATATAAATGTTTTTAAAAAAAGCATAACTATATATCTTAGAAACTAGAGTGCGGGAGACTTTGCTCCCGGCACTTCTGCTGATCTGTGGCGTAGACTGGAAGCCGGTCTCTGCTGCTGGCGTCGCCCGATGGCTTGTGCTCCTGCACGGTCAATATTCTCTCCACTGTTTCTGCACTCTTGCCCAGTTGAAGTTTTTCTCCTGTTTCTGCACTTCTGCACAGTTGGTGCTTCTTCACACTTTCGTTCTGGATCCCAACAAGTTCCTATATGTAAATAGGTCGTTGACTTGCGTTCGAAGAATCAGCTGTTCGTGGCGATGGCTTTGCTTGCATGCTAATAAGCTAAGATAAAACTTTGCAGCTCAGATCGAACACACAAGTGTGTGTATATGCTCGTATGTGTGTGCTGTTGCATATAGATATTCCTCGCGGCTAATGTTTGCGGCACACTGCACTGGCGCTTGCCGGTTGGTAGTTCCAGACCTTAAGGAAGGGAAGGTCCTTTTGCCGATTCCGCGGGCAACCTAGAAATTCGTACATTTCATTAATATTTTTTTTCTTTTTTGTTTTTTTTTTGTTTTGCATGCTTTTTCCTTTTTTTTTTTAAGTAGAACATCGCCAGCTTCGAGTACAAAGGCGTTAGAAATTTGATGATGTCAAAGGCAATCACAGTGAGCACCTTCGCACTTCAAGCCGGCGGCTGATGTGGGCACAGCGTACATATCTATGTATATACAAACATATGCACGCTTATTCATCCAATATTGTATAACAGAAACTTACCTCCAGCTCCAATGCGTTATGGAATCCTCCTTCTTTGTCGGGGGCTTATTTATCACAACTGTGTATTTTTATATAGTACATATATTATTTTTTTCTTACTGAGATCTGATTAAACCTTTACTAATTAGCACTTGCACTTGGTAGTCACTAAATCACCGCAACTTTCGTTATGTCCCGCTTTACATAGTTTGTACGAAGTCCTTTTATTCCTTTTTTCCGGGCCCGCAAGTACAATCCGTTTAAGGCACTTATTTATTAAGTTACTCAAAATGGAACACAGTTTAAATTAACATACATACACACGCTCTTGGCTACTTTGCCGAACCGTAGATTCAGCGAAAATTGTCGCTCAGACAGAGCTTCTGTCGGCATCATGTAGCCAACATTTTAGTTTGACCAACATACGTGCTCGATCGAGTTGGCCGTCACCCACACAATCACACAAGTATCTGGCAAGCAGCTGTCGTTACAGGCTCGCATCCGCCGATGGTGCCCGCATCATGGAGCGTGTGCGTAAAAAAACTATAAACGAGGCGGGTTCCCAAGCTTATTTCCGCCTCACGTGTGGCCTCGACCCACGACCTAGAGCCGGCTCAATCAAGTTTCCTGTCGGTTCTGCTTGAGTTCATATTGGGGTACGGTGTTGTGCCTACGTACACAATCACAAGATACTATCACTTAGCCACTTATATATTTACATATCTATATATAAAAGTCATGCTTAACCCTATGCCAATAGACTACTTAATCGGCTAGATAAATATGTAAATGGGTAAATACATAAGTAGATAAATAGGTTAATAAACACGTAACTAAATAACGGAATAATCACAAAACATCGTCAATAAAAATTAAATTGACTGCAATAATACAAAAAGAATCAATAATTTACTAAAATACCGCAGCCAATATACGTATTCAAGTAGTAACACAAAATTTATTTAATCGATAAATATAAACAAAAACTAAACAACATATCCCTGGGATGAAATCATCAAACGATTCTTGGACGAGCTGCTTTCTTTCCATAATCTCTCTGATTATTTCATAATCTGATTCGGCTGTCCCAAAGTGGTCCAGAAGTTCAGACTTAAGCTGAAAATACCCGAAGCTCGCGTCATCCGCGTGGTCCTCAAGTACCTGCCAATACCACTTTAGGGCATTTCCAGTAACCAGACCATGGAAACCTGTAAACAATTGATTATGCGTTATGCCGTATTGTTCTCGCATCTTTTCTATTCGGAATATGAAGCTCTCGACTATTATTCCCTTCGTGGAACCGTCAAACTTAACGTGCCATTTGTCTAGGTCAACTTTCTTCCAATTTATCGATTCCTTATTTGTATACGAATAACTTCTTTCCTGCGCAGTTTCTTCATTATTTCCTCGTCCCGAATGTGTTGGTATTGCGCCAATAGGCTCTGGTGTTGAGACCAGGCCGGGCCTTCTGATTTGAGCTTGCGTGGACGTTTCCATTCCAGCTACTCGCTCGTTCAAGTTCGACATGTTGTTACGCATATGGTGAACCTCAGTCATACATTGAGCCAGCATGTCGCTGTTTTGTGCCATCATTGCCATCATTCGGCTCAGCTGCTCAGTATTGTGTGCAATCGAATCGGCTCCAACAACTGCGGCTGCCGAGACAGTGGGGCATATTCTGCTGGTCTTGCTGGGACATTTCTAAAACTTCGTCCAGCTTACGGGAAAAACTAATGCTGCAATTTGACCTATCAAAAGCTACCTCGTCAGTTCTTCGTGCCAAGGATTGCTGATTCTCCTCGCAGCCTGATGTTCTGAATACACTAGCTGTACACCTGCTAAAATCGTTGTGGGTTGAGAAGTCTACCGGGTAGGAGATACCCGTATCTATCTGAGTGAATATGGAACTGATAACCTCGTTCTCAAAAGCTCTCGCTACGCTACGTGTGACTCTACGGTTCAAGTTTTGTAGTCCCAATCCCCTTGGCACAATTTCTTCTCTTTCTCGCTCATCCATTAATACACTAAAACTATTCCACCAAGTCCATTCTTGATTAAACAATATACTCAACTCGGACAAAGTGATCATCGGACTCACAAGAAAATTCAAATTATATAAAACTAAAAAAAAAAAACTATATATACGAGTATAATTGAATTGTTGAAATAATATTATAAAAAGTTATAAACAAAATTATTTAAAGTGAAACTATAATTAAAAATGTATTAATATAACAATATAGGTGAAAGGTAAAAATAGTAAGTACTAATGATCATAAAAAAGTATTATTAATAATAAAAAAAAAATATTGCTTTGGGCATTTAATAAGAAATAATATTCAAAAAGCGAAAAACTATTAAAAAAAAGAAAAATTCAAAAAAGTGTATGAGTGACTGCAGCCATTTAACTAGATTTTAAAAACTAACGAAAGAAATCCAGTTCAAGAATGCATACGCGTTTATAGGCAAAATTAATAACTATTAAGAGCTAAGGAAAATTCAGTCACATATAATTTCATAGACCTGAAATAATAAAAGTTTACTAAAATGAATAAATATCTAGAATAATACAAAAAATAAGGTAGAAATATAAAAAAAAATAAATAAAGAAAGTAATATTGATAATGATAACGCTCAAATCGTTGATCTTCTATTAAACACAGAAGACATTAAAACTTCATATAGTTCGGGTTTTCATTTGTATGCTTAAAAAAATCTTTAATATTTATCTCTATTGTTTATCGACAATTTCATCTAAACCATTACAATTTATAGCCGACAATATTTTGTTTAAAAATATAAGTATGTGTAAGAGTAAGAGAGTTAAAAAATTGTATTTTGGTGTGTGCTGGTGCTGTCTACCCGACGTCATGGTGGGGGTGTCGGTCCGTGTGTCCGCTGTCAAAAACTCTAAGTAAACTACCCTTCTCTCTAATAACCAATGTAACACTTCTACGAACAAAGTCTTGGCTTCAAGCGTGGCTGTCACATTTTCCCATTTAACCCTGTGTGAAAAATCCCACAAGCCTCACATATATGCCCTGCTGGAGCGCATGTCTGGTAGCTTAAATGGTCTATTTCACCTAACCCCAATTCAATTTACTGGCCGCCGCTTCATCATCATTTTCTACTCTCAAGAATGCTGACGTCCTCGAAGGCACTCTAACGATAAGGCGGGCACTCCCCCCTTCATATTTGTCACGTGGCACAAATAACTCGCAATGTTTACAAGTAATGCTACCCCCTGACCCTAATACATCCGGTAAAAGAAAGGAAAACGAAGAAGAAAGGATAGAAAATACGAAGGAAATTAAAAAAAATCTAAGGACTGACATAAAAGGCTAAAAGTTATCGTGAAAAAGTGATAAAAGGTAAAAAATAAAAAAAAGGAAAAGTAAACTAGTGGGCTGGCTATAAACGTTGGGCGCCATTGTTATGTCGGTGAATTGTCCAGTGAAGGCAAAGTAGTACACGGCATGGTGGCAAGCCCTGGTAGCTCGTCGGATGGGGGGGGGGGGTTTTGTTACAATCTAAAGGATTACAACTTGGCAAAAAAATTAAATAATAAAAAAAACGCGAGCTTGAATATCTAAATATACTCATATAAATGTAAATAGTTAAATATGTGTGTATAGTATAGTATAGTAGAGAAAACTTTCATTCACTCACCTTGGTCTCCCGCGATGTTGGTACCAGCACGCCGTAGAGGACCTGTTTAGAGAGAAATCTAATTCACATACATACATTCATATAGCTTTCAGTATGCTCTTAGCATTCCCGGATTCTGAGGCTTTTACTACTCGCACGTGATCGCGGACATCGAGCGGGTCGCAAATTACTTCTGGCATCGAATTAACATTCCTGACATGATCGGATCAAAAATAAAAGGAAAATTTTGGAAAACGCAACAATCTAGTGTCCTTATTTGTGATTAATAAAAAAATATAAAAACTGGATACTAAAAAAAATTTATCTATATATAATCGATAAAACGTTGGGCACAGAAAAAAACTCAAAGGGAATGATAAATTAATACCGGAATATGTGCAAATGTAAATTGAATAAATATCTACGCTAAGGGGATAATAAATATAATAGCGGATAGAAGTGAAAGAAAGATCAAGGAAATAGTAATAGCAACCAAATGGTAAGCAAAAAGAAAAGAAGGAAAGAACCAAAAAAAATTTAAAAAAACCAGAAGTACCTACGAACCTATAGCGAAAACTACTTATGTATGTACTCCTATGCACATACGTGCTTATATACCTATTTGATATACCTCCATATATGTGTATATAAATGTTTTTAAAAAAAGCATAACTATATATCTTAGAAACTAGAGTGCGGGAGACTTTGCTCCCGGCACTTCTGCTGATCTGTGGCGTAGACTGGAAGCCGGTCTCTGCTGCTGGCGTCGCTCGATGGCTTGTGCTCCTGCACGGTCAATATTCTCTCCACTGTTTCTGCACTCTTGCTCAGTTGAAGTTTTTCTCCTGTTTCTGCACTTCTGCACAGTTGGTGCTTCTTCACACTTTCGTTCCGGATCCCAACAAGTTCCTATATGTAAATAGGTCGTTGACTTGCGTTCGAAGAATCAGCTGTTCGTGGCGATGGCTTTGCTTGCATGCTAATAAGCTAAGATAAAACTTTGCAGCTCAGATCGATCACACAAGTGTTTTTTTTTTTTTACGGACGTTGGGATAGCGCGCTATCCATCAAGAGGCTCGTATGAATCTCTGGTGAAGCCACCTCCCCGGGACTACTCACGCATTTCATCAGGGAGGGGCTATGGCATTAATATGCCTGACTTCCATGACGCCGTTTCCATAGTCCCCCATCCACGTAAGGTGATTAGTGGTTCAGGAGCGTTCTGCTACGACTTCACCTGTGAAAGATACAAGCAAACAAAAGATTAAACATATTCAGGACTAACTTAACCTCGTTGCTAAACGACGGCGTTATTCGCGTATTCTGAGTTGAGTCATTATCTCTTTACAGATGTTTTTTACTGTATTCCAAACTGCTTTATCATTAATCATATAAGATATCAGATTTTCTGGCCTTGGATCTACCTTCATGACGATTCTTAATTTCTCCCGCTCAAATGAAAACGAAGGACGAGAAAACCGTATGTGTTCTGCGTTCTCCGCCACAGTCTCACACGAGGCACAAACTATTGTATTATCATGACCATATTTACATAAGTATTCTCTGAAACAGCCGTGCCCACTTAGCACCTGGGTCATATAAAAGTCTATTTCGCCATGCGATCTGCCTAGCCAATCCTCGATACTCGGGATGAGTCAGAAAGTCCAGCGTCCCTTTGTCGACGTGGCCCAACGTTGTTGTCATTGGGTTAGGCTTTTATGGCGTTCGGCTGCTGTCTCTTGTACTGAGAGGGCTGTGCCTTTATCTCGGGCCGTCTGATAGGTTCGCTGGATTTCGTTATCCAGCAGGTCGGCAGGCATTATGCCAGCAATTACACTACTATGGTAACCGCAATATCGTCTGCGTATCCGATTACCTTCACTTCTTTTGGAACAGGTAGACGCAGGACTCCATCGTAAGCAATAATCCACAAAACTGGGCCGAGAACTGAGCCTTGGGGAACTCCTCTGCTGACGTCATATCTATTTCTACCTAGATCAGTATTATAAAACAGAACTCTATCAGTAAGATAGCTATCTACTATATTTATAAGATAAGGTGGAGTATTTATTGCCTTTAATGCATTAATAATGTGCGACCACTTTAATGAGTTATACGCGTTTTTTATGTCTAAGGTTACTACTGCGGATTATTCCTTCTAACCGTACTTCCAGCGCTTGCCTGATATTGCTTCATCCGCTATTTCAGTGACGCGACAAATAGCATCGATTGTGGAACTTCCCTTTCGAAACCCGTACACAAGTGTGTGTATATGCTCGTATGTGTGTGCTGTTGCATATAGAGATGCCTCGCGGCTAATGTTTGCGGCACACTACACTGGCGCTTGCCGGTTTATAGTTCCAGACGTTAAGGAAGGGGAAGTCCTTTTTCCGATTCCGCGGGCAACCTAGAAATTCGTACATTTCATTAATATTTTTTTCTATATGCTATGCTTTTTCTTTTTTTTTTAAGTAGAACATCGCCATACCACATTGCTTTCGACAATCTTGAACATTTTAAGAAAAATTAAGTTACTCCAAAATCGATCGGGTTTATACTCAACTGTGTGGAAATACATATATATCCACGTGTACAAAATAAGAACTCGATTAAAGATGATGAAATTTTTGCAAATAAAATCCAAATGACCCATTGTTATGAGTAGCGTACTCATACCACATTGCTTTCGACAATCTTGAACATTTTAAGAAAAATTAAGTTACTCCAAAATCGATCGGGTTTATACTCAACTGTGTGGAAATACATATATATCCATGTGTACAAAAAAAGAACTCGATTAAAGATGATGAAATTTTTGCAAATAAAATCCAAATGACCCATTGTTATGAGTAGCGTACTCATACCACATTGCATTCGACAATCTTGAACATTTTAAGAAAAATTAAGTTACTCCAAAATCGACCGGGTTTAAACTCAAATGTGTGGAAATACATATATATTCATGCACATATACAAAATAAGAACTCTATTAAAAATGATGAAATTTTTGCAAATAAAATCCATTCGACCCATTGTTGCTCCAAAATCGGCCGCGTTTAAACTCAAATGTGTGGAAATACATATATATCCATGTGTACAAAATAAGAACTCGATTAAAGATGATGAAATTTTTGCAAATAAAATCCATATATACAATTTTTATGATTTACGTACTCATACCACATTACTTTCGACAATCTTGAACATTTTAAGAAAAATTAAGTTTCTCCAAAATCGATCGGGTTGATACTCAAATGTGTGGAAATACATATATATTCACGTGTACAAAATAAGAACTCGATTAAAGATGATGAAATTTTTGCAAATAAAATCCAAATGACCCATTGTTATGAGTAGCGTACTCATACCACATTGCTTTCGACAATCTTGAACATTTTAAGAAAAATTAAGTTACTCCAAAATCGATCGGGTTTATACTCAACTGTGTGGAAATACATATATATCCATGTGTACAAAAAAAGAACTCGATTATAGATGATGAAATTTTTGCAAATAAAATCCAAATGACCCATTGTTATGAGTAGCGTACTCATACCACATTGCATTCGACAATCTTGAACATTTTAAGAAAAATTAAGTTACTCCAAAATCGACCGGGTTTAAACTCAAATGTGTGGAAATACATATATATTCATGCGCATATACAAAATAAGAACTCTATTAAAAATGATGAAATTTTTGCAAATAAAATCCATTCGACCCATTGTTATGAGTAGCGTACACATACCACATTGCTTTCGCCAATCTTGAAAATTTTTAGGAAAATTAAGTTGCTCCAAAATCGGTCGCGTTTAAACTCAAATGTGTGGAAATACATATATATCCATGTGTACTAAATAAGAACTCGATTAAAGATGATGAAATTTTTGCAAATAAAATCCAAATGACCCATTGTTATGAGTAGCGTACTCATACCACATTGCTTTCGACAATCTTGAACATTTTAAGAAAAATTAAGTTACTCCAAAATCGATCGGGTTGATACTCAACTGTGTGGAAATACATATATATTCACGTGTACAAAATAAGAACTCGATTAAAGATGATGAAATTTTTGCAAATAAAATCCATTCGACCCATTGTTATGAGTAGCGTACTCATACCACATTGCTTTCGACAATCTTGAACATTTTAAGAAAAATTGAGTTACTCCAAAATCGATCGGGTGTAAACTCAAATGTGCGGAAATACATATATATTCATGCACATATACAAAATAAGAACTCGATTAAAAATGATGAAATTTTTGCAAATAAAATCCATTGGACCCATTGTTATGAGTAGCGTACACATACCACATTGCTTTCGCCAATCTTGAAAATTATTAGGAAAATTAAGTTGCTCCATTGTTATCTCTATTGTTTATCGACAATTTCATCTAAACCATTACAATTTATAGCCGACAATATTTTGTTTAAAAATATAAGTATGTGTAAGAGTAAGAGAGTTAAAAAATTGTATTTTGGTGTGTGCTGGTGCTGTCTACCCGACGTCATGGTGGGGGTGTCGGTCCGTGTGTCCGCTGTCAAAAACTCTAAGTAAACTACCCTTCTCTCTAATAACCAATGTAACACTTCTACGAACAAAGTCTTGGCTTCAAGCGTGGCTGTCACATTTTCCCATTTAACCCTGTGTGAAAAATCCCACAAGCCTCACATATATGCCCTGCTGGAGCGCATGTCTGGTAGCTTAAATGGTCTATTTCACCTAACCCCAATTCAATTTACTGGCCGCCGCTTCATCATCATTTTCTACTCTCAAGAATGCTGACGTCCTCGAAGGCACTCTAACGATAAGGCGGGCACTCCCCCCTTCATATTTGTCACGTGGCACAAATAACTCGCAATGTTTACAAGTAATGCTACCCCCTGACCCTAATACATCCGGTAAAAGAAAGGAAAACGAAGAAGAAAGGATAGAAAATACGAAGGAAATTAAAAAAAATCTAAGGACTGACATAAAAGGCTAAAAGTTATCGTGAAAAAGTGATAAAAGGTAAAAAATAAAAAAAAGGAAAAGTAAACTAGTGGGCTGGCTATAAACGTTGGGCGCCATTGTTATGTCGGTGAATTGTCCAGTGAAGGTAAAGTAGTACACGGCATGGTGGCAAGCCCTGGTAGCTCGTCGGATGGGGGGGGGGGGGGGGGGGGGTTTTGTTACAATCTAAAGGATTACAACTTGGCAAAAAAATTAAATAATAAAAAAAAACGCGAGCTTGAATATCTAAATATACTCATATAAATGTAAATAGTTAAATATGTGTGTATAGTATAGTATAGTAGAGAAAACTTTCATTCACTCACCTTGGTCTCCCGCGATGTTGGTACCAGCACGCCGTAGAGGACCTGTTTAGAGAGAAATCTAATTCACATACATACATTCATATAGCTTTCAGTATGCTCTTAGCATTCCCGGATTCTGAGGCTTTTACTACTCGCACGTGATCGCGGACATCGAGCGGGTCGCAAATTACTTCTGGCATCGAATTAACATTCCTGACATGATCGGATCAAAAATAAAAGGAAAATTTTGGAAAACGCAACAATCTAGTGTCCTTATTTGTGATTAATAAAAAAATATAAAAACTGGATACTAAAAAAAATTAATCTATATATAATCGATAAAATGTTGGGCACAGAAAAAAACTCAAAGGGAATGATAAATTAATACCGGAATATGTGCAAATGTAAATTGAATAAATATCTACGCTAAGGGGATAATAAACATAATAGCGGATAGAAGTGAAAGAAAGATCAAGGAAATAATAATAGCAACCAAATGGTAAGCAAAAAGAAAAGAAGGAAAGAACCAAAAAAAATTTAAAAAAACCAGAAGTACCTACGAACCTATAGCGAAAACTACTTATGTATGTACTCCTATGCACATACGTGCTTATATACCTATTTGATATACCTCCATATATGTGTATATAAATGTTTTTAAAAAAAGCATAACTATATATCTTAGAAACTAGAGTGCGGGAGACTTTGCTCCCGGCACTTCTGCTGATCTGTGGCGTAGACTGGAAGCCGGTCTCTGCTGCTGGCGTCGCTCGATGGCTTGTGCTCCTGCACGGTCAATATTCTCTCCACTGTTTCTGCACTCTTGCTCAGTTGAAGTTTTTCTCCTGTTTCTGCACTTCTGCACAGTTGGTGCTTCTTCACACTTTCGTTCCGGATCCCAACAAGTTCCTATATGTAAATAGGTCGTTGACTTGCGTTCGAAGAATCAGCTGTTCGTGGCGATGGCTTTGCTTGCATGCTAATAAGCTAAGATAAAACTTTGCAGCTCAGATCGATCACACAAGTGTTTTTTTTTTTTTTACGGACGTTGGGATAGCGCGCTATCCATCAAGAGGCTCGTATGAATCTCTGGTGAAGCCACCTCCCCGGGACTACTCACGCATTTCATCAGGGAGGGGCTATGGCATTAATATGCCTGACTTCCATGACGCCGTTTCCATAGTCCCCCATCCACGTAAGGTGATTAGGGGTTCAGGAGCGTTCTGCTACGACTTCACCTGTGAAAGATACAAGCAAACAAAAGATTAAACATATTCAGGACTAACTTAACCTCGTTGCTAAACGACGGCGTTATTCGCGTATTCTGAGTTGAGTCATTATCTCTTTACAGATGTTTTTTACTGTATTCCAAACTGCTTTATCATTAATCATATAAGATATCAGATTTTCTGGCCTTGGATCTACCTTCATGACGATTCTTAATTTCTCCCGCTCAAATGAAAACGAAGGACGAGAAAACCGTATGTGTTCTGCGTTCTCCGCCACAGTCTCACACGAGGCACAAACTATTGTATTATCATGACCATATTTACATAAGTATTCTCTGAAACAGCCGTGCCCACTTAGCACCTGGGTCATATAAAAGTCTATTTCGCCATGCGATCTGCCTAGCCAATCCTCGATACTCGGGATGAGTCAGAAAGTCCAGCGTCCCTTTGTCGACGTGGCCCAACGTTGTTGTCATTGGGTTAGGCTTTTATGGCGTTCGGCTGCTGTCTCTTGTACTGAGAGGGCTGTGCCTTTATCTCGGGCCGTCTGATAGGTTCGCTGGATTTCGTTATCCAGCAGGTCGGCAGGCATTATGCCAGCAATTACACTACTATGGTAACCGCAATATCGTCTGCGTATCCGATTACCTTCACTTCTTTTGGAACAGGTAGACGCAGGACTCCATCGTAAGCAATAATCCACAAAACTGGGCCGAGAACTGAGCCTTGGGGAACTCCTCTGCTGACGTCATATCTATTTCTACCTAGATCAGTATTATAAAACAGAACTCTATCAGTAAGATAGCTATCTACTATATTTATAAGATAAGGTGGAGTATTTATTGCCTTTAATGCATTAATAATGTGCGACCACTTTAATGAGTTATACGCGTTTTTTATGTCTAAGGTTACTACTGCGGATTATTCCTTCTAACCGTACTTCCAGCGCTTGCCTGATATTGCTTCATCCGCTATTTCAGTGACGCGACAAATAGCATCGATTGTGGAACTTCCCTTTCGAAACCCGTACACAAGTGTGTGTATATGCTCGTATGTGTGTGCTGTTGCATATAGAGATGCCTCGCGGCTAATGTTTGCGGCACACTACACTGGCGCTTGCCGGTTTATAGTTCCAAACGTTAAGGAAGGGGAAGTCCTTTTGCCGATTCCGCGGGCAACCTAGAAATTCGTACATTTCATTAATATTTTTTTCTATATGCTATGCTTTTTCTTTTTTTTTTAAGTAGAACATCGCCATACCACATTGCTTTCGACAATCTTGAACATTTTAAGAAAAATTAAGTTACTCCAAAATCGATCGGGTTTATACTCAACTGTGTGGAAATACATATATATCCATGTGTACAAAAAAAGAACTCGATTAAAGATGATGAAATTTTTGCAAATAAAATCCAAATGACCCATTGTTATGAGTAGCGTACTCATACCACATTGCATTCGACAATCTTGAACATTTTAAGAAAAATTAAGTTACTCCAAAATCGACCGGGTTTAAACTCAAATGTGTGGAAATACATATATATTCATGCACATATACAAAATAAGAACTCTATTAAAAATGATGAAATTTTTGCAAATAAAATCCATTCGACCCATTGTTATGAGTAGCGTACACATACCACATTGCTTTCGCCAATCTTGAAAATTTTTAGGAAAATTAAGTTGCTCCAAAATCGGCCGCGTTTAAACTCAAATGTGTGGAAATACATATATATCCATGTGTACAAAATAAGAACTCGATTAAAGATGATGAAATTTTTGCAAATAAAATCCATATATACAATTTTTATGATTTACGTACTCATACCACATTGCTTTCGACAATCTTGAACATTTTAAGAAAAATTAAGTTACTCCAAAATCGATCGGGTTGATACTCAAATGTGTGGAAATACATATATATTCACGTGTACAAAATAAGAACTCGATTAAAGATGATGAAATTTTTGCAAATAAAATCCAAATGACCCATTGTTATGAGTAGCGTACTCATACCACATTGCTTTCGACAATCTTGAACATTTTAAGAAAAATTAAGTTACTCCAAAATCGATCGGGTTTATACTCAACTGTGTGGAAATACATATATATCCATGTGTACAAAAAAAGAACTCGATTATAGATGATGAAATTTTTGCAAATAAAATCCAAATGACCCATTGTTATGAGTAGCGTACTCATACCACATTGCATTCGACAATCTTGAACATTTTAAGAAAAATTAAGTTACTCCAAAATCGACCGGGTTTCAACTCAAATGTGTGGAAATACATATATATTCATGCACATATACAAAATAAGAACTCTATTAAAAATGATGAAATTTTTGCAAATAAAATCCATTCGACCCATTGTTATGAGTAGCGTACACATACCACATTGCTTTCGCCAATCTAGAAAATTTTTAGGAAAATTAAGTTGCTCCAAAATCGGTCGCGTTTAAACTCAAATGTGTGGAAATACATATATATCCATGTGTACTAAATAAGAACTCGATTAAAGATGATGAAATTTTTGCAAATAAAATCCAAATGACCCATTGTTATGAGTAGCGTACTCATACCACATTGCTTTCGACAATCTTGAACATTTTAAGAAAAATTAAGTTACTCCAAAATCGATCGGGTTGATACTCAACTGTGTGGAAATACATATATATTCACGTGTACAAAATAAGAACTCGATTAAAGATGATGAAATTTTTGCAAATAAAATCCATTCGACCCATTGTTATGAGTAGCGTACTCATACCACATTGCTTTCGACAATCTTGAACATTTTAAGAAAAATTGAGTTACTCCAAAATCGATCGGGTGTAAACTCAAATGTGCGGAAATACATATATATTCATGCACATATACAAAATAAGAACTCGATTAAAAATGATGAAATTTTTGCAAATAAAATCCATTGGACCCATTGTTATGAGTAGCGTACACATACCACATTGCTTTCGCCAATCTTGAAAATTATTAGGAAAATTAAGTTGCTCCAAAATCGGTTGCGTTTAAACTCAAATGTGTGGAAATATATGTATATCCATGTGTACAAATTAAGAACTCGATTAAAAATGATGAATTTTTTGCAAATAAAATCCATATGGCCCATTGTTATGAGTAGCGTACTCATACCACATTACTTTCGACAATCTTGAAAATTTGAAGAAAAATTAAGTTACTCCAAAATCGACCGGGTTTATACTCAAATGTGTGGAAATACATATATATCCACGTGTACAAAATAAGAACTCGATTAAAGATGATGAAATTTTTGCAAATAAAATCCAAATGACCCATTGTTATGAGTAGCGTACTCATACCACATTGCGTTCGCCAATCTTGAAAATTATTAGGAAAATTAAGTTGCTCTAAAATCGTTCGCGTTTAAACTCAAATGTGTGGAAATACATATATATTCATGTATACGACATAAGAACTCGATTATAGATGATGAAATTTTTGCAAATAAAATCCAAATGACCCATTGTTATGAGTAGCGTACGCATACCACATTGCTTTCGCCAATCTTGGAAATTATTAGGAAAATTAAGTTGCTCCAAAATCGGTCGCTTTTAAACTCAAATGTGTGGAAATACATATATATTCATGTACATATACAAAATAAGAACTCGATTAAAAATGATGAAATTTTTGCGAAAAAAATCCAAATGACCCATTGTTATTAGTAGCGTACTCATACCACATTGCTTTCGCCAATCTTGAAAATTATTTGGAAAATTAAGTTGATCCAAAATCGGTCGCGTTTAAACTCAAATGTGGGGAAATACATATATATCCATGTGTACAAAATAAGAACTCGATGAAAGATGATGAAATTTTTGCAAATAAACACCAAATGACCCATTTTTATGAGTAGCGTACTCATACCACATTGCTTTCGACAATCTTGAAAATTATAAGAAAAATTAAATTGCTCCAAAAGCGTTCGGGTTTATACTCAACTCTGTGGAAATACATATATATTCACGTGTACAAAATAAGAACTCGATTAAAGATGATGAAATTTTGCAAATAAAATCCAAATGACCCATTGTTATGAGTAGCGTACTCATACCACATTGCTTTCGACAATCTTGAACATTTTAAGAAAAATTAAGTTACTCCAAAATCTACCGGGTTTAAACTCAAATGTGTGGAAATACATATATATTCATGCACATATACAAAATAAGAACTCTATTAAAAATGATGAAATTTTTGCAAATAAAATCCATTCGACCCATTGTTATGAGTAGCGTACACATACCACATTGCTTTCGCCAATCTTGAAAATTTTTAGGAAAATTAAGTTGCTCCAAAATCGGTCGCGTTTAAAATCAAATGTGTGAAAATACATATATATCCATGTGTACAAAATAAGAACTCGATTAAAGATGATGAAATTTTTGCAAATAAAATCCATTCGACCCATTGTTATGAGTAGCGTACTCATACCACATTGCTTTCGACAATCTTGAACATTTTAAGAAAAATTAAGTTACTCCAAAATCTACCGGGTTTAAACTCAAATGTGTGGAAATACATATATATTCATGCACATATACAAAATAAGAACTCTATTAAAAATGATGAAATTTTTGCAAATAAAATCCATTCGACCCATTGTTATGAGTAGCGTACACATACCACATTGCTTTCGCCAATCTTGAAAATTTTTAGGAAAATTAAGTTGCTCCAAAATCGGTCGCGTTTAAAATCAAATGTGTGAAAATACATATATATCCATGTGTACAAAATAAGAACTCGATTAAAGATGATGAAATTTTTGCAAATAAAATCCATTCGACCCATTGTTATGAGTAGCGTACTCATACCACATTGCTTTCGACAATCTTGAACATTTTAAGAAAAATTGAGTTACTCCAAAATCGATCGGGTTTAAACTCAAATGTGCGGAAATACATCTATATTCATGCACATATACAAAATAAGAACTCGATTAAAAATGATGAAATTTATGCAAATAAAATCCAAATGCCCCATTGTTATGAGTAGCGTACTCATACCACATTGCTTTCGACAATCTTGAAAATTATAAGAAAAATTAAATTGCTCCAAAATCGTTAGCGTTCATACTCAAATGTGTGGAAATACATATATATCCACGTGTACAAAATAAGAACTCGATTAAAGATGATGAAATTTTTGCAAATAAAATCTAAATGACCCATTGTTATGAGTAGCGTACTCATACCACATTGCTTTCGCCAATCTTGAAAATTATTAGGAAAATTAAGTTGTTCTAAAATCGTTCGCGTTTAAACTCAAATGTGTGGAAATACATATATATTCATGTACACGACATAAGAACTCGATTAGAAATTATGAAATTTTTGCAAATAAAATCCAAATGACCCATTGTTATGAGTAGCGTACGCATACCACATTTCTTTCGCCAATCTTGGAAATTATTAGGAAAATTAAATTGCTCCAAAATCGGTCGCGTTTAAACTCAAATGTGTGGAAATACATATATGTATATTCATGTACATATACAAAATAAGAACTCGATTAAAAATGATGAAATTTTTGCGAATAAAATCCAAATGACCCATTGTTATTAGTAGCGTACTCATACCACATTGCTTTCGCCAATCTTGAAAATTATTAGGAAAATTAAGTTGATCCAAAATCGGTCGCGTTTAAACTCAAATGTGTGAAAATACATATATATCCATGTGTACAAAATAAGAACTCGATTAAAGATGATGAAATTTTTGCAAATTAAATCCAAATGACCCATTTTTATGAGTAGCGTACTCATACCACATTGCTTTCGACAATCTTGAAAATTATAAGAAAAATTAAGTTGCTCCAAAAGCGTTCGGGGTTAGACTCAAATGTGTGGAAATACATATATATTCACGTGTACAAAATAAGAACTCGATTAAAGATGATGAAATTTTGCAAATAAAATCCAAATGACCCATTGTTATGAGTAGCGTACTCATACCACATTGCTTTCGACAATCTTGAACATTTTAAGAAAAATTAAGTTACTCCAAAATCTACCGGGTTTAAACTCAAATGTGCGGAAATACATCTATATTCATGCACATATACAAAATAAGAACTCTATTAAAAATGATGAAATTTTTGCAAATAAAATCCATTCGACCCATTGTTATGAGTAGCGTACACATACCACATTGCTTTCGCCAATCTAGAAAATTTTTAGGAAAATTAAGTTGCTCCAAAATCGGTCGCGTTTAAACTCAAATGTGTGGAAATACATATATATCCATGTGTACTAAATAAGAACTCGATTAAAGATGATGAAATTTTTGCAAATAAAATCCAAATGACCCATTGTTATGAGTAGCGTACTCATACCACATTGCTTTCGACAATCTTGAACATTTTAAGAAAAATTAAGTTACTCCAAAATCGATCGGGTTGATACTCAACTGTGTGGAAATACATATATATTCACGTGTACAAAATAAGAACTCGATTAAAGATGATGAAATTTTTGCAAATAAAATCCATTCGACCCATTGTTATGAGTAGCGTACTCATACCACATTGCTTTCGACAATCTTGAACATTTTAAGAAAAATTGAGTTACTCCAAAATCGATCGGGTGTAAACTCAAATGTGCGGAAATACATATATATTCATGCACATATACAAAATAAGAACTCGATTAAAAATGATGAAATTTTTGCAAATAAAATCCATTGGACCCATTGTTATGAGTAGCGTACACATACCACATTGCTTTCGCCAATCTTGAAAATTATTAGGAAAATTAAGTTGCTCCAAAATCGGTTGCGTTTAAACTCAAATGTGTGGAAATATATGTATATCCATGTGTACAAATTAAGAACTCGATTAAAAATGATGAATTTTTTGCAAATAAAATCCATATGGCCCATTGTTATGAGTAGCGTACTCATACCACATTGCTTTCGACAATCTTGAAAATTTGAAGAAAAATTAAGTTACTCCAAAATCGACCGGGTTTATACTCAAATGTGTGGAAATACATATATATCCACGTGTACAAAATAAGAACTCGATTAAAGATGATGAAATTTTTGCAAATAAAATCCAAATGACCCATTGTTATGAGTAGCGTACTCATACCACATTGCGTTCGCCAATCTTGAAAATTATTAGGAAAATTAAGTTGCTCTAAAATCGTTCGCGTTTAAACTCAAATGTGTGGTAATACATATATATTCATGTATACGACATAAGAACTCGATTAGAAATTATGAAATTTTTGCAAATAAAATCCAAATGACCCATTGTTATGAGTAGCGTACGCATACCACATTGCTTTCGCCAATCTTGGAAATTATTAGGAAAATTAAGTTGCTCCAAAATCGGTCGCTTTTAAACTCAAATGTGTGGAAATACATATATATTCATGTACATATACAAAATAAGAACTCGATTAAAAATGATGAAATTTTTGCGAAAAAAATCCAAATGACCCATTGTTATTAGTAGCGTACTCATACCACATTGCTTTCGCCAATCTTGAAAATTATTTGGAAAATTAAGTTGATCCAAAATCGGTCGCGTTTAAACTCAAATGTGGGGAAATACATATATATCCATGTGTACAAAATAAGAACTCGATGAAAGATGATGAAATTTTTGCAAATAAACACCAAATGACCCATTTTTATGAGTAGCGTACTCATACCACATTGCTTTCGACAATCTTGAAAATTATAAGAAAAATTAAATTGCTCCAAAAGCGTTCGGGTTTATACTCAACTCTGTGGAAATACATATATATTCACGTGTACAAAATAAGAACTCGATTAAAGATGATGAAATTTTGCAAATAAAATCCAAATGACCCATTGTTATGAGTAGCGTACTCATACCACATTGCTTTCGACAATCTTGAACATTTTAAGAAAAATTAAGTTACTCCAAAATCTACCGGGTTTAAACTCAAATGTGTGGAAATACATATATATTCATGCACATATACAAAATAAGAACTCTATTAAAAATGATGAAATTTTTGCAAATAAAATCCATTCGACCCATTGTTATGAGTAGCGTACACATACCACATTGCTTTCGCCAATCTTGAAAATTTTTAGGAAAATTAAGTTGCTCCAAAATCGGTCGCGTTTAAAATCAAATGTGTGAAAATACATATATATCCATGTGTACAAAATAAGAACTCGATTAAAGATGATGAAATTTTTGCAAATAAAATCCATTCGACCCATTGTTATGAGTAGCGTACTCATACCACATTGCTTTCGACAATCTTGAACATTTTAAGAAAAATTAAGTTACTCCAAAATCTACCGGGTTTAAACTCAAATGTGTGGAAATACATATATATTCATGCACATATACAAAATAAGAACTCTATTAAAAATGATGAAATTTTTGCAAATAAAATCCATTCGACCCATTGTTATGAGTAGCGTACACATACCACATTGCTTTCGCCAATCTTGAAAATTTTTAGGAAAATTAAGTTGCTCCAAAATCGGTCGCGTTTAAAATCAAATGTGTGAAAATACATATATATCCATGTGTACAAAATAAGAACTCGATTAAAGATGATGAAATTTTTGCAAATAAAATCCATTCGACCCATTGTTATGAGTAGCGTACTCATACCACATTGCTTTCGACAATCTTGAACATTTTAAGAAAAATTGAGTTACTCCAAAATCGATCGGGTTTAAACTCAAATGTGCGGAAATACATCTATATTCATGCACATATACAAAATAAGAACTCGATTAAAAATGATGAAATTTATGCAAATAAAATCCAAATGCCCCATTGTTATGAGTAGCGTACTCATACCACATTGCTTTCGACAATCTTGAAAATTATAAGAAAAATTAAATTGCTCCAAAATCGTTAGCGTTCATACTCAAATGTGTGGAAATACATATATATCCACGTGTACAAAATAAGAACTCGATTAAAGATGATGAAATTTTTGCAAATAAAATCCAAATGACCCATTGTTATGAGTAGCGTACTCATACCACATTGCTTTCGCCAATCTTGAAAATTATTAGGAAAATTAAGTTGTTCTAAAATCGTTCGCGTTTAAACTCAAATGTGTAGAAATACATATATATTCATGTACACGACATAAGAACTCGATTAGAAATTATGAAATTTTTGCAAATAAAATCCAAATGACCCATTGTTATGAGTAGCGTACGCATACCACATTGCTTTCGCCAATCTTGGAAATTATTAGGAAAATTAAATTGCTCCAAAATCGGTCGCGTTTAAACTCAAATGTGTGGAAATACATATATGTATATTCATGTACATATACAAAATAAGAACTCGATTAAAAATGATGAAATTTTTGCGAATAAAATCCAAATGACCCATTGTTATTAGTAGCGTACTCATACCACATTGCTTTCGCCAATCTTGAAAATTATTAGGAAAATTAAGTTGATCCAAAATCGGTCGCGTTTAAACTCAAATGTGTGAAAATACATATATATCCATGTGTACAAAATAAGAACTCGATTAAAGATGATGAAATTTTTGCAAATTAAATCCAAATGACCCATTTTTATGAGTAGCGTACTCATACCACATTGCTTTCGACAATCTTGAAAATTATAAGAAAAATTAAGTTGCTCCAAAAGCGTTCGGGGTTAGACTCAAATGTGTGGAAATACATATATATTCACGTGTACAAAATAAGAACTCGATTAAAGATGATGAAATTTTGCAAATAAAATCCATATATACAATTTTTATGATTAACGTACTCATGCCACATTGCTTTCGACAATCTTGAAAATGTTAAGAAAAATTAAGTTGCTCCAAAATCGGTACCGTTTTAACTGAAATGTGTGGAAATACATATATATTCATGTAGACAAAATAAGAACTCGAATAAAAATGATGAAATTTTTGCAAATAAAATCCAAATGCCCCATTGTTATGAGTAGCGTACTCATACCACATTGCTTTCGACAATCTTGAAAATTATAAGAAAAATTAAATTGCTCCAAAATCGATCGGGTTTATACTCAACTCTGTGGAAATACATATATATTCTCGTTTACAAAATAAGAACTCGATTAAAGATGATGAAATTTTGCAAATAAAATCCAAATTACCCATTGTTATGAGGAGCGTACTCATACCACATTGCTTTCGACAATCTTGAACATTTTAAGAAAAATTAAGTTACTCCAAAATCTACCGGGTTTAAACTCAAATGTGTGGAAATACATATATATTCATGCACATATACAAAATAAGAACTCTATTAAAAATGATGAAATTTTTGCAAATAAAATCCATTCGACCCATTGTTATGAGTAGCGTACACATACCACATTGCTTTCGCCAATCTTGAAAATTTTTAGGAAAATTAAGTTGCTCCAAAATCGGTCGCGTTTAAAATCAAATGTGTGAAAATACATATATATCCATGTGTACAAAATAAGAACTCGATTAAAGATGATGAAATTTTTGCAAATAAAATCCATTCGACCCATTGTTATGAGTAGCGTACTCATACCACATTGCTTTCGACAATCTTGAACATTTTAAGAAAAATTAAGTTACTCCAAAATCTACCGGGTTTAAACTCAAATGTGTGGAAATACATATATATTCATGCACATATACAAAATAAGAACTCTATTAAAAATGATGAAATTTTTGCAAATAAAATCCATTCGACCCATTGTTATGAGTAGCGTACACATACCACATTGCTTTCGCCAATCTTGAAAATTTTTAGGAAAATTAAGTTGCTCCAAAATCGGTCGCGTTTAAAATCAAATGTGTGAAAATACATATATATCCATGTGTACAAAATAAGAACTCGATTAAAGATGATGAAATTTTTGCAAATAAAATCCATTCGACCCATTGTTATGAGTAGCGTACTCATACCACATTGCTTTCGACAATCTTGAACATTTTAAGAAAAATTGAGTTACTCCAAAATCGATCGGGTTTAAACTCAAATGTGCGGAAATACATCTATATTCATGCACATATACAAAATAAGAACTCGATTAAAAATGATGAAATTTATGCAAATAAAATCCAAATGCCCCATTGTTATGAGTAGCGTACTCATACCACATTGCTTTCGACAATCTTGAAAATTATAAGAAAAATTAAATTGCTCCAAAATCGTTAGCGTTCATACTCAAATGTGTGGAAATACATATATATCCACGTGTACAAAATAAGAACTCGATTAAAGATGATGAAATTTTTGCAAATAAAATCCAAATGACCCATTGTTATGAGTAGCGTACTCATACCACATTGCTTTCGCCAATCTTGAAAATTATTAGGAAAATTAAGTTGTTCTAAAATCGTTCGCGTTTAAACTCAAATGTGTGGAAATACATATATATTCATGTACACGACATAAGAACTCGATTAGAAATTATGAAATTTTTGCAAATAAAATCCAAATGACCCATTGTTATGAGTAGCGTACGCATACCACATTGCTTTCGCCAATCTTGGAAATTATTAGGAAAATTAAATTGCTCCAAAATCGGTCGCGTTTAAACTCAAATGTGTGGAAATACATATATGTATATTCATGTACATATACAAAATAAGAACTCGATTAAAAATGATGAAATTTTTGCGAATAAAATCCAAATGACCCATTGTTATTAGTAGCGTACTCATACCACATTGCTTTCGCCAATCTTGAAAATTATTAGGAAAATTAAGTTGATCCAAAATCGGTCGCGTTTAAACTCAAATGTGTGAAAATACATATATATCCATGTGTACAAAATAAGAACTCGATTAAAGATGATGAAATTTTTGCAAATTAAATCCAAATGACCCATTTTTATGAGTAGCGTACTCATACCACATTGCTTTCGACAATCTTGAAAATTATAAGAAAAATTAAGTTGCTCCAAAAGCGTTCGGGGTTAGACTCAAATGTGTGGAAATACATATATATTCACGTGTACAAAATAAGAACTCGATTAAAGATGATGAAATTTTGCAAATAAAATCCATATATACAATTTTTATGATTAACGTACTCATGCCACATTGCTTTCGACAATCTTGAAAATGTTAAGAAAAATTAAGTTGCTCCAAAATCGGTACCGTTTTAACTGAAATGTGTGGAAATACATATATATTCATGTAGACAAAATAAGAACTCGAATAAAAATGATGAAATTTTTGCAAATAAAATCCAAATGCCCCATTGTTATGAGTAGCGTACTCATACCACATTGCTTTCGACAATCTTGAAAATTATAAGAAAAATTAAATTGCTCCAAAATCGATCGGGTTTATACTCAACTCTGTGGAAATACATATATATTCTCGTTTACAAAATAAGAACTCGATTAAAGATGATGAAATTTTGCAAATAAAATCCAAATTACCCATTGTTATGAGGAGCGTACTCATACCACATTGCTTTCGACAATCTTGAACATTTTAAGAAAAATTAAGTTACTCCAAAATCTACCGGGTTTAAACTCAAATGTGTGGAAATACATATATATTCATGCACATATACAAAATAAGAACTCTATTAAAAATGATGAAATTTTTGCAAATAAAATCCATTCGACCCATTGTTATGAGTAGCGTACACATACCACATTGCTTTCGCCAATCTTGAAAATTTTTAGGAAAATTAAGTTGCTCCAAAATCGGTCGCGTTTAAAATCAAATGTGTGAAAATACATATATATCCATGTGTACAAAATAAGAACTCGATTAAAGATGATGAAATTTTTGCAAATAAAATCCATTCGACCCATTGTTATGAGTAGCGTACTCATACCACATTGCTTTCGACAATCTTGAACATTTTAAGAAAAATTAAGTTACTCCAAAATCTACCGGGTTTAAACTCAAATGTGTGGAAATACATATATATTCATGCACATATACAAAATAAGAACTCTATTAAAAATGATGAAATTTTTGCAAATAAAATCCATTCGACCCATTGTTATGAGTAGCGTACACATACCACATTGCTTTCGCCAATCTTGAAAATTTTTAGGAAAATTAAGTTGCTCCAAAATCGGTCGCGTTTAAAATCAAATGTGTGAAAATACATATATATCCATGTGTACAAAATAAGAACTCGATTAAAGATGATGAAATTTTTGCAAATAAAATCCATTCGACCCATTGTTATGAGTAGCGTACTCATACCACATTGCTTTCGACAATCTTGAACATTTTAAGAAAAATTGAGTTACTCCAAAATCGATCGGGTTTAAACTCAAATGTGCGGAAATACATCTATATTCATGCACATATACAAAATAAGAACTCGATTAAAAATGATGAAATTTATGCAAATAAAATCCAAATGCCCCATTGTTATGAGTAGCGTACTCATACCACATTGCTTTCGACAATCTTGAAAATTATAAGAAAAATTAAATTGCTCCAAAATCGTTAGCGTTCATACTCAAATGTGTGGAAATACATATATATCCACGTGTACAAAATAAGAACTCGATTAAAGATGATGAAATTTTTGCAAATAAAATCCAAATGACCCATTGTTATGAGTAGCGTACTCATACCACATTGCTTTCGCCAATCTTGAAAATTATTAGGAAAATTAAGTTGTTCTAAAATCGTTCGCGTTTAAACTCAAATGTGTGGAAATACATATATATTCATGTACACGACATAAGAACTCGATTAGAAATTATGAAATTTTTGCAAATAAAATCCAAATGACCCATTGTTATGAGTAGCGTACGCATACCACATTGCTTTCGCCAATCTTGGAAATTATTAGGAAAATTAAATTGCTCCAAAATCGGTCGCGTTTAAACTCAAATGTGTGGAAATACATATATGTATATTCATGTACATATACAAAATAAGAACTCGATTAAAAATGATGAAATTTTTGCGAATAAAATCCAAATGACCCATTGTTATTAGTAGCGTACTCATACCACATTGCTTTCGCCAATCTTGAAAATTATTAGGAAAATTAAGTTGATCCAAAATCGGTCGCGTTTAAACTCAAATGTGTGAAAATACATATATATCCATGTGTACAAAATAAGAACTCGATTAAAGATGATGAAATTTTTGCAAATTAAATCCAAATGACCCATTTTTATGAGTAGCGTACTCATACCACATTGCTTTCGACAATCTTGAAAATTATAAGAAAAATTAAGTTGCTCCAAAAGCGTTCGGGGTTAGACTCAAATGTGTGGAAATACATATATATTCACGTGTACAAAATAAGAACTCGATTAAAGATGATGAAATTTTGCAAATAAAATCCATATATACAATTTTTATGATTAACGTACTCATGCCACATTGCTTTCGACAATCTTGAAAATGTTAAGAAAAATTAAGTTGCTCCAAAATCGGTACCGTTTTAACTGAAATGTGTGGAAATACATATATATTCATGTAGACAAAATAAGAACTCGAATAAAAATGATGAAATTTTTGCAAATAAAATCCAAATGCCCCATTGTTATGAGTAGCGTACTCATACCACATTGCTTTCGACAATCTTGAAAATTATAAGAAAAATTAAATTGCTCCAAAATCGATCGGGTTTATACTCAACTCTGTGGAAATACATATATATTCACGTTTACAAAATAAGAACTCGATTAAAGATGATGAAATTTTGCAAATAAAATCCAAATTACCCATTGTTATGAGGAGCGTACTCATACCACATTGCTTTCGACAATCTTGAACATTTTAAGAAAAATTAAGTTACTCCAAAATCTACCGGGTTTAAACTCAAATGTGTGGAAATACATATATATTCATGCACATATACAAAATAAGAACTCGATTAAAAATGATGAAATTTTTGCGAATAAAATCCAAATGACCCATTGTTATTAGTAGCGTACTCATACCACATTGCTTTCGCCAATCTTGAAAATTATTAGGAAAATTAAGTTGATCCAAAATCGGTCGCGTTTAAACTCAAATGTGTGAAAATACATATATATCCATGTGTACAAAATAAGAACTCGATTAAAGATGATGAAATTTTTGCAAATTAAATCCAAATGACCCATTTTTATGAGTAGCGTACTCATACCACATTGCTTTCGACAATCTTGAAAATTATAAGAAAAATTAAGTTGCTCCAAAAGCGTTCGGGGTTAGACTCAAATGTGTGGAAATACATATATATTCACGTGTACAAAATAAGAACTCGATTAAAGATGATGAAATTTTGCAAATAAAATCCATATATACAATTTTTATGATTAACGTACTCATGCCACATTGCTTTCGACAATCTTGAAATTTTAAGAAAAATTAAGTTGCTCCAAAATCGGTACCGTTTTAACTGAAATGTGTGGAAATACATATATATTCATGTAGACAAAATAAGAACTCGAATAAAAATGATGAAATTTTTGCAAATAAAATCCAAATGCCCCATTGTTATGAGTAGCGTACTCATACCACATTGCTTTCGACAATCTTGAAAATTATAAGAAAAATTAAATTGCTCCAAAATCGATCGGGTTTATACTCAACTCTGTGGAAATACATATATATTCACGTTTACAAAATAAGAACTCGATTAAAGATGATGAAATTTTGCAAATAAAATCCAAATTACCCATTGTTATGAGGAGCGTACTCATACCACATTGCTTTCGACAATCTTGAACATTTTAAGAAAAATTAAGTTACTCCAAAATCTACCGGGTTTAAACTCAAATGTGTGGAAATACATATATATTCATGCACATATACAAAATAAGAACTCGATTAAAAATGATGAAATTTTTGCGAATAAAATCCAAATGACCCATTGTTATTAGTAGCGTACTCATACCACATTGCTTTCGCCAATCTTGAAAATTATTTGGAAAATTAAGTTGATCCAAAATCGGTCGCGTTTAAGCTCAAATGTGTGAAAATACATATATATCCATGTGTACAAAATAAGAACTCGATTAAAGATGATGAAATTTTTGCAAATTAAATCCAAATGACCCATTTTTATGAGTAGCGTACTCATACCACATTGCTTTCGACAATCTTGAAAATGTTAAGAAAAATTAAGTTGCTCCAAAATCGGTACCGTTTTAACTGAAATGTGTGGAAATACATATATATTCATGTAGACAAAATAAGAACTCGAATAAAAATGATGAAATTTTTGCAAATAAAATCCAAATGCCCCATTGTTATGAGTAGCGTACTCATACCACATTGCTTTCGACAATCTTGAAAATTATAAGAAAAATTAAATTGCTCCAAAATCGATCGGGTTTATACTCAACTCTGTGGAAATACATATATATTCACGTTTACAAAATAAGAACTCGGTTAAAAATTATGAAATTTTTGCAAATAAAATCCAAATGACCCATTGTTATGAGTAGCGTACTCATACCACATTGCTTTCGCCAATCTTGAAAATTATTAAGAAAATTAAATTGCTCCAAAATCGGTCGCGTTTAAACTCAAATGTGTGGAAATACATATATATTGATGTATACAAAATAAGAACTCGATTAAAAATGATGAAATTTTTGCAAATAACATCCATATGTCCAATTTTTATCATTAACGTACTCATGCCACATTGCTTTCGAGAATCTTGAAAATTATTAGGAAATTAAAGTTTCTCCAAAATCGGTCGCGTTTAAACTCAAATGTGTGGAAATACATATATATTCATGTACACTACATAAGAACTCGATAAGAAATTATGAAATTTTTGCAAATAAAATCCAAATGACCCATTGTTATGAGTAGCGTACTCATACCACATTGCTTTCGTCAATCTTGAAAATTATTAGGAAAATTAAGTTGCTCTAAAATCGTTCGCGTTTAAACTCAAATGTGTGGAAATACATATATATTCATGTACACGACATAAGAACTCGATTAGAAATTATGAAATTTTTGCAAATAAAATCCAAATGACCCATTATTATGAGTAGCGTACGCATACCACATTGCTTTCGCCAATCTTGGAAATTATTAGGAAAATTAAGTTGCTCCAAAATCGGTCGCGTTTAAACTCAAATGTGTGGAAATACTTATATATTCATGTACATATACAAAATAAGAACTCGATTAAAAATGATGAAATTTTTGCGAATAAAATCCAAATGACCCATTGTTATTAGTAGCGTACTCATACCACATTGCTTTCGCCAATCTTGAAAATTATTTGGAAAATTAAGTTGATCCAAAATCGGTCGCGTTTAAACTCAAATGTGTGGAAATACATATATATCCATGTGTACAAAATATGAACTCGATTAAAGATGATGAAATTTTTGCAAATAAAATCCAAATGACCCATTTTTATGAGTAGCGTACTCATACCACATTGCTTTCGACAATCTTGAAAATTATAAGAAAAATTAAGTTGCTCCAAAAGCGTTCGGGGTTAGACTCAAATGTGTGGAAATACATATATATTCACGTGTACAAAATAAGAACTCGATTAAAGATGATGAAATTTTGCAAATAAAATCCATATATACAATTTTTATGATTAACGTACTCATGCCACATTGCTTTCGACAATCTTGAAAATATTAAGAAAAATTAAGTTGCTCCAAAATCGGTACCGTTTTAACTGAAATGTGTGGAAATACATATATATTCATGTAGACAAAATAAGAACTCGAATAAAAATGATGAAATTTTTGCAAATAAAATCCAAATGCCCCATTGTTATGAGTAGCGTGCTCATTCCACATTGCTTTCGACAATCTTGAAAATTATAAGAAAAATTTAATTGCTCCAAAATCGATCGGGTTTATACTCAACTCTGTGGAAATACATATATATTCACGTGTACAAAATAAGAACTCGATTAAAGATGATGAAATTTTGCAAATAAAATCCAAATTACCCATTGTTATGAGTAGCGTACTCATACCACATTGCTTTCGACAATCTTGAACATTTTAAGAAAAATTAAGTTACTCCAAAATCTACCGGGTTTAAACTCAAATGTGTGGAAATACATATATATTCATGCACATATACAAAATAAGAACTCGATTAAAAATTATGAAATTTTTGCAAATAAAATCCATTCGACCCATTGTTATGAGTAGCGTACTCATACCACATTGCTTTCGACAATCTTGAAAATTATAAGAAAAATTAAATTGCTCCAAAATCGATCGGGTTTATACTAAAATGTGTGGAAATACATGGAAATGATGTGGAAATACATATATATCCACGTGTACAAAATAAGAACTCGATTAAAGCGTACTCATACCACATTGCTTTCGACAATCTTGAAAATTATAAGAAAAATTAAGTTGCTCCAAAATCGATCGCGTTTATACTCAAATGTATGGAAATACATATATATTCATGTATACGACATAAGAACTCGGTTAAAAATTATGAAATTTTTGCAAATAAAATCCAAATGACCCATTGTTATGAGTAGCGTACTCATACCACATTGCTTTCGCCAATCTTGAAAATTATTAGGAAAATAAAGTTGATCCAAAATCGGTCGCGTTTAAACTCAAATGTGTGGAAATACATATATATTGATGTATACAAAATAAGAACTCGATTAAAAATGATGAAATTTTTGCAAATAACATCCAAATGACCCATTGTTATGAGTAGCGTACTCATTCCACATAGCTTTCGCCAATCTGGAAAATTATTAGGAAAATTAAGTTGCTCCAAAATCGTTCGCGTTTAAACTCAAATGTGTGGAAATACATATATATTCAAGTTATCTTAACCCTACGCTACGGCACACCCGGTGCTCACGTTGCTGTACATGTGACTTCACTGCCCTACATAAAGTTCACCATAGGACTTTCGCTGACTCAGTACACGCGCAAGCGATCGATAACACAAATACTCAACAAAGGCGTGAGAACTGCGGTGTAAGCAATATTGACCTACACGCTCAACCCATCGAGTGCGGAATGCCGGTTGGCGGTGGGAACTGCAACATTAGCATAATTATATTAAAACTAAGAAGTTACTTGGTAAGAAGTTAGAATTGTTTAAGGTAGTTGTGATTAGTCGTGCGAGTAGTGCACAATAAAAACCTTGTTATATTGAATTGCAGTGTTTTAATTGATAAACGGTGAACGGTTGGTTCGCCGGAACTTTAACTTTTTCACAGTTCTCAGTAAGGGAAATGTAAGTGGCGCCCGAGCTAGTCGGTGCGAAGTGGACAAAAAAATAATTAGTTAATTAAACTAATTAAAAAAATAAAAAAATAAAAAAAAAAAAAAAAAAAATAAAAAAAAATACATTGGAAAATTTACGTGTGAAAAGTGAACAAAAATTTCAAATACGAAAAAAGAAGGAGAATTAAAAACAGTTTGTGGTTATAATCTTGTGGAAAAGGTTCCAATGAAATATTGGTCTTTGTGAGTACCCTCTAACCATTTTTTATTACCTCTTTTTTATTCTATTCAGTAGCATAAATCATGGACTCAGATGAAATTAGGAAATTACTGACGGAGACGAATGGCGCGATCAATGCCATACTCTCCCAGCTTAAGAAGATAGACCAACGGCTTAAAAGCGTAGAGTCGAAAAGTGGCGACGAGTCCTTGTCTGGATTAAGCGGCAACTTAGAGAGGCTAGAGGCCCAAGTGCGGGAGGTGCGAAGACAATCCTCGGATGCCAGGCCGGAACCAGTGGTAGAGCCGCTAGTGAGCCCTCGGACGGAAGGTGAGCTAGCGGAGGTTGCGAAATTACCAGACTGTGTTAAAGAGTTACAGGTATTCGATGGATCACGGGAGCACTATGGCTCCTGGGTCGATAGCGTTCAGCAGGTTATAAAAGACTACGAGATAGTGCGGCATAAGCCGATTTATAGAGCCATCTTAAGGCACATTAGGGGAAAAATTAGAGGCGCCGCAGATTCTGCGTTACTCGCGCATAATATAGTAGATTCCGACTGGGGCAGGATAAGAGAAATCCTCTCCCTGCATTACGCATACATTAGGGATATCGAAACCCTAGAACAGCAATTGACGCTAATGTCACAAGGACGTCAGACGATGTCCGATTTTTATGCACAGGTACAGAGACAACTTTCGCTAATGATAAATACAATAAAGGCCGAAAAACACGCACACGGGGAAACTGTAGAAGCATTGGCAGGAGCACATCGTCGGAGAGCGTTATACGTCTTCATAAGGGGCCTAAACGGAGATCTGCCTGACCTGCTTCTAGTCCAAAACTTGAAAACCTTACCGGAGGCTTATTCAGCATGCCTCAAGATCTTGAACGTAGATCGCAGAAATGCTATCTACCGTCCAGCTTTCCACAAGGATAATAGAAATTTTAATGAAAATTACCAAAATACACCCCATAAATTTTTTTCCCACGATAAAAGGAACTATTCTAATTTAGATCAAGGCTATTCGGCTCAAAGAAAATCAAGTCAGTCGAATAACAGCCGCGCGTGGCATGATAGCAACCGGCCAAGACCAAGTTCCTCCTACTCAGGATCAAGACAAACAAGGATGAGCAACCAGTCGACCCAAAACTGGAGAAACAACAACGCTTCCCTGGCTGTTGTAAGAGCAGACGAAGAACCGTCTTCCCAGACCCGACAGACAGGTGGCACTAAATTTTTCAGATACGACAACACGAAAAGGGGTGCAAATTCAACGGAATATTCCAACAGAACCCCAAGCAAACAACAGAAACTCTTCCATTTAATACCTGTTGCCGAAGATGAAAGCCAGAGGATATCAGGTGAAACTAACAAAGAGCAACCCACGGGAGATCAGGTAAATTTTACCATGGGAGCCTCGTGTCCGGCGTACCGTATATAGAATACCCTACGCGGGATTTTGGTATTTTGGAATTTCTGGTAGATACGGGGGCAAATAAGAATTATATAAGCGAGCGCGTAGCTCAAAATACCATACCGGTGAAAAAGCCGTTTCAGGTAATTTCCGCGGGGGGAACTATAAAAGTAGACAGAAAAATATGCGAAAATTTTTTTAAATTCTTAGACAAGGACCTTCCCACCACATTTTTTGTTCTCCCAGGACTCAAATAATTCGACGAAGATGAAAGCCCCATTTAAACAAAAAGCTACCCCTACCCCGTTAACCCAGTTGTTACTGAAACTATTTTTTGTCCCATATCAACGTGATTTTTTGATATTATTACCATAACGCATATAGTAATCAAGGGAAAATAGTAAAAAAAATCTGGGTTTTCTGGAAAGCTCGAAAAATGTGGATCGTTATAACGATCAGTAGTAATACGCGGTTAGGTAACCGCTCATACAAGTACAAGTTAGCCGATCGTATCCTATTTATATAACAAAAACCAATTGTTATACTGAAAAAGGTTTATTTCATTTCATTTTTGTTTCATTACATCTCATTTTTATTTCATTAAAAAAAAAGCTAAGTACTTAGTCCATCTATGTAGGAGTATGGTATGTTACAAAACATGATTTAGGGTGCAAATGAATTTTACACTTTTGGCAAGTAAAGTTTGAGAGTCATTGTACTCTATCAGATGATCAATCTTGTCGTAGCGTGAAGTTTCCCTATAAGTTCTAGGAGTGGGGCAGGGACCGCGCTTCTCACTTTTTTTTATTTGTTTCCAGGATACCCCTGGCGACAGTTCTCCGGAATAAGAGATGATCGTACTCTCCTCCATTACTTTTGTAAAGTTGCCATGCATTGTGAACGGCCATGTCCAAGCAGTGAGAAAATAATGAAAAATACCATTTCTTACCACGAACAGATGTACGATAAAGACCGATGTTTTGATCGGACCTATCGACCCCGCCCATATTTTCGTTATAACTTTTTATAATCGCTGGCTGATCAATCGTTATATATTTCTTCTGCTGCTGCGAAAATCGTTTCACTTTATGTAAAGGTTCTATGGTTTGAGAATTTGATGCCACTGTCACCACGCTATTGTCATTCCACTTACAGACCAAAATATGCCCTGGTTGGCTAGACTTGTACTTAAATGTGCCTCTTTCGGTTTTCTTGAACTCTTTATTGGACGGCAAAGGACACTTTTTTGTACGATCCTCGCGAATCGTTCCAGTGGCTTTGAGTCCTCTTTTATTTAATTCGTGAAAGAGAGGAACAGAAGAAAAGAAGTTGTCAAAGAACAGGTGAAAAGGCGCATCTGGGTGACGAAATTGCAAATGATCAGCAAAACGCAAAACGACTCCAGCTCCTAGACCTAACTGCCTATAAACCGATGGAATAATTGCTGCATGACCTTGGTATGGATCAAACCATTGTACATATCCCAATCTAGTCGCACCAACCCAGAACTTATACCCCCATCTAATTGGCTTTCCCCGTATAAATTGTTTACAGCTGTGTCCTCCGTAACAAGGCACCATAGCCTCGTCAATACTGTAAACTTCTTCTAAAGGAGCCATATTGGGAAAGATTTCGTTCAGCATATTGAAAAGTGGTCTCAGCTTTGCAAATTTGTCGCTTTCGGTAGCTATTTCAGTATTGTCACAACAGTGAAGGTGGGTCATGATAAATGTGTATCTATCCCTTGACATAGCGTTATAAACAATACTAAAATCAGTGTCTGATGATTTATCCCAATACATGTATCTCCTGGGAACCACAATATATCCACTGTAAAGGAGAATACCCAGAAAGCACTTCATCTCGCTGCTTGTTACATTACCCACTTTGTTTTTTTGAGTGGCGTAAATATTTGTATATGTAACCAATAATTCTATGACGCCATCACCAAACATACAATCAAAATAATACATAGGCGTTTGAGGGTATCTTGGACCCTGGTTTTCTTGCCATTCTAATTGGGCGCGTGGATTCTGGCGATTTCTCCAAGTATATTTTTGATTGTTTGTTATGGTTGAATCAACAAAAGGAACGGCTGACGGGCTGCTAATGATTGGAGCTAAACTACATGTCGAAGATTCAGGTTGACGTTCTTCAGTGATCGGTTCCTCGGTGGTTCGACGCCTTTTAGCCAATAAAGACAAAGGCGCGTCGTCGTCGTCACTGTCAAAGGACATGTATCCGATCTCTGCCGAAGCTCTTAGCTGAGAACCTGCATAGATAGATATATACTTAAATTATCTTAGCAAACAAGAAAAACATAAACATTTTGAAGATCTATATCAAACCTGGAAGATTGTTCAATGTTACTATCTCCTCATCGCCAGAATCTTCATCGGTAATTTCAGCATTGGCGTTGTCCGGTGGAAATATCGTTATATTTTTTGGAAATGGGGTATCATCATCTAATTTCTCCAATTCATCAATGATTTCATTGAGAGACAATGGTTTACTTTGCCTTGGCCTTGAAGTAAAAATACATCCCCATATTACTACCGATCTTTATAACGATCATGAAGTTTAACATCAGTTAAAAAAAAATATATATATAAAAAATCAAACTTTGCTTTACTGTTATTTTAGACAGGTTATAAATTTTTAAATTGTGTGGAAAAAACAAATTTATACTACAAGAAATTTTAGAAACACTTACCGCTTCGAAGACATAACAAATTTTAATTCCACCAATCTGAATCAAACTGCAAATGCGTTGCGAAACTAAAACCTTAAATTAAATATGTATGCACCGAAACAATGCTAAACGGTCACTGCGACGATCTGTAAACGATAAACAATAAATTTCTGGCCGTTACTTTTATTAAACTGAAGGTAATTTTTAAGAATTTTTTTGATCGTTTAATGCGCGAGGAGGTGGAAAAGCAAATCCGTGACTTATTATCAGAAGGCATAATTCGTCCTTCCAAAAGTCCCTACAACTCGCCCATTTGGATTGTACCAAAAAAATCTCAGCCAGATGGGGAAAAAAGGTACCGAATGGTTATAGACTTCAAGCGGCTGAATACCGTAACGATCCCCGACACATATCCCATACCTGATATTAATGGCACTATTGCAAGTCTCAGTAGTGCAAAGTATTTTACGACACTTGACCTTACTTCAGGATTTCATCAAATCCCAATGAAAGCGAGCGACATCGCAAAAACGGCATTTTCCACAATGAATGGAAAATACGAATTTTTGCGGCTTCCTTTCGGTCTCAAAAACGCACCCTCCATCTTCCAGCGCATGATAGACGACGTGCTAAAAGAATTTTTGGTCGTATTTGCTTTGTGTACATCGACGACATCATAATCTTTAGTAAGGACGAAGCCACTCATCTAAGAGACATTGAGACTATCCTTGCCAGACTTTTAGCAGCGGGCCTCAAAGTCAACCTTGAGAAGACACAGTTCCTGAAGACAAGCGTAGAATTTCTAGGCTATATTGTAACCTCTGAGGGAATACTTCCTGACCCAAAAAAGGTGGATTCCATTAAGAACATGCTGCCACCGTCCAACCCAAAAGACCTTAAAAGCTTCCTAGGGTTAACATCGTATTATCGGAAATTCATCCGTGACTACGCAAAGGTTGCAAAACCGCTTACTAACCTTACGCGAGGAGAACACGCACAGGTAAGAGCGACACAATCAAAAAAGGTGCCCATTAATTTAAACAAAGAAGCGCAGGAAGCATTCGTGAAACTCAAGGGAATATTGACGACCTCCGAAGTTTTGACCTTTCATAACTTTGAGAAATCTTTCAACCTTACGACGGACGCCTCCGACTTCGCTATTGGAGCGGTGCTATCCCAGGACTACGATGGCAAAGACAAGCCCATAGCGTTCATATCGCGAAGCCTAAACACTACGGAAGAGGCGTACGCAACAAATGAAAAGGAAATGCTTGCTATCGTGTGGGCTTTGGATAACCTCCGGAACTATCTTTATGGTGCAAAAAAAATACGTATATTTACTGACCACCAACCTTTAACCTTTTCTTTAAGCAACCGCAACTACAACGCCAAGCTAAAGCGTTGGAAGGCGAGAATTGAGGAATACAATTACGAGATAATTTATAAACCAGGTAAATCTAACGTCGTGGCTGACGCTCTGTCTCGACTCAAAACCCAGGCAAACCCCCTTACAATATCCACATCCGAAGCCGCTAGTCGGAATGCAACAACAGGGTCAACCGCGGATTCGGAAGGCGAAGACGGTGACACCGTCCATAGTGCAGAACAGGACAACTCCGACCTTATACCAGTCGTTGAAGTGCCTCTAAATATATTCAGAAACCAGCTTGTATTTGGGGGGAGACTTGAGATATTTGAGGAACCTCATCCAGGTTACTCCCGGCACTATTTAAGGATAGAAGGAATTAGCGAAGAAGAGCTCATCAATGTGCTCAAGGAGAAACTTAGGCCAAATGTGATCAACGGCATCAAAATGCCAGAGGGCAAATTAGGGCTGCTGCAAAAGGTATACCTAGAAAATTTTATCCAGTATAAGATCCGAGTAACTCAGTATATTGTAGAGGATTTGAGAGATCCTGACAGAATTTGTGAGGTAGTATGGGCGGAGCACAAAAGAGCTCATCGTAGTGCCGTCGAGAATAGGAAACAAATCCTGGAGAGATATTACTTTCCAAGAATGAACAGCATTATCAGGGGTTACGTCTCGTCATGTGAAACGTGTAAAATCAGCAAATAAACCCGAATTACAGAACACACCTATCCCATCGCGTCCTTGTGAAATCATTCACGTAGATATATTCGAAATACAAGGAGAGAAATTCCTCAGTTGCATCGATAAATTTTCAAAATTTGCAAAACTTTTTCACTTAAGAAACAAGTCCACTTTGCACCTTAAGGACAAAATAGTAAAACTCCTGCACTACTTTACGACCCCAGATATCCTTGTGACCGACAACGAGCGAGGTTTAGTTAGCCCAATAATACAAAATTTGTTAGAGTCATTGGGAATTAGGCTATATCGTACACCATCTCAGAGAAGCGAGGTGAACGGCCAAGTGGAAAGGTTCCATTCCACCTTAACCCGGCGTGAATGAGGTGACAAATTGTTACACCAGCTATGAGGTGGGTAGGAGATACCCAAAATTTTGATGTTCAATTTTTGATACTATGATTGTGTAATTGGCATTTATGCTTGAGATATATTAATAACAGTAGCCATTGAACCAGATTAGTACATAAAACACCAGCATGAAGTACAAAAAGTGTTATTTTTTATTGAAATAGCTAAGTATCTAAATTTTATTTGAAAAAATACATGTTTAGACAATTAACTTCTTTTCGCATAAAAAATCTAACAAAAATCCAACTTCTTTGGTAAATAAACATAAAAATAGTGTATACGGTTATTATTAATAAAAAAGGAACTGAAAAGTCTTATGAGATAATGTAACAGAGCACCAAAGTTACACCTCACAAATCAGCACAATCGCCGCACATAAAAATCGCGTGTTCCATACATATTGGCTTCTCACATTTTTTACAGCAATGTTTTGTTTTTCTGTCTTTTTTCTGAGTGCACTCACCACATCTAACATATCGACCAGCCATTTTTTTGGGAACTGGTGGTGAAGGTTCCCCTAAACGATCGGCAATCCTCTTTCGTGTTTCCGTTGGAAGATGTACGTTCTGACGCCTGTTCCGAAGACTATCATCTATTAGATTCAAGCCCAAATTACGAATGTAGTCTCGGCGCTTCATGCGTGTTTTGTCACCCGTGTTATTTTCCCTGTATATTATGATACCATTTATGGCCGCCATATTCAGTATACCATAAAAAATCGTCATGGGCCAACGTTTGCTATTGCGGGAAACATCATAAGTGGCACTCAGTTCATCTGCGACATCGACTCCGGCTTTAGTTTTATTATAATATGTAATCATTTCCGGTTTTTTTTTATCACCTGTCGATTCGTCTATATTTTTATCATGGTGTAAAGTTGACATAACCAGCACAACTTTATTTCTTTTAGGTACATAGGACACCAAAGTAATATCGTTTTGAAACCCGAATCGAGAACTATTGACTTCTTTACCTTTTTGAAGATCTCCGGCACACATGTCTTGTTTTTACGGACTGTGCCGACAGAAGTCAATGAGTGGTCTTTCAAGAGAGAAATCATAAGTGGGTAACTAGTAAACCAATTATCGAACGTCAAGTTCCTGTTAGTTTTTGTTATTGGCTCCACTAAACGGCTCACAATGTCAAACGCTTTGTTACTCAGTTGGTAAGGTCCTGGTTGTTGTTTTCCTGCGTATATTTCCAGTTTGAGAATATAAAACTTCTCCGCATCTACAAGAGCTTGAATTTTTATCCCATATTTGGCTGGTTTGTTGGGAATGTATACACGGAAAGGACATCGCCCTCGGAAAGATAACAGCATCTCATCAATAGTAAGATTATCGGAAGGCACATAATGTTTTTGAATATTTTCAACAAAATTGTCAAAAATATCCCTTATTGCAGCTAGATTGTCAGTCTTTTTTCTTTGGTCCCGAGTGTTTTTATCATCAAATCTCAAACAATTTTGGAGGAAGTAAAACCTCTGCAGTGACATTGTAGTCCGAAAGATGTCAACTCCTGTACCATCTGTACGCCACAAATCGTTCAGGTTTTGTCTATTTGAGCGATTCAGGCCAGCTATATACAAAAGTCCTATAAATGCCTTCAAATCCTCCAAAGTTGCATCTTTCATGTGATACTGCTGTTTATTATTTGGGTGTTTTTCCCTTTTATCCTTTATTTGAATATTTGTGTATGCAAGTAGGGTATTCAACGAACTGTCTGTTATAAAGAGACCCCAAGTTTCAATCTCAGTTTTAGCAAGTTTTGCAGTACCTTTTACGCCTGGAGCTTCAGTAATAATATTCTCAGATCGAACTCGAACGCTTTGTCTAGGACAATCTTTTGACCATTTTGTGCAATCTTTGGATGTATAAGAAGTTCCACGTACCTCATCCGACTGACTAGTAGCCGCCTGCACAGATTCTGGCTCTTCAAAATTATCCAAAATAACCTCTTGTTCGGAATCACTTTCTTCACTTCTCTGAGAAACGTTGTCAATTTCTTCTTCGCTCTCGGAGCCACAGGAGCTAGCACTTAAGCACCTTTCTAATAGTTCTTGTAGCCGACGTTCATTTACTTCATAAGACATCTTAAAAAATCTAAAAAACAATAAAAAAATACTATAAATAACTATAAATCAAAAACTTACTGTTAACACAAAAATGTAACACCGACTACGAGGTCGGGTGTGACGTACCCCAGCCACGTGTACGCACGTGTATCTACCGTCAACGCTGGCGCAAAACTAAACTCGATACTGTACCTCACCCCTAACACCTTTACCACCAGCTACTGAAACGACAAGACTCGCATGGCAACAGTAACATTAGATAATCTGCATTTAAAAACTTCTCGGGTATGATATACCCGACCTCACTCACGCCGGGTTAATTGAGATTATTAGATGCCTAAAAATAGATAACCCGAATTTAAGAATGAAAGAGCTAGCAAATATAGCAGTAGATCGCTACAATAACTCCATTCACTCCGTTATAAACCGAAAACCCAGTGAGGTATTCTTTAACCGTGCAAAAGCAGCTAATTACCAGGAACTCCAAGAAAAAAGCAAAAAAACAATGAATACTTGAAAACCTTACTGACTCAGAAACAATGGCCCAGATTGAACGCCATAACAAAAGAAGATCTCTACCGGAGCGTTATGACGAGAATGATGTCATATACGTGAAGGACAAACAGATCAAGGGAAAGCAAAAACCCATATACAAGAAGGAAACTGTCGCAAAAGACAACAGAGTTTCCGTAATCACAGTCAGTGGGAAAAAAATACACAAAACCCACATTAGAAACGTCAAGCGTAGGAACACACATCCTAGCACTTGAGACCGAAAGCAAAATTTTATTGTTTTTGCTTGCAAAATGAGTAACAAATGAAAATAATAAAGAGCAAAAATAAGTAAATACACAGAAAATAGTTAACAAAAGCTCTAGAAAATAATTATTTCTTGATTGAAATCAAAACGATCGAAAACAAAAACAAAGGAAATGTTCATTACTACAAGAGCGGGCTTGTTAGTGGGACAAATCGTGCCTTAGTAGGCTGTGGCGCCATCGAATTTGACAAATGGCTACGTTACTCCCAAAACGGATTCCACGATCCCCCATAGCTGGTTCGAGAACAGTATGGACACCCATCCTACAAAAAAGAAAGCGAATTTTTACAAACTTGAGCCTAATCCGCAGGAGGAAAAGAATAAAAAATAAAACAAAACAAAACAAAAAAGGCCGCATTTTAATATACTTGCGCCTAATCCGCTAAAAAAGGAAAGAAATTAATAGCTAACACTAACATACTAACTGAAACAAGAGCAACAAACAATTGTAAATTGTAAAGTAAAATCAATAACGAAATTTTTTCTCTCTTCTTTTAAACTACCATAATACTTAAATTCCGTAACAAAAATGTTCTTTTAATCATTTAAGTCCTTTTTACAGACATAATATTTAATATAAAACTACCACAGAATTTGGCAACCTTAAGCAAAACTTAAAAGGAAAAACTACAAATGCTCTTGTGAAACAAAATTTATCAGTTAAGTTAACAACTACTAACACACTAACAACAATAACACCCTTGCAGATTCCCACTGCTGGCATCAGCCATCAGCGCCCTCCATATATTCCACTATAAAGCGCCAATCGTAACTATCCAGAATGGAGACGGTTGGATCATTGGCGGATCATTCAAGCTAGTCCATGTCATCAATCTTCAACAATACGTGACAACTATGATACAGATGGAAGATTCGACATACCGTTTAATGAAGCGAGCCGACGACCAGATTTTAGCACAACTCTATATTAACCAGACATTAGAGCGACTTGAAGAACTAACGGGAAGCGCAGGCAAAACTAGGATCACCCGCTCTATCGACTGGATAGGCTCAGCATGGAAATGGCTAGCAGGATCACCCGATGCAACCGATTGGAACAATATTTTCCAAAGCCAAAACGAAGTTATTGAAAACAACAACCACCAATATAAAGTCAACGAAAAACTCTTCACCGCCACCCAGGATGTCTTAAGGAAAATCGAGGAGGTGGTGGATCGCACAAACTACATAGCGAAAGAAAATGAGGCAACGGAATTCGATCAAGATGCACTGCGCAACATCCTACTCGTTCGTGAAGAGGTCAACGAAATTGTGCGGGCATGCCAGCTGGCAAAAAGCGGAATTGTGAACACCAATTTACTTGACACGGACGAGGTCAACCAGGTCCTTTCGGAAATGGAGACTCTTCCATACCAGAACGTAATTGAAGCTATTGAGTATGGTCAACCATCAGTATACACAAATGTGACACTACTTCTCTACGTGCTCTCAATGCCGAAAGTGACAGCTAAAAAATATAATATGCTGATCACTCGTGCCGGCATCTACGAACATAAACAACTAGACCTACCGTTTGGCAGGATGCTCGTAAACCAAGAAGAAACTTACGGAGTGACGGGAAGTTGTGTAGTAATCAGTTCATCCACAGTATGTAGGCCAGAATCCTTGTCAAAATTGGAGGAAGACAGTTGCATACCACGACTACTAAAAGGAGGAGATGCTAGCTGCCAGTTCATCAGGTGAAACGGATCGATTACGGAATTGGTAAACGACAATACGATATTCCTCTCAAATTATCAAGGCGTAATCAGGGGCAGCAATGCCTCAAGCACTATTAACCTTCATGTGCCCGGGATATAAAACTTACGTACCCGGTCGGCTTACTACATATGTAGTAACTACGTAATTGCATGCAAAACCAATGTAATGTTAAGAAAAAAGACTTGTATGGTGTTTTTTTTTACTTGTACGTGTGTAATAACCTTTTTATTTAAAAATATTGAATTCAGGTGATAATTTTAATACATAAAATGTTTTAATTTTCAGGAGTTGAACAGCATTTTCCCAAAATATATGTTTCGGCATGTGCATTGCACACTGTTTTTTTGCACCAACTACAGATTTTTCGTGTGTTGTTACGACTTCCTATTTCACAGTATTGACAAGGTACAGGATATTTTGGTTGTTTGTCGTTGGAAATATAAGGTAAAATAGATGAATCAACATTAGATGTAGCAGAAAGGGATCGATCCAGTGCCATTTCGATAGCTTTACGTGTTTGATGGAATCCCAGCACCCCGGGAACTTGAGAGCGCTGTTCAATTGCTGGCATAAAAAGCTGCCAGAAGTCAATGAGTGGTCTTTCAAGAGAGAAATCATAAGTGGGTAACTAGTAAACCAATTATCGAACGTCAAGTTCCTGTTAGTTTTTGTTATTGGCTCCACTAAACGGCTCACAATGTCAAACGCTTTGTTACTCAGTTGGTAAGGTCCTGGTTGTTGTTTTCCTGCGTATATTTCCAGTTTGAGAATATAAAACTTCTCCGCATCTACAAGAGCTTGAATTTTTATCCCATATTTGGCTGGTTTGTTGGGAATGTATACACGGAAAGGACATCGCCCTCGGAAAGATAACAGCATCTCATCAATAGTAAGATTATCGGAAGGCACATAATGTTTTTGAATATTTTCAACAAAATTGTCAAAAATATCCCTTATTGCAGCTAGATTGTCAGTCTTTTTTCTTTGGTCCCGAGTGTTTTTATCATCAAATCTCAAACAATTTTGGAGGAAGTAAAACCTCTGCAGTGACATTGTAGTCCGAAAGATGTCAACTCCTGTACCATCTGTACGCCACAAATCGTTCAGGTTTTGTCTATTTGAGCGATTCAGGCCAGCTATATACAAAAGTCCTATAAATGCCTTCAAATCCTCCAAAGTTGCATCTTTCATGTGATACTGCTGTTTATTATTTGGGTGTTTTTCCCTTTTATCCTTTATTTGAATATTTGTGTATGCAAGTAGGGTATTCAACGAACTGTCTGTTATAAAGAGACCCCAAGTTTCAATCTCAGTTTTAGCAAGTTTTGCAGTACCTTTTACGCCTGGAGCTTCAGTAATAATATTCTCAGATCGAACTCGAACGCTTTGTCTAGGACAATCTTTTGACCATTTTGTGCAATCTTTGGATGTATAAGAAGTTCCACGTACCTCATCCGACTGACTAGTAGCCGCCTGCACAGATTCTGGCTCTTCAAAATTATCCAAAATAACCTCTTGTTCGGAATCACTTTCTTCACTTCTCTGAGAAACGTTGTCAATTTCTTCTTCGCTCTCGGAGCCACAGGAGCTAGCACTTAAGCACCTTTCTAATAGTTCTTGTAGCCGACGTTCATTTACTTCATAAGACATCTTAAAAAATCTAAAAAACAATAAAAAAATACTATAAATAACTATAAATCAAAAACTTACTGTTAACACAAAAATGTAACACCGACTACGAGGTCGGGTGTGACGTACCCCAGCCACGTGTACGCACGTGTATCTACCGTCAACGCTGGCGCAAAACTAAACTCGATACTGTACCTCACCCCTAACACCTTTACCACCAGCTACTGAAACGACAAGACTCGCATGGCAACAGTAACATTAGATAATCTGCATTTAAAAACTTCTCGGGTATGATATACCCGACCTCACTCACGCCGGGTTAATTGAGATTATTAGATGCCTAAAAATAGATAACCCGAATTTAAGAATGAAAGAGCTAGCAAATATAGCAGTAGATCGCTACAATAACTCCATTCACTCCGTTATAAACCGAAAACCCAGTGAGGTATTCTTTAACCGTGCAAAAGCAGCTAATTACCAGGAACTCCAAGAAAAAAGCAAAAAAACAATGAATACTTGAAAACCTTACTGACTCAGAAACAATGGCCCAGATTGAACGCCATAACAAAAGAAGATCTCTACCGGAGCGTTATGACGAGAATGATGTCATATACGTGAAGGACAAACAGATCAAGGGAAAGCAAAAACCCATATACAAGAAGGAAACTGTCGCAAAAGACAACAGAGTTTCCGTAATCACAGTCAGTGGGAAAAAAATACACAAAACCCACATTAGAAACGTCAAGCGTAGGAACACACATCCTAGCACTTGAGACCGAAAGCAAAATTTTATTGTTTTTGCTTGCAAAATGAGTAACAAATGAAAATAATAAAGAGCAAAAATAAGTAAATACACAGAAAATAGTTAACAAAAGCTCTAGAAAATAATTATTTCTTGATTGAAATCAAAACGATCGAAAACAAAAACAAAGGAAATGTTCATTACTACAAGAGCGGGCTTGTTAGTGGGACAAATCGTGCCTTAGTAGGCTGTGGCGCCATCGAATTTGACAAATGGCTACGTTACTCCCAAAACGGATTCCACGATCCCCCATAGCTGGTTCGAGAACAGTATGGACACCCATCCTACAAAAAAGAAAGCGAATTTTTACAAACTTGAGCCTAATCCGCAGGAGGAAAAGAATAAAAAATAAAACAAAACAAAACAAAAAAGGCCGCATTTTAATATACTTGCGCCTAATCCGCTAAAAAAGGAAAGAAATTAATAGCTAACACTAACATACTAACTGAAACAAGAGCAACAAACAATTGTAAATTGTAAAGTAAAATCAATAACGAAATTTTTTCTCTCTTCTTTTAAACTACCATAATACTTAAATTCCGTAACAAAAATGTTCTTTTAATCATTTAAGTCCTTTTTACAGACATAATATTTAATATAAAACTACCACAGAATTTGGCAACCTTAAGCAAAACTTAAAAGGAAAAACTACAAATGCTCTTGTGAAACAAAATTTATCAGTTAAGTTAACAACTACTAACACACTAACAACAATAACACCCTTGCAGATTCCCACTGCTGGCATCAGCCATCAGCGCCCTCCATATATTCCACTATAAAGCGCCAATCGTAACTATCCAGAATGGAGACGGTTGGATCATTGGCGGATCATTCAAGCTAGTCCATGTCATCAATCTTCAACAATACGTGACAACTATGATACAGATGGAAGATTCGACATACCGTTTAATGAAGCGAGCCGACGACCAGATTTTAGCACAACTCTATATTAACCAGACATTAGAGCGACTTGAAGAACTAACGGGAAGCGCAGGCAAAACTAGGATCACCCGCTCTATCGACTGGATAGGCTCAGCATGGAAATGGCTAGCAGGATCACCCGATGCAACCGATTGGAACAATATTTTCCAAAGCCAAAACGAAGTTATTGAAAACAACAACCACCAATATAAAGTCAACGAAAAACTCTTCACCGCCACCCAGGATGTCTTAAGGAAAATCGAGGAGGTGGTGGATCGCACAAACTACATAGCGAAAGAAAATGAGGCAACGGAATTCGATCAAGATGCACTGCGCAACATCCTACTCGTTCGTGAAGAGGTCAACGAAATTGTGCGGGCATGCCAGCTGGCAAAAAGCGGAATTGTGAACACCAATTTACTTGACACGGACGAGGTCAACCAGGTCCTTTCGGAAATGGAGACTCTTCCATACCAGAACGTAATTGAAGCTATTGAGTATGGTCAACCATCAGTATACACAAATGTGACACTACTTCTCTACGTGCTCTCAATGCCGAAAGTGACAGCTAAAAAATATAATATGCTGATCACTCGTGCCGGCATCTACGAACATAAACAACTAGACCTACCGTTTGGCAGGATGCTCGTAAACCAAGAAGAAACTTACGGAGTGACGGGAAGTTGTGTAGTAATCAGTTCATCCACAGTATGTAGGCCAGAATCCTTGTCAAAATTGGAGGAAGACAGTTGCATACCACGACTACTAAAAGGAGGAGATGCTAGCTGCCAGTTCATCAGGTGAAACGGATCGATTACGGAATTGGTAAACGACAATACGATATTCCTCTCAAATTATCAAGGCGTAATCAGGGGCAGCAATGCCTCAAGCACTATTAACCTTCATGTGCCCGGGATATAAAACTTACGTACCCGGTCGGCTTACTACATATGTAGTAACTACGTAATTGCATGCAAAACCAATGTAATGTTAAGAAAAAAAGACTTGTATGGTGTTTTTTTTTACTTGTACGTGTGTAATAACCTTTTTATTTAAAAATATTGAATTCAGGTGATAATTTTAATACATAAAATGTTTTAATTTTCAGGAGTTGAACAGCATTTTCCCAAAATATATGTTTCGGCATGTGCATTGCACACTGTTTTTTTGCACCAACTACAGATTTTTCGTGTGTTGTTACGACTTCCTATTTCACAGTATTGACAAGGTACAGGATATTTTGGTTGTTTGTCGTTGGAAATATAAGGTAAAATAGATGAATCAACATTAGATGTAGCAGAAAGGGATCGATCCAGTGCCATTTCGATAGCTTTACGTGTTTGATGGAATCCCAGCACCCCGGGAACTTGAGAGCGCTGTTCAATTGCTGGCATAAAAAGCTGCTTAGACAAGCTCCGCAAGAACTTTCGTCGCGCGTCTGTGCGACGGTTATATGGATTGTTTTCCGAGTAAATGATGAATGATGCAAGTGCACTTATGTCCAGCATGTTATAAATCATGGTCAAAGGCCAACGCAATGTTTTGCGTTTTGTTGAATATGCAGAAAGCATTTTATCCATTGCGTCGACGCCTCCTTTGTTTGCATTGTAATCACGGATGTATTGCGGCTTGTTTTTCTTTTCAGCTACAATTGAATTTGTCAAAGGTGTGCTGGCAAGTATTATAACTGCTCTGCCTCTTTTCGGAACATAAGATACCAAAGAAAACTTTCCATCGAGAAACCCGAAAATGGAAGATTCTTCAGCACGATTGCGGTCAGCCTTCATTTCATATGATACAAACGTTTTATTTTGACGAACAGTACCAAGAATAGCAAGACCTTTGGATATTAAATACTTGCCTAAGTTTAGCGATGTAAAAAAATTGTCACAAATAATAGTCCTTCCGGTGTTCTCCCAATGGCATACTAACCTTTGCACAACACCTTCACCTACGTTATTTGCTCGACCAGCATTTGAGTTTTTTCCAGTATATATTTCACTTTTGAGTGGATATAACGACTTAGCATCGCATGCAAACCAAACCTTTATCCCATACTTGGCAGGCTTAGAGGTTATGTACTGAGTAAACCTAGTTCGACCGCGATAAGCAAATAATTGTTAATTCACAGTAATTTCTCCAGATGGTTGGTAATATTTGCGCAGATTTGCGTTCATTTGTGTCCACAATTCAGATATTGGAGCAGCCTTATCGGCTTCTAGCCTAACTGCTCTTGTACGCTCGCTGTCAAATCTAATGAATCGAACAATTTCTTTGAAGCGTGACTTGGGCATTACTGCTCGATAAAAGCAAATGCTTTCTTGGCTCCATAGCACATCCACATCTTCGTCATTTGATTTATTTACACCTGTTAGTAACACAAGACCTATAAATGCTCTTAGTTCAATTAAGGTTAATTTCTCCCAGATTCTTTTATCTCCAGTGCAGTTTTTCTCGTTCCAAGTTTCATAGGCTTTTCGTGCTTTTTCATTCGTATCTACTAGAATTTGTTGAAGCATTGATGGAGTGAATATCAACTCAAAGACGTCAGACTCAATGGCTACTTACGCGAACAGCTTGGCTAGGAAAGTTCTTAAGCCATGCAGTTTGATCTTTATATACTATTTTGCATACATTTTATATGGTTACTACAAATGTAGTAAGCCGGCCGCAAGATGATGTTTTTGCAAGTAGGGTCTAGAGGTCAGGCAAATAATAGTTCGACTGATATTATACTCTTAATTGACTTTGATTTAATAATCAGGAAGCTACTAAAAAATTCGTGCATTGTTTTTTCGGAAAATTTTTTTTTATCTCACTTTTTTTCACAATTTACTACAAATGTAGTAAGCCGGGCACATGAAGGTTAATGGCACCTACGTCATCCAACTTAGTAAAGAAACAGTCAGGATCGGTGACCAAGTGTTTTCCAGCAACGAGGCCATAACAGCGCAAGCTCTATCGTTACAGAAACCCTGACAATATGCGCAATAATCGTGGTCGCCGCCATCCTATGGATATGGTACACTAGAAAGCCAAACTTTCCAGAAATTTCCGAACATTGGAGCAGTGGCACCAACTCCAACAGGATCACGAAGGGCACATCCTCATTTGAAATTGATTACCCAGAAACTATCCTACCAACAGGGAGCCATAACCACTCCGTACATACCATAGCCCCTTCAGGTTTTTCATTTGATCTGCGAGACGCAGATCTTTAAAGGGCGAGGAGATATCTTAACCCTACGCTACCCGGTGCTCACGTTGCTGTACATGTGACTTCACTGCCCTAAATAAAGTTCACCATAGGACTTTCGCTGACTCAGTACACGCGCAAGCGATCGATAACACAAATACTCAACAAAGGCGTGAGAACTGCGGTGTAAGCAATATTGACCTACACGCGCAACCCATCGAGTGCGGAATGCCGGTTGGCGGTGGGAACTGCAACATTAGCATAATTATATTAAAACTAAGAAGTTACTTGGTAAGAAGTTAGAATTGTTTAAGGTAGTTGTGATTAGTCGTGCGAGTAGTGCACAATAAAAACCTTGTTATATTGAATTGCAGTGTTTTAATTGATAAACGGTGAACGGTTGGTTCGCCGGAACTTTAACTTTTTCACAGTTCTCAGTAAGAGAAATGTAAGTTTCATGTATACAACATAAGAACTGGATTAAAAATGATGAAATTTTTGCAAATAAAATCCATTTGACCAATTTTTATGATTAACGTACTCATACCACATTGCTTTCGACAATCTTGAAAATTTTAAAACAAATTAAGTTGCTCCAAAATCGGTCGCGTTTAAACTCAATTGTGTGGAAATACATATACATTCATGCACATATACAAAATAAGAACTCGATTAAAAATGATGAACTTTTTACAAATAAAAACCATTCGACCCATTGTTATGAGTAGCGTACACATACCACATTGCTTAAGCCAATCTTGAAAATTATTAGGAAAATTAAGTTGCTCCAAAATCGGTCGCGTTTAAACTCAAATGTGTGGAAATACATATATATCCATGTGTACAAAATAAGAACTCGATTAAAGATGATGCAATTTTTGCAAATAAAATCCAAATGACCCATTGTTATGAGTAGCGTACTCATACAACATTGCTTTCGACAATCTTGAAAATTATAAGAAAAATTAAGTTGCTCCAAAAGCGGTCAGGGTTGGACTCCAATGTGTGGAAATACATATATATTCACGTGTTAAAAATAAGAACTCGATTAAAGATGATGAAATTTTGCAAATAAAATCCATATATACAATTTTTATGATTAACGTACTCATGCCACATTGCTTTCGACAATCTTGAAAATTTTAATAAAAATTAAGTTGCTCGAAAATCGTTCCCGTTTAAACTGAAATGTGTGGAAATACATATATATTCATGTAGACAAAATAAGAACTCGAATAAAAATGATGAAATTTTTGCAAATAAAATCCGTATGACCAATTTTTATGATTAACGTTGTGGAGCGCCAGGGCTCCGCTAGCATTTACTGGTGTTGTAATTGTTGCTGCTACTGCTACGTGTGGAGCGCCAGGGCTCCGCTAGCACTTGCTGGTGTTGTTGCTGTTGTTGCTGCTACTGTATATTCTGGTACCTCGGCCAGTTGCCGGTAAATTAAGAAAGTGGGATTGAACCAATATAAATTAAAACTTGAACTGGTCGGTTTGAATGCGCGCAAAAGAATCCCTTTATTTAATTTTTTCATTTAAATCGCAATGTTGGCTGCGAATGCATTTTTAGTAAAAAATGTAGTGATGATTGGGGGGATGCCAGATTTGACATTACATCACCCTCCTTTGGAAAAGAAGAATTTGGCAAGTTGATCAGATTTGCCATATTCTTCTTTCCCTTACATTTTTACTTTTATTCTTATAGGGAATTCAATACAATTTAGCTATGGGTAACTTATTTTTATAGTAAGAAATTAATTGCTTAATATAGGAAAACTACTATAGCTTATTTAAGGTATTTTTCATGTACTAATGTAATGCTTACATTTAATTTATATTTACTGCTTATGTTCACTAGATTTAATGATAATATTTTGTAATAGTTTTATACAATTCTTAAAAATATTGCAATTCAAAATGAAAATTACGAATCTATGTTTATTAGGGTGACAGTTAATTTCGAAAGTGATATTTTCTTTGGTCTCAGTATTTTTTTGTGTGTAGTTTTATTTAAAAAAAATTCTAGTAAAATTTCAAGGTCGTAGGAAGAGGATTAGGGGGCGCGTCGGCCCCCCAAAGTTACACAAAATACGTTTTTTCACGCAAATTCTTACTTTGACTGCTTGTACCTTTCTCTGTGTTTTTTTTTTTTAAACATTACTGGCGAAAGATGTTCATTAATATGTCTACAATAACATCTGTCAATAACATTTTTGTCTAATGTTAATATTTAATGAAAAAAACTTAAATATAGGAGAAAAAGTACGCCTCAATGTCGATTTATTATACTTAAATAAAATTACTTATATGATTCAAATTTTGGATTTTGTTCAGATTTATTTATTTAAAGATTCATATAGAAAATTCCTTATGATTTACGTAAGAGTAGCTTCAACAATTATATACAGTAAGACCTCGCTAGTCCGAACTTCAGACTTTTTTTGTTTACTTTTGTTTTCAAGTGTAAGAATTGTCTTTAAAAGTTTGCTTCAAATTTTTTTTGCCTGTATGCTGAAGCGATCTATAATATTGACAATTGTGACCGAGAATATTCCCGTTACAACCTCAACAATATTATTCTCAATGCTTGCGTAAGCTACCGACAAAAAATCAGCACCAATGTTTCTCGGAAAATAGATTCTTATTTTACAGTTATATGCAGCAGCCGCAAACATTTTTTAATAGCATTAAATTTGCAAAAAAATCATTCGAAGTGAATATTTGAATGTGAAAAGTCGAAAATGTCTGCTAGAAATTTACGTGAACGCATATATTTAATTGGTTATTGTACCAACTCATTAACGGGAAGTAAACTACCCTCCAATATAGAAGTGTTGAAAGTTTTGTTTTTCAATTTACGTGTAGTAAAAAAAAATTTACGGGAAAGTTCAGATTTAGTTGTAAAAGAACTATTCGTGTTCTGGGAAAAAGCCCGCATTCCGGTCAAGAATAAACAACACTGCATTACAAATGTAGAGAAATTGTATAAAGAATGGCAAAGCTTTCAAAAAGATTCAAAGAAGACTTCTAATTTCCATAAGAGCAAAGTAAACACGTGGAAAGAAAAATTGGATATGCTTTTTGACGTGGCGCATGCAAGTGCATTAAAAATAATGTCGAATCAAGAAGATATTGATTTCTTGATAAGTCAACGAAAAACGGGGCGCCCAGGCTTTATATATGGTATCGATTACGAAGAAGTACGCCGAGAGTGCCGACTTGAAGAACGCAACAACAATATATTACAACAAGTGGAGCGGAATAATAGTGAAATTGCATTAATTGGTTCGTTGTATGTTATTGTTTATTTTTTATTTTCTTTAAATTAAGTCGTTTTTATTAGATGAAACTGCAGAGTTGCTGTCATCTGAATCTTCAGAGAATGATAACAGTTTTCCAGATATGGAATGTGACCCACGTTGTAGTCAACCTCCAGCCAAAAAATGTAGGGGAACAAATAAAATACTAACACCAAAACTGGCGGCCGCACTCGATGTCTGTAAAATCAGTGACAGACATGCGGTTCATCTAATAAGCGCAGTCGTTGAAGCTCTGGGTAATAATGTTGAAGATTATATTTTAAACCGAACGTCTGTACACCAGGAAAGGGAACAAATCCGTGAAGAAAGAATTTCAGCATTAAAAAATAAATTAAAATTAAATGAGCTCGACGCTATCTGCCTTCATTGAGATGGTAAACTTTTGCCGGCGCTGACGGGAAATGATAAAGTTGATAGGTTGCCTATAATAATATCGAGCGGTAAAGTTGAACAGCTTCTTGAAATACCTGCACTTGATTCCGGTACTGGAAAAGAACAGGCATCCGCTGTATGCGATGCTATTTATGAATATGGTCTGCAAAATCACATCAAAGCTTTAGTGTTTGATACAACAGCGGTCAATACTGGGCGTTTCAATGGTACCTGTACGTTAATTGAAAATAATTTACAAAGACAACTTTTATGGTTACCATGCCGTCATCATATATACGAGATTGTTTTAAGATGCGTTTTCGAAGAAAAAATAAGCTGTTATGGAAGTCCAAACGTTAAAATGTTTGAGAAATTTAAAAATGCTTGGGCTAAGATTGATGCTAAAAACTATGAGTATGGCATCAACGATCCAACTGTCAAGACGTACATGAAAGAGTCTGCTGTTCGCATTATCGGTGCAGTAAATAATATCTTGGAAGAAAAACAACCCAGGGAAGACTATAAAGAATTCTTGGAACTCACTTTGCTCTTGGGTCAAAAACCAGAAAAGACACATCCAAACAGCCTAATGTTTCGATCGCCAGGAGCTGTTCACCATGCAAGGTGGATGGCAAAAGCGATTTACTGTCTAAAAATATTTTTATTCCGTAACGAGTTCCAGCTTTCAGCAACTGAATTAAATGTGCTTCGTCAAATTTGTGTTTTTATTGCTGAAGTCTATGTCGAAGCGTGGTTTTCTGCTCCTTTGGCCATTAAAGTGCCATATCAAGATTTTTTATTTTTACAAAAACTTGAAAACTTCAAAAAAATTGATGCTGCTATATCTTATGTTGCTCTTAAAAAGTTCAGGAACCGCTTGTGGTATTTAAGCCCTAAAGCGGTTGGTCTTGCATTTTTTGACAGCAACGTATCCCTTTTTTCAAAACAAAAAATGGTGGCGGCTTTGGAAAATGATTTTGAACAAGAGCAAAACACAAAGCGAGCTACAATAAATGATAGAGAAATCGTTGAAATATTCCATGACGGAATTGAACAGTTCGTCTCTGCCGAAACAAAAGCATTATTTGAAAGATTTCAACTAATACTGATTTTTTTAAATTAAACCCAGACAAATGGGAGCAGGACCAATCTTATTGTAAAGCGGCTGAACTGATGAAAAAATTAAATGTTACAAATGACACTGCCGAAAGGGGGGTTAAATTGATGGAAGAGTATAATAAACTATTTACCAAAAATGAACGCCAAAAACAATTTGTTTTAAAAATTGTTAGCGATAGTGACATTGTCTCAAGTGCTTTAAACAATATTAATAAAAAGAGAAATCATATACATAAGTAGTTTTATTTAAGTATAATAAATCGACATTGAGGCGTACTTTTTCTCCTATATTTAAGTTTTTTTCATTAAATATTAACATTAGACAAAAATGTTATTGACAGATGTTATGTAGACATATTAATGAACATCTTTCGCCAGTAATGTTTAAAAAAAAAAACACAGAGAAAGTTACAAGCAGTCAAAGTAAGAATTTGCGTGAAAAAACGTATTTTGTGTAACTTTGGGGGGCCGACGCGCCCCCTAATCCTCTTCCTACGACCTTGAAATTTTACTAGAATTTTTTTTAAATAAAACTACACACAAAAAAACACTGAGACCAAAACAATAAAAAAAAAAATACTCCATACATTTAATTGTCACCCTAATGTTTATACATAAGTTTTTCTTTACGCAATGCGGCTAATATAACATTATGAAAAATTATATTTTAAGTTTTGTTTTGTACATTAGACTTAGATTACATATTGTTTTAATGTTTGATAGCAAATATTTTATTTGTACATAAGAAACTTTTATTTCTTGAGGATATATGTATTTACATATTTATTTTAATTTTGGAACATTTTTGATTTTTCATTTTATGTAACTTAAGAATTACTAATTTTTATCTGTTATTTTATGTATACGTGACTTGCAAACTTTAGTCACATTCTAATACTAGAAATTTATTTGTTTTAATTTGAAAATAGAAAAAGTAAAATATTTGATTAAAATGTTTTTTGAATCTTAAGTAACTTTTTGGATTCTGTTTTTGTGAATAGTTTTTAATTTGTTTTTGTCTTTATCAAATATGGTTACGTTCACACCGTCTACTTGTGTTACTACGTATGGACCTTGGTATATGTTTAGATGTTTGTTTCGGGGTTCCTTTTTTACTAGAACCGTGTCATTCTCGTTTATTAGTATTGGTCGTGTGTTTGTATCGTAGGTCTGTTTCCTTCGAATTTTATGTTTATTAATTAGCTCTGTAGCTAAGGAATTCGACTTTTGCATTCGATATTTTACCTCCTTAGCATAATTTTCAACGTTATAATTTGGATCTATTTTAATTTTTTTTAATTCATGTGGTAACATAGCATTTTTGCTGAAAATTAATTCAAAAGGAGTTAATTTGTTATCGAAAACAGTATTAGACGTTGTATTATGAAAGAAAGCAAAGTATTTTAGATATGTGTCCCAGTCTGCGTATGTTTCATTGAGATACGCACGCAAGTACTCGTTAAAGACTCTATGGTTTCGCTCAATTGTTTCAACCGTTTCATGGTGATGAGCTGTGGAAAAGTCATGTTTGATATTTAAAATTTTGGTTAATTCCGTTTTCCGTTAATTTCATTTTTGAATTCAGTTCCTAAATCTGATTTAATTGAATTCATAATGCCATATGTTAATATAAAAGTTTCGAAGATAGCTGAAGCAACTGATTTAGCTGATTTATCTGGTGTTGCTACTGTTACCAGGTATTTTGTTAAATCGCAAATCATAGTAACTGCGAACCTGTTACCAAATTTGGATTCTGGTAGCGGGCCTATCGTGTCTATTACTACTATATCAAATGGTTTAATAGGAGTTGGTGTTAAAATTAAATTTTCTTTTATTTTAGGTTTTACTTTGTTCAAAAGACATTTATTGCAATTTTAACGAATTTAGCAATATCGCGGGTCATGTGTTTCCAATAATACTTTGTTCGAATTTTTGCGTATAGTTTTTTCATTCCGCAGTGTCCGCCTGCAATTGGGTCATCGTGGTAGATTGTCATTAGTTTTAGTTTTTTGTCGTCATCACTTACAGTTTCTACAGTGTCTGTTAGTATAATTTGTAAGGATTTTAAATGTTTATTTCCGCTTGTTTTCAGGTTTGCAATAGAAAAATGTTTGAAAAATTCGTCATCTTTAGGCCATTCAATAATTTTAATGTTGTGTTTGCTGGCTTCTTGTTCTAGCCTCGAAAGTAATACATCTAAATTTATTATTTCGTTAGCATTCTCAACATTAATTAACTCGAGTTTCTTATGTTTTATGTGCGCACATATTTTTAAAATTGAAATTTTGTTATTAATGATCTAATCCGCGGTACCTTTTTTGAGAAATTGTAGGCAAATTTATCGTAAACGTTTATTGTCTGAGTTGTATTGTCCGTATTGTCTTTACTTTGTAAGTCCTTACCGTAACATTGTTTCGTCATAGCTCTAGTTTTAACTGCAAGAACGTGCTTCGTAGATTCTCTAATATCATCGAAATGAATGCGTGAAAGTGCATCTGCGCCTACGTTTGTTTTACCCTTAATGTACTCGATGGTAAAGTTATATTCTGCTAATTCAAGACGTATCCTTGCTAGCTTTGAGGCTGGGTCTTTCATATTGAATAAATAAACTAAAGGTCTGTAGTCCGATTTAACAGTAAAGTGTGTTCCGTAAACGTATGGTCGATAATGCTTAATTGCAAAATAAATAGCTAAAAGTTCCAGTTCTATAATTGGTTTTTTCTGTTCTGCTTTGTTGAATGCTTTAGAAGCATAACAAATAGGCAGATCGCTCCCTAGCTGCTCTTGACTCAATATAGCACCGCACCCATTTTTCGATGCATCGACAGTAATAATAAATTGTTTTGTAAAGTCTGGGTATTGAAGCAATTTTGGCGAAATTAACGCTGATTTTAAAGATTCAAAAGCTTTATCACACGCAGTGTCCCAATTAAATTTAACTTTTTTTCTGCTTAATTGGTTTAAAGGCGCTGCCAGAGATGCAAAATTTGGTATAAACCGTCTGTAGTAGTTAGCAAATGCGACGAAACGGCGAACCGCGTCTTTGTCAGTCGGTTTTGTATAATTTTTTACAGCCTTTATTTTGCTGTCGTCTGGCAACAGACCTTTTGCTGAACATTTGTGGCCTAAGAAAGTAACTTCTGGCCGAAGAAAATTACATTTTTTTGGATTAAGTTTTAAATTGAAGGTTCTGCATGTATCAAGTACTTTAGCAAGATTTTTTATGTGATGTGCTTCGCTACACCCAATTACTATTATATCGTCAACGTAAAGAAATGCCACATTGGGCGGAATACCAGAAAAAGCAATTGTCATCATTCTTGAGAATGAATTTGGCGCTACATTTAAACCAAACGGTAACACTTTCCATCTAAATGCTCCTCGGGCAGTGCTGAAGGATGTTACGTCACGTGAGTCGATATTCAATGGGATTTGATGAAACCCTGAATAGAGGTCTAAGGTTGAAAAATACTTCGCTCGGCCAAGATTATCTAAGATGTCGTCTACTCTAGCGAGAGGAAATTTATCGGCAATCAGTTTTTTGTTAACAGCACGGAAATCTACACACATACGGTACGCTCTTTGACCATTAGCATCTTTTTTCGGAACAACAATTAGAGGGCTATTATAATTTGAATAACTTTCTTCAATTAGTTCGTTTTCTAATAATTTCGTAACTTGACGGTTTATTTCTTCACGCTGGGTATATGGTAGACGGTAATTCTTTATGTAAACTGGATTATTGTCTGTCAATCGTAGTTTTTGTTCGTAGAAATTGTTTAATGTCATCTTGTCGTCTGGAAGTGCAAATATGTCTGCATACTCTATGCATAAGTTTAGTAATTTGCTTTCCGCATGACTAGGAATTTATTTTTTCAAAACGGAAATCAGTTCTTTTGTCCGGTTGTCATCGTTTCTAGTCTTATTAATGGAATAAACGTTGAAATTAGAAAGTTTTTCAGTCCGAATGTTACAGTTGTTTACGTATTTTATATCATTTGTGGTATTTATGACTTTGACGATTGGGTTGCTTGTACTGACTATGCATCTTGCAGTGAATACACCGTTGTCAATTTCTTGCGACTCCACGAAAAGTGGCTCCGGTGAACTTCCTAGACTAAAAAGTCGAAAGACTTCGCATCTGGGTGGAATTACGCAGGTGTCGTTTTGAGTTCCGTGAACGATCGGAATCGCGACTTTTTCGTTACCGACCCAGAAGTAAACGCAATTGCTCGCATAGCTGATAACGCATTTGTTAATTTTTAAAAAATCTTTACCCAGTATACCGTCTGCTGGAATATTAAAATCGTCGTTAACCACGTGTAACGTATGTTTTAAAGAAAAGTCAGAAAAGGTTAGGTTTGTCGTTATTTTACCCAGAGTAGAAACAGTGTTGGCAGTGACGCCCGTAATGCGTATAATGTCGTTTGTATTAATTGGAAAACTTTTGTTTAAACTTGAAACTTTAATTAAGGAAATGTCGGCTTGCGTGTCGACCAAAAATGTATATAATTTATTAGACCCGGAAATTTGCAATTGAATAAAATCTGAATAATTTAAATTTAAGCAATAAACGCCTTTTGTTGAAGAAAAATCGATTAGTTGTTCATCTCTTGCTCCCCCAGTGTTCGCTCCTGAGGGGCATGAGTGTTTAAAGCACGGACATTTGCATTTCTACCCCTATCGCAAACGTCAAGCTGTGTGGTTGTGTTTACTTTGCTCTCTTACAAATATTGTTATAAAACAATTTAAATATCAAATTAATCAAAAGAAATTTCATTAAATTGTGATTAAATCAATTTTGTGCACTTCAAGCTAAGTATAAAGTGATTTGGTGCAATATTCATTTAATAATCTTTAACTTATAAAAAATCTCATTTATATCTTTGTTGTGTTGTGTGCCGAGTCATAATTTTTCTTGTAGTACAGTTGTTGTTGCCAATTGTTTTGTTTTTGCATTTGCGGCTGTTGCTGTTTGTGCGCGCACTCTTCTTTGTTACTCCTTTTAGCTTTCACAGCTGTTTGCGTGATTTGTTAAGTGTCAATAAAACTGTGTATCCCAAACTGTTCTAACTGCCTTACCAACTTCTATACTGCTTTTTTTTGCTAAACTGCTTTTTTTGCTAAACTGCTTACCACTGTTAGATCTTTTCTTCTGCTAGTCCTATAAATTGTAATTTTAATTCTAATTAATTTTCTCCTAAATAATATACCATGTCTTGTAATTATCCTAACTGCCAAGTTAAGAGTGGGTCTGAACGCTTTGTGTCTTGCTGGCTTTGCGATGGGCTTGCCCACATGAAGTGTGCTGGTTTGACAGGTAGAGTGTTAGATTTGATTGATGATGGTAAGGGTGTCCGCTGGTCTTGTCTGAAATGTAGGTCAACTGAAGTTGATCTTTTTAAATTTTTTAGGCAGTGTAGGAACGGTTTCTCTGAGATTGGTAAGGAGCTAAATGTTCTTACCGAAAAATTCAAACACTACGAAAACGTATTTAATTCTTTTAAATGCTTAGAGAATACGAGTATTCCTAATAGCCGTAATAGTAAACGGAAACGTATTGAGAGTCCGTCTGACGAAGCTGAGCCAAATCCTATTCCGACGACAATTATTTCTTCTCCCTCAGGGGAGTTGATTAGTTTCTCCTCACCTTGTCCTCAGGCTGTTGAACCTTCTACATCAAAAGCTGCTGCACAGAGATCAGTTCAAAAGGAAAGCAGCGAAAGCAAAAATTCTGCTGCGGTTTCTGTGGCGCCTGCTAGGGGGCTGGTTGTGGTTCCTCAGAGAAAATCTATTTTTATATCAAGATTTTCCAGTGATACCACAGTTGAGGATATCAAGTTTCACATTTCATCTAAGGTTAAGACTGATGACATAACTATCAGGAAATTTAACTTTAATTACAAGAGAAACATTTCTTCATTTAAAATCGATGTAACTTCCGAAAACTTTAATATACTTTTAAATAGCTCTTTTTGGCCGACTGGGGCTTTTGTTCGCGAATTCGAGTTTAAACCCAACATAAATAATAAAAACTTAGCAAAAATCTCTAATCCTAATCCGGAGTCAAAAAACTGATAAAAACTAAACTTGATATATATTACCAAAATGTTAGAGGCTTGAATACAAAACTAACTGACTTGCTTTTGAAGAGTTATCACTGTAATTTTAACATTATAGCTTTCACTGAAACTTGGCTTAAACCTCACGTTTTTGATTCGGAGATTCTTTGCAGTGAATATCATATTTACAGAAATGATCGAGAGTGCAGGATCGGTGGAGGTGTTCTTTTAGCTGTCCATTCTTCATTACCATCTGAAGTGGTGAACGTCCCTATCATTGAGTCTACTGAATTTAAGTGCATACGAGTGCAATTAAGCAAGTCTTATATTTATTTAGCCCTCTGCTATATACCTCCTCAGTCTGACTTGTCGGTATATAGTGATCATATTTCTTTACTTGGGATTGTGGACTCAATGCTTAGGCCTCGCGACTCATTGATTGTGTTGGGTGATTTTAATCTCCCAAACATTTCTTGGAATATGATTGATGGTCATATCGTACCTTCCATTAACAACGCCTTTCTGGAGGGGATGACTGAACTTTGTCTGAACCAGGTTAATACCCTACAAAACAAGTTGGGGAGGGTCTTGGATTTGGTTTTTGTTGACAACATGTACAGGGCCTCCTTAAATCGATGTGATCCATTGGTTTTGCCTGAGGATGTATATCATCCTGCAATTGAATTGTCATACGAGATCATAGACGGAGAGCGGGTTTCTGGATCGAATGCTTTTAATTCTAATGACAGCTTCGATTTTAGAAAAGCTAATTTTAAAAAATTAAACTATGACTTATCTAAAATAACTTGGCCTTACTACAATGGCGATATTGAGCGTAATGTTTTGGACTTCAACAATACTTTATACAACTTATTTCTTAAACATGTACCTAAAGGTTCTTATATTCGTGATGAATCAGCCCCTTTATGGTTCACTAAAGACTTGAGAACTTTAAAAAATAAAAAATCGCGTTCTTTTAAATTATATAAAAGTACTGGTCGTCATGTGGATTATCTTAATTATTCAGTCTTGCGACATAAATATCTAGAATTAAATAAAAACTGTTATGAAAAATACTTGATTAAAATGAAAATGAACATTATCCACGACCCGAAAGCTTTCTATGGTTTCGTTAATTCTAAGCGCAGAGTAAATGCATTCCCTTCCGCAATGAAATATCAAAGTACTGTGTCATGTGATAACGAGATTATTGCCAATCTATTTGCCCAGTTCTTTAAATCTAACTACACCACTCAATTTAAATATAACTCTATTTCCTATCCATACAAGCTGAGCCCCAATAACTCTATTAATATTCCAGTCATATCATCAGATGATGTTTTTCATTATTTAATATCTTTAAAAGAATCATTCAAGTACGGCCCTGGTATGATCCCGACATGTTTCCTAAAAAAATGTGCAAAGCACCTGTACCTGCCATTATCGAACTTGTTTAATTTGTCCCTCCAGCAAGGAGTTTTTCCGTCAATATGGAAACAGTCTTACATAATCCCCCTTCATAAATCTGGAAGCAGGTCTTCTATTGAAAACTATCGTGGTATAGCTAAACTCTCTTCTATCCCGAAGTTGTTTGAAGCTATTGTTACCAAGCAAATGACTTATCCGATTTCCTCAATAATAGCAAATTGCCAACATGGCTTCTGTAAGGGCAAATCGAACATTACAAATTTACTTGAATTTACCACCCATGTTTCAAATGGGTTTAGGGAATGCATTGATACTGATGTTATATATACCGATTTTAGTAAAGCATTTGACAAAGTATGTCACTCTTTACTCATCCGTAAACTAGATCTGCTTGGTTTTCAACCTGGTATCCTCTGTTGGATGTCTTCTTATCTCTCCGGTAGGACGCAAAAGGTAGTTTTTAAAAATTTTCATTCTGGGATCATCGATGTTTCCTCGGGAGTTCCTCAGGGCAGCCACCTCGGACCGATTCTGTTCCTGCTATTCATAAACGACATTTCTACAGTAGTAAAGTATTCTAAAATATTGATGTACGCGGATGATGTTAAACTTTTTAAGACTTATGCCTCGGCTGAAGAAAGATCCTTGCTACAGCAAGATTTGGACAGCATAGTCAATTGGTGCAGCATTAATTATATGCCGCTTAACCTTAACAAATGTAAATTCATGTGCTTTTCTCGACGAACCATTCAGCCGGCCTCCTACAAAATAAATAACTACGTCCTAGAACATGTAAACAGTTTTGTTGACCTGGGTGTTGGTATGGATTGTAAACTCAATTTTAATTTTCATATTAGTTCCACAGTTAATAAAGCAAGGGGTGTACTGGCTTTTGTAAAGCGTTGGTCAAAGGAATTCCGCGATCCGTATATAACTAAAACACTTTTTACTTCATTAGTAAGACCAATACTGGAGTATGGTTCCATAGTTTGGAATCCTCGTTATCAGGTCCATTCAGACCAACTAGAGTCAATGGGTGTCTTTGATGGGGGTGATCGACTTGCACACACGCGACACTCCAAATCGTCGACTCGTAGGTGCTCAGTCACTCGGTGGCTGACACCCCCCTTGTACTAGGGGCCTCCCCGTGGTGACACCCGGTAACGCTTTGGCGGCTAATTCGAGCGGCGACCCCTCCAAAACCCCCTCAAACCCGCAATTCCTACTCAGGCCTACTCCAATACCCAACTTCCCCTCCCTTTTTATCTATTTACAGGGCCGGATCAAGGTGTCATACGACCCGTGCCGAGGATCAGCCTGGCTGGGGGCCCTTACAAAGCCCAGTCTCAAACGGAGTGCTCCGGATACCGGGCAACCTTCGGAGCTAACTAGCCTTACGCGGGTACAGCGGATCTCTGCCCGGGTGGACGTTTCCCTTTCTCCGCCACTCGTGGGACATTACTATGGATTCAAAAAACAAAAACACAACACCAACAAGGGAGTGCGGCGCTCCCAAGCAAAGGCCGACAGGAGCTACAACCTCCGCAACTCATAAAGCTACGGGACCACCGAGCTTAAGAGTACACAACCCTCAACAAAGGCTAACTAGGACAAAGGTACCCCCTGGTCCGAGAAGTCCGAAGGCTAATGCCACTCGCAAGAGTGGTACGAGCCAGGAGGCCCAAACTGTCGACAGCGGGCACCCTGCGCCTTCCTGCAGCAATCTCGTCAATCAGCGACCAGCGGCTGGCGGGGAGACTGTAGTGAGACCCAGGCAAGGCCCGTTGACGAGCAATAGGGCCAAGGAATTCGCACGTCCAAACCCGTCGAAGGCCACCCACCAAGATAGACGAAGAGCCTCACGGATTCTCCGTCGTCAAGCCACCTCACCGATCAGGGAGGATCAGGTATCGAGGGAGGACTTCGTGAAGGTTCAAGAGGATATCGAGTGGGCTAGGCTGGTTATACCAGACTTCGATGTCAAATTATACGGCAAGTCAGCGGCTACCAAGCGACAACGATCCGTAGAGGAACTGCAACCGCTAGCACCAAAAAGGGCCAAAACGCAGGGCGCATGGACTCGATCCTTCGCAGAAATTGCTAAAGATCGAAAAGTTATTGGCGTCATCGATAGCAATAACGAGGAAGGTAGGATACCCAGACACCAATGGAAATGGGTAAATGCCGCCCTAGCCAAAGTTGCACTAGCAGTGCTGAAAGAGAACCCTGGACCGCCGCCATCATGCTCTGATGCTGGATGGTTCCAGGGGAACGTGAAGCTAGTCGCCTGTGACGATAACAGATCGGTCGAGATGTACAAAGCGGCCATCGACAAGGTTGGCGAAGTGTACCCCGGAGCCTGCCTCAAAGTAGTGGATGCGAAGGATATACCGTCACGCCCAAGAGCAAGAGCCTGGGTACCAGTTACACCATCGGACCCAGTGGAGATCCTGGAGATGGTGCAACTATTCAACCCAAACCTACCTACACAAAATTGGAGAGTGGTAAACACCGAACCGACAGACCGGGCGACGATGCAGGTGGTTCTCCTGCTAAATAATGAGAGCATAGAAATCCTGGCTAAATGCGAAAACAGGATAAACTATGGCTTCGGGAAGATTACCCTTAAGGTTTACAAAACCGACACCGAAGCCCTAGTGAACCTGGCAAATTGTGTGGAAGCGGAGGAACCACCAAGCGACCACGAGATAGAGACAGAAGAGAAGATGAAGGAAGATCTTAGCGGATACACCTCATCCGGATCGGAAGGAGGCGTGGCCCTAAGTAGGCTATATGCGGAGTGCGAGCTACTCAGTGATGAGGAAGCGGACACGACAATCGTGGAGAAGGTGGTACCGTGTGATGAAGGTTGTTCAGATAAACCTTCATCACAGTAAAGCAGCGTCCGCTGCGCTTCTACTTCAACTGGCGTCAGGAGAAGTAGACATAGCTCTGGTCCAGGAGCCATGGATCACTGGTGATAGGATCCGTGGCCTGAAGACCCCGAAATATGCTCTGTTCGGAGCTCAAGGTAAAGGGAAGCCCCGTACCTGTATTCTAGTTAAAACCATTATAAACTCTTTTATTCTACCACAGTATAGCAATGGAGACATAACCACAGTCAGCATTGAACTGGCGCAGAAAAGGCTCAGGGTGGCCTCCTTTTATCTGGCTCATGACCACGAGGGGCCTCTGCCGCTAAAACTTATGAGGGAACTAGTGAGGGACACAAACCCACTAAGTGCAACGCTAATTATGGGAGGAGACGCTAACGCCCATCACACGCAATGGGGTAGCTCCAACATCAACGAACGAGGTGAGTCACTCTATAACTACTTACTTAATACAAATCTAGCCTTATGCAATAAAGGCACTGACCCAACATTTATAACAGCCAATCGTAAAGAAGTCCTAGATATTACCCTTTGTACTGATAAGTTTAGTAACCACATAATAAACTGGAAGGTCCTGAAAGAGCACTCATTCTCGGACCATAGGTTTATAGAATTCATTATATCAGACTCGCCAACCACCCCTAAGGTGACGCAGAATATCAAAAAAACAAACTGGGGTTATTATAGAAAACTGCTACTCAAGAGACTCCCTTCGGAACCACCCACTAAGCCAAAGGCGCCAGAGGAACTCGACCATTTAGTAGGTGTCTTTGTTGAAAACTGCAACGCAGCACTGCAAAAAGCATGCCCTATTAAGAAAGTAAAAGAAACATACAGGCCCCCCTGGTGGACCTCAGACCTAAATAGACTACGTAAAGAATGTAGGAAAGCATTTAATGCTGCTAAGCATGATGCCCAGGAGTCTTCCTGGGCGCATTATAAAGCAATACTAAGACTCTATGAAAAAGACACACGGAATGCAAAGCGAAATTCATGGAATAATTTCTGCAGCGCGATAGAGACCACAACCGAAGCCTCAAGACTTCGAAAAGTTCTGGCAAAATCACCGACAGCACCCAGTTTTCTTCAAAAGCAAGATGGAACCTGGACCGAATCTAGCGTTGAAACGGTTAACCTGCTTCTAGACAACCATTTCTCCGAGTACACCAATGATCTTGGAAATGAGTCAGAACAAAGGAATGTCAGACCGCAGCTTATAAACGAGATAATAAGTGACAGAAGTATATGCTGGGCCATTGACAAATTCGAACCCTACAAAAGTCCGGGGCCAGACGGTATTTACCCAGCTCAGCTACAACATACCATGGAGCGCACCAAACCTTGGTTAAAAACAATCTTTACCAGCTGCTTAAGACTCGCCTATATACCCATTTTATGGAGAGAAGTTAAGGTGGTGTTTATACCAAAAGCAGGTAAAGCCTCACACACCAAACCAAATGACTTTAGGCCTATAAGCCTTTCCTCTTTTCTACTCAAAACTTTCGAAAGACTAATTGAGATGTATATTAGGATCTCGATTAGTCCATCCCTATTGTCTAATGCGCAACATGCCTATACCAAAGGCAAGTCCACGGAGACAGCACTCCACTCACTGGTTTCCAAGCTTGAAAAATCCCTGGAAGAAAAAGAATTCGCACTTGTTGCATTTCTCGACATTGCGGGGGCATTCAACAATGTAACCCCTCGAGCGATTACCTCGGCTCTCAGGGATCTGCGAATGGACAGCTCTCTAGTTGGACTCATTCACCAAATGCTCACCAGCAGGGTAGTGTGTTCGCAGCTGGGGGAAAGCACCGTTCGCAGACCCGTAAACAGAGGCACTCCACAAGGAGGAGTTCTATCTCCACTTTTATGGGTGGTAACTGTAAATAAGCTCTTGCGACGCATGGAAGGAAATGGTTACGAGGTGATCGCGTACGCCGACGATGTCGCGGTAATTGTGAGAGGAAAATTTCCTCAGACGCTATGCGAACTCATGGAAACAGCTCTCACTTCACTTGTCACGTGGACCAAAGACTGTGGTCTAGAAGTGAATCCTGATAAAACAGAACTAGTGCTATTCACCAGAAGGTATAAGATACCCACTCTCACACTACCGAAACTTGATGGCAAAAGCCTAATTCTTAAAAGTACCGCGAAGTACCTGGGTCTGATTTTAGACAATAAGCTGTACTGGAAAGACAACACAAGGGAGCGAATAAGGAAAGCCACTACGGCGCTTTTCACTTGCAAAAAAGCTATTGGTGTAAAATGGGGTTTCTCCCCTAAGATAGTACACTGGATCTATACAGCCATCGTCCGCCCAATCCTATTATACGGAGCCTTGGTCTGGTGGCCCACTATAGTAAAATCAACAACGCTTAAACAACTGCAGAGAGTACAAAGAAGCGCGGAGCTCTGCATAAGTGGAGCCCTAAGCTCCTCACCCACTGAGGCTCTAAACGCCATACTACACCTGCCACCTCTTGACGTAGTAGCTCAAGAGGTAGCCGCTATCACAGCTTTAAGACTTAGAGAAGCTGGGTTCTGGACCCAGAGCACACTTGGCCACACAGAAATTCTAAGAACAATGGCTCCAATTCAAATACCAACAAATACGGACTACTGTACACCATCAGCTTCCTTTAAAAAGGACTATGAAGTCATCGTACCAACCCGACAGGATTGGTACACAAGACCACACCATATGCCTAAGGCCATCAACATTTACACTGATGGCTCCAAACTCAACGGAAAAGTCGGGGGAGGTGTATTCTCCCCAGAACTAAAACTTGAAACATCGTTCAGACTCCCCGACCACTGTAGCGTGTACCAAGCGGAAGTGCTGGCCATCCAGGAGGCTACACAGCACCTAATCAAAAACCCTAAAGAAAGCAAACAGGTCTTTATCTTTTCTGACAGCCAAGCTGCACTGAAGGCGCTAGACTCCTGTATAGACAATACGAAGTCTCTCACTGAATGCCGCAGATCTCTAAACGAGATGGCTCAGCATTATAGAATTCAACTCATATGGGTGCCTGGACACCGCGATATCGAGGGCAACTGCAAAGCGGACGAACTGGCAAGGAATGGTACGACCACCCCGATCCTTCCGAGTAGGAACAGGTTAGGTATACCACTTGCCACTTTTAAACTACAAATCAAGCATAACACCATAAAGGTGGCGAATGAACGTTGGGGTAGTCACCCACACTGCGAAATCTCCAAACTCACGTGGCCGTCTTACGATAAAAGGCGCACATCAAACCTTCTGGGGCTAAAGAGAAGCGAAGTCTCTGCCTTAACAAGAACCCTCACAGGGCACTGTCTAATTGGTACTCATGCGAAAAGACTAGGAGTAAATGCTCCGGAACACTGTCGAAGTTGCGACGAAGAAGAAGAAAACGTGGAACACCTACTTTGCCAATGTCCAGCTTTAAGCAGAAGAAGACTTCGCACGCTTCGCAGACCAACTCTACAAAGCCTCGCGGAGATAGCGCTAATAAACCCAAAAGCACTGTCGAAATTTATCAAGTCAACAAAATGGTTTGAACCCGATGTGCAGGAGAATTGAGAAGCGAACTCGCATATGGCGGTACAATGGGCCTCGCTAGGCCTAAGTGCAAGGGAGGGTCTCTTCCCAGCCATTCCAACCTAACCCAACCTAACTAGAGTCAATACAAAAACAATTCTTACTTTTTGCTTTGAGAAATCTTCGATGGGATTCGCCATACAATCTTCCCCCTTACACTAGTCGTTTAAAACTTATTAATCTTCCTACTCTTTCGAGTCGCAGAGAAATGTTAGGTATAATATTTCTGGTAAAATTAGTCAATGGATGGATCTCAAGTCCATTTCTTCTAGAGCAAATTAATTTTAATGTACCCTCCCGTGCAACGAGAAACTTTAAACCACTTTTCTTGAAACTATGCAGAACTAACTTTGAGTTGAATGAACCGTTTCGGGGTTTATGCCAAGACTTTAACAATCATTCCAGCACCTTTGATGTATCGGACTCACTTTTTATAATTAAAAGAACTATTCTATCCTCTCTTAATAACAGCTAACGATCCAATTTTCTTACTTTGCATTTCTCTAACTTTGTATTCGGCTGATGAATTGTTATTCTGTAGCTGAGCAGCTTGGGATCTCGACGCTTAACAAACTTTCTTCTGTCACGACTCGGCACCTAAGATTTGTATATTTAAAAAACATCCGTACGTTATGCGGATTGAGCCCCTCGTGCCGGTTGGGCGGGAAAGTGGGTTTCCGTTGGGTTATAATATAATATAAAGATCCGCTATTATTGTTGTTGTTTCTATTGCTACTCCAGTTATTGTTAAAACGGTTATTATTATTCCTGCCTTGATGGGTATTTCCATTAGCTGGTCGATAACGTTGATTTCCATAATTGCTTGAAGAAAACCTGTTCCTATAACCAGTAAAATTGCGACTTGGGTTGTAGTTACTATGACCACGAAAACTACCCCGAAAATTTCTAGAAAAGCTACTACCACCTGTTCGAAATGCTAAAACTTGACGTTCTTTTACTTTATTATTTTGGTCGACTATCAACTTCGCTACCACGTCTTTGGAATCGGAAAATGTTGTTGAGGCAAGTATTGACTTTACTAGGTCCGACTTGGCATTTAATCTACAAACGTTAACGGTTTGCTCGACGGCCATTTCGTGAGCTTTTTGTTGGGTCATTCCTTCGATAATTAAGGAACGCTCCAAAGAGTCGGCTAGTTCTTCGACGCGTTTAGCAAAGTCTGTATAGTTATTATTGTTGACGTGTAACGCCGAAATTTTTCCTGCAACAACTTTTGAATTATCAGGTTTAATCCTTCCGCGAAGGACAATTTTGATGTCGTTAACTGATTCTATTTGCGTCGGCAATGCTTCGCGAGCTTTTCCTTCTAATTTTGATTTTAAAAATGCTATCAATGTACTGGTGAGGTTTTCTTCAGCTAGGTCTTCTATCAAACTTATTTTATCTAGAAAAGAATCGAGCGCTAATGGATCCCCGCTATAATTTTCTCTAATTATTGATGAACATAGGGAAATAAATGACTTTTTTTGTTCTACGGTAGCCATCTTATAAAAAGTTTTAGAAAAATCGGTAATATCAGGTGAGCTGTTAGCTGCTGGTGAAGCGTTATCTACAAATAATGAGTGCTTTAAATCTGGAAGTGACGTGCTTCTTTTCATACAAAAATCTAACGATGCTTCTGACTGAGCGTCCGCAAATTCTTCTGATTCCGAATCGACTACGTTCGTTTGGCATATAAGGCTTAATGCGTCCTTCGGAATTGGAATATGGCAATCTAACTTAACAAAGCACTTCAATAATAGCTCCTTGCAACGTGCTAACTTTGCTTGTACTTCTTGGTAATTATGTATTGATTTGTTATCGGTTACGTGTAACACAATTTCGTTATAACAATCTATAAGAGAATCTTTGTATTCTTTAAGTTTAATTATATTTGTCGACAATGGTCGATTTTGCAAAATTCGCTTAGTTATTTTAACAAAATTAGCTTGGTATTCTATAAACTGTATTTCAAAATCTGACATAACCGAAAACCTCAAAAAGTTCAAGCACTTAAAGCTGCAACCAGCTACCACTCACCGCACCCTAATGTTGGCAAAAAAATATATGTATTACAGAAAAAATTCAAATGTTACAGTCCGCTGAAAATATGTCATGCGATAAAAAGGTGTAAGCATGCAAGAGGAACGGGTGTTGTTTCACATGCAAGCAAAAGATAGCAGTTTGTGTTCAAATAATTTTGTTTAATATTGTGAAAAAGTTTGCAAAAATGTCGATAAAATTAATTATATAATTTACATGTATAAGCTAGAAAGGTTTTTTTTTTTAAAATGTAGTTTGCAAAATTATTAAAAAAAGTTGTTGAAAAATGTAATTGTAATTTACATATACATATAATTGCGAAAAGTTTTTGAAAACTTTGCAAAAAATTGAAAAATTTAATTTACATATTTTAATATATACATAACTGTGTGAAAATATATTTTAAATAATTCTTAATTTAATTTCTGAAATGTTGGTTAATTATTGCACACTGTGCATCATACCCCACTGCTACTCGTCTCGCTGCTCACTCTTGCTGTTTGTTGTAGAACCGCTCTGGTGTACTGTTAGATGTTTTTGCTTTTCTTTTCGCTGTTATTCCCTCGCTGCAGTCTGTACTACAAAAAGTTGTTTTGCACTGTGCCTAACGGCGCTTTTTATGGCGTGGCTTGTATGCCGTTATACGAATGCGTTTTTATGGCGTGGCTTGTATGCCGTTATGCGAATGCATGGCGTGATATTTTTACGGTTGCCATCACATGCAGCCTGTACCAAAAAGTTCGCTTTTTGCACGGTGCCTAACGGCGCTTTTTATGGCGTGACTTAAATTTATTAAAAATTATTTAAATGTTTGTTTCATTGAAAATTTGGTACCACCGCTTTTTTTTAACTTTTTTGTTGTATTTCGAAAATGAAAAGTTTTTTTGATTGAAAATTTGGTACCACCGCTTTTTTTTGTAGTTTTTAGAAAGTTTTTGTTGTTTTTTCATCGAAAATTTATTAAAAATTTTTTTGATTGAAAATATGGTACAACCGCTTTTTTTGTAGTTTTTAGAAAGATTTTGTTGGTTTTTTTTAGAAAATTTATTAAAAAATTTTTTTGGAAAATTTGGTATGTACCACCGCTTTTTTTGTAGTTTTTTTTTTTTTTTTTTTTTTTAAGTTTGAATTCAGTTCATTGTTGTATTTGGAAAAAATGTCATTTTATTGTACCAATTTACGTGCACACCAACGCGTGCGTGTAATAATTTTTGGGAAAAAAAATTTTTAGTTATATTTTTTTTTTATAATGTTTTGAAATTTAGTAATTGTTCATCACCACCTTGCACTTAGTGCGTGGTTTAAATATTTCTTGAAGTTTTCATTGTAATTATTTTTTTTTGAGTTTTGTTAATACATACATACATACAGTACATACATATGTATTTTTTTTTTTTTTTTTTTTTTTTTTAAAGTTAAACTAATATGGTTCGTCCATTGTTTTAAGTGAAAAAAAAAAAAAAAATTTTTTTCAAAAGTTATACATTTTTAATTAATTTAAATAAATTTTTTTTTTTAAATTAGGCAATTAAAGCCTTTTTAATTTTTGCCCGTGGCATCGCGTTTTGCCGGCCACTTGTCATGGTCGCCATGTGGAGCGCCAGGGCTCCGCTAGCACTTGCTGGTGTTGTTGCTGTTGTTGCTGCTGCTGCTGCGTGTGGAGCGCCAGGGCTCCGCTAGCACTTGCTGGTGTTGTTGCTCTTGTTGCTGCTACTGTATATTCTGGTACCTCGGCCGGTTGCCGGTAAATTAAGAAAGTGGGATTGAACCAATATAAATTAAAACTTGAACTGGTCGGTTTGAACGTGCGCAAAAGAATCCCTTTATTTTATTTTTTCATTTAAATCGCAATGTTGGCTGCGATTGCATTTTTAGTACAAAATGTAGTGATGATTGGGGGGATGCCAGATTTGACATTACAACGTACTCATGCCACATTGCTTTCGACAATCTTGAAAATTTTAAGAAAAATTAAGTTACTCCAAAATCGATCGGGTTTATACTCAAATGTGTGGAAATACATATACATATATCCACGTGTACAAAATAAGAACTTGATAAAAGATGATGAAATTTTTGCAAATAAAATCCAAATGACCCATTGTTATGAGTAGCGTACTGATACCACATTGCTTTCGACAATCTTGAACATTTTAAGAAAAACTAAGTTACTCCAAAATCGATCGGGTTTATACTCAACTGTGTGGAAATACATATATATCCACGTGTACAAAATAAGAACTCGATTAAAGATGATGAAATTTTTGCAAATAAAATGCATATGACCCATTGTTATGAGTAGCGTACTCATACCACATTGCTTTCGACAATCTTGAACATTTTAAGAAAAACTAAGTTACTCCAAAATCGATCGGGTTTATACTCAAATGTGTGGAAATACATATTTATTCACGTGTACAAAATAAGAACTCGATTAAAGATGATGAAATTTTGCAAATAAAATCCATATATGTATACAATTTTTATGATTAACGTACTCATGCCACATTGCTTTCGACAATCTGGAAAATTGTAAGAAAAATTAAGTTGCTCCAAAATCGGTCGCGTTTAAACTTAAATGTGTGGAAATACATATATAGTCACGTGTACAAAATAAGAACTCGATTAAAGATGATGAAATTTTTGCAAATAAAATCCATATGACCAATTTTTATGATTAACGTACTCATGCCACATTGCTTTCGACAATATCAAAAATTTTAAGAAAAATTAAGTTACTCCAAAATCGGAGCAAATCGAAAATGAAAGGCAAAGATAGTATTGTTCTCCTGTTCTGCAATGATTTCAAGTTTATCAATAAACACCGCGATTCATAGGTTGGGATAGGATCAGAAAATCGAAATTTACGCAATGCAAAAAGTAAAAATATTTTTTGGCTGCGTTCAATTCTGGCAATGTGGCACATATAATAGGGTGACCAAATGAATGATGCGTACTCAAGTTTGGACCGCACAAAAGACGTATACAAAAGTTTCAGCGTATACGGGTCGGTAAAATCCATACTATGACGCCTAACAAAAGCAAGCATAGCATAAGACTTAGTAATTATGAAATTTATATGACTGACAAAAGTGAACTTCGAGTCAAATATTATTCCCAAGTCTTTAATTTCACTAACTCGAGTCAGAGGCGAGTTTGAGATATGATAAGAGGTATCAATGACATCGATTCGTTTAGAAAAGGTAATTTGGAAACACTTTTTTATGTTCAGGAATAGCTGATTGTTGACGCACCAGTTTCCAACCTTATCTAAGTCCAATTGCATCAATTCAGAGTCATGACGACTTTTGATCAAGGAATAGATTTTAAGATCATCCGCATAAAGCAGACATTTTGCTGAAGAGAAACAGGAACAAATGTCATTGATAAACAAAACAAAAAATATAGGTCCCAGAATACTACCTTGCGGAACCCCGGAGCAAGCAACGAAAGGAGTAGACTTTACATTATTCACTACAACCACACAACGACGCTTATGCAAGTAAGATGCAATCCATTTTAAAAAAACTGAGTGGAAACCAATGCTGGCCAATTTCTTTATTAGAATTACGTGGGAGACCCGATCAAAAGCTTTGGAGAAATCTGTATAAACGGTGTCAACTTGATTACCCGATTTAAAAGCCGCTGTACAATCATCTAAGAATACAGTTAAATTTGACACAGTTGATCGGCCCCTAAAAAATCCATGTTGCTCCGGGCACAGCATATTCTTAACAGAAAAAAACAGTTTGTCTTGGATAACGCATTCAAAGAGCTTTGCAGTTGCAGAAAGCTTTGAAATAGGCCTATAATTGCTTATATCGTTTTTATTACCACTCTTAAAAATCGGAGTGATGAAAGCTAATTTCCAAGCATCAACAAAGGTACCCGAAGAAAGAGATTTGTTAAAAATTGTCATCAGTGGGTACACCACACTGCTTGAACAGTATTGCAGACAGACCATCAGCATCAGTGTTTGAAGAGGGTTTAAGTCGAGTAATGCCACTGAGGATATCCTCAAAGGACAATACTAACTTTCCAAAGTCGAGAGATGGTTGAATCTTAAAGGAAACGTTGTCATCACTATCAGACTTCGAAGCGAAATTGGACAAAAAAAACTCGGAAAAAAGGTTAGCGGCATCAGCAGGTGTACTAGCAGTTTTATCGCCGAGGAAAAGATTTGATGGAATGTTAGAAGCAGACTTCTTCGAATTAATAAAATTCCAAAAAGCTTTTGGATTCGATTTTAAGTTTTGTTCAAATCTTAACACATAGTTCCGGTGCAAAAATTTATCCAGACACGTAAATTTCTTATTATACTCTTTATACAAATCGAAATAAGCGGTATTATTACTTTTATTGAATTTACGCAAAAATTTATTTTTCTTATTTCGCAGTTTCATCAAAGCAGCATTGTGCCAGGGCACCTTATATTGCTTATTTGTTACCAAAGGAATTACCCTCATTCAAATGTCTACTACAGTAGATTTAAAAGTCTCAAAGCACTCAGTGATGTCAAGATGATGAAACAAGTCATCCCAGTTAACGTTTAACAAGAGATTATCCAGTTTCAAAAAATCGCACAACTTAAAATTAAAAGAAGTATTGTGATTAGCATAATCAGTATTAGAATATTCATAAAATTCTAAATCAAGTACAAGAGGTACATGATGCATGTCCGATTTTATAATTGGTGACGTACATTCATTTATGGAAAAATTTATACTTTTGTTTAAAAATATTAAGTCTAGAGTTCGACCAAGATTATTCTGGAAGCAATTAATTTGCATGATATCAATACTTAAGAAGCTATCAACTAAATATATTTCACTAGAGCTATTTACATTACAGGCAATAAGTGCCGATTTCGAGATAGTGTTTGACCATTTCACATTACAAGGATTAAAGTCACCCAGCACGCAAAGATGATCACTGCCCACTTTATTCAATGCCAAGGATGTAACGTTGTCGGCGTGAGCTGCATAGGGGTCGTAGGCTTTGTTTGGCGGAATATAAGAGGCACAAACAAATATGGAGTCAGCAATTCCACGCACTTTTACACAAAGTTGATCAAGTAGCGCGTTCTCGTTATCAAGCACTACCACAGAAGCATGATGTTTACATTTCACAGCGATAAGAACCCCTCCTCCTCTAAAACATCCAGTTAAATTAGAATTTCTGTCTTTACGAAAGACGTTGTAAATATTAGAGTCAAAGTACTCATCACTAAAAAAGCTTTCGTTTAACCACGTCTCTATGAGGACGATAATGTCATATTCACGATGTGAACTAAATAGTCGCACGAGGTGAGATTTAGTTCTGATCCCAGACATGTTATGCAAATAAATCTTTAGGCGGTTAGGATCTCCGACTGAACCGATCGATTTCCATTGGACATCTGTTGCCGCTCGTCGTTTTTTGATAAAAAATTAAAAGGGCGAACAACTACATTTGTAGGCCAGAGCTCCGGTGTTAATAGCTTTGCATAGTGATTTGCGTTAACTCCCAATTTTAAGTTAATGCTCTTCAGAGTATTAGGTTGAACACCATTTTTTATAAGGCTGTAACGAGATAAGCAGTTTTTCTCAATACCAGTGCGTTTAGCAATATATTCAATGATATTATCGGCTGTAACTGAAGACGAAAAGGGTGATAGGTGCAACCATTTCATTTTCTTTACAACACTCAATTCATTATCGTCACATGAACCAATAACTAATGGTTGCTTTAGTTTGCGACTATAATGTTTTGAGACACTTTTCCACGTCGGGTTTTTATCAGGCATGGAAACATGAGCATTTTCAACAGTTGGCGTTGGCAGTGAAATCGGCGTATGCGCAGCAACACTAGCATAAGATGACGTGTTAATTGCATTTGAGTGAGCAGAGCTGGCATATACAGCAATTGCGTTAGTGTCAGCAGATGGTAAAGGCGACGATATTGGTGAGTGAGCAGCCACGTTAGCGAATGACTTTGAAAGCGAAGATACTAACAATAACGAAGATAAAGCAGCAGCCGGCGGTCGACACACAGGAACAGCAACAGCATCGAATTCGAGAGAACGAGCAGAGCGCGAAGAGCGACTCTTATCAGTGGCCGTAGAGCACACAGTAATGGGTACTGCGGAGATCGCAAAAGTATTTACACTCCCCTTAACATCGCTGCTTGTCGATCGCGGCGCAGAATTGTCGTGGGGAGCACTTGAAGCAGAGGAGACTGATAAAGAAGCAGCATACGAAGCGGAACCCGCACAAGCAGCGGGCAATGAGCAAGCAGTGTGATGTGTGGAAATGTGTGGAAATACATATATATTAATGTAGACAAAATAAGAACTCGATTAAAAATGATGAAATTTTTGCAAATAAAATCCGTATGACCAATTTTTATGATTAACGTACTCATGCCACATTGCTTTCGACAATCTTGAAAATTTTAAGATAAATTAAGTTACTTAAAAATCGATCGGGTTTATACTCAAATGTGTGGAAATACATATATATCATATCCACGTGTACAAAATTAGAACTCGATTAAAGATGATGAAATTTTTGCAAATAAAATCCAAATGACCCATTGTTATGAGTAGCGTACTCATACCAAATTGCTTTCGACAATCATGAAAATTATAAGAAAAGTTAAGTTGCTCCAAAAGCGATCGCGTTTATACTCAAAAGTGTGGAAATACATATATATCCACGTGTACAAAATAAGAACTCGATTAAAGATGATGAAATTTTGCAAATAAACTCCATATATACAATTTTTATGATTAACGTGCTCATGCCACATTGCTTTCGAGAATCTTGAAAATTTTAAGAAAAATTAAGTTACTCCAAAATCGACCGGGTTTATACTCAAATGTGTGGAAATACATATATATCCACGTGTACAAAATAAGAACTCGATTAAAGATGATGAAATTTTTGCAAATAAAATCCATATGACCCATTGTTATGAGTAGCGTACTCATACCACATTGCTTTCGCCAATCTTGAAAATTATTAGGAAAATTAAGTTGCTCCAAAATCGCTAGCGTTTAAACTCAAATGTGTGGAAATACATATATTTAGTGTCTACAAATACGGTTGCTGAGTTCGATATAGTTCACAACACTAAAATTGTAATATGAAACACGCTTCGTGTTTAGTTTTTGAAAGTTTACTGTATTTTTGTATAATAAAAAGTTTTACAAGTTTTTGCTGGCAGCAATTAGCGTGGCTTACTTGTTAGGAAATGGAAAGCGAATCGATAACTAGAATACGAAGTTATTGTCAAATGTCAAAAATATGGTTCTGTCGAGTCAACAGCAAACAGGGTGCTCCACATTACTCCCCTCCAGACGAAAGCTACATGTAACGAGTGGGGAATTTTACTTTGCGGCCTCTACGTGTAAATTTCGGTAAAGTGATGTCGTTTCCCACATCTGACTGCAGTTCTTGGCTACCGGTAATTATCAATTTCGACGGGGCGCTTATGTTGGTTTCTTTATCTGGTTGCGGCTCTAAGCTATCCATAATTGTAGGTTTCGTCTGAGCGTTGTTGGTTTCTTTAGCTTGCTGTGGCTGAATGACGTTTGAAGACGTTTCGTAGTCGGTGCTTGTTAAAAAAGCTGGCTTAAGTCTTTCGAGTCTTACGTTGCTTGAACGCCCTCGGATGACCACTGTAAAATATTTCGGAGTTTTACGTGTGACTGCGTATGGACCGTCATAAGGGCTAGTTAGCGCAGGTCGTACGGAATCATTTCTGATAAAAACATGTGTCGCTGATTGTAATTTTTGTGACACAAATGTCGTTGGCGGGGAATGGTGTGCAGTGTCAGTAGGCCGAAGTTTTTCCATTGACTTTCGAAATTCCTGTATCGTATCGCTATTTAGTTCGGCTAGCTTAGTTGGGTGGAAAAATTCTCCGGGAATCTTCGAGGTTGTACCGTAGACGAGCTCCGCGGGAGATGCGCCAATGTCTGGCTTAAAAACCACTCTAAGGCCGAGAAGTATCGACGGAAGGAAATGTACCCACTTGCCTGTATCATGACAGAGAATAGCTGATTTCAAAGATCTGTGCCATCGCTCGATCAAGCCGTTGGACTGAGGATGATACGACGTAGTACGCAAGTGATTCGTTCCAATAATCGAGATAAGCTCCTGAAAAATTGAGGACTCGAACTGTCGGCCGCGGTCTGATGTTATACGTTCTGGAACACCAAACCTCGATATCCAATGCGTCATTAGAGCTCTGACGACAGTTTCAGCAGTCATATCCGGAATGGGGACTGCTTCAGGCCAACGTGTGAAACGGTCGATAATCGTCAAACAGTATCGTTGGCCTTCGCATAATGGAAAGGGACCAACGATGTCAATGTTGATGTGTGTAAATCTGCCTTGTGGTGGTATGTATTTGGCCAGTGGTGATTTTGTATGGCGATAAGTTTTTGATCGCTGACATGCTTCGCAACTTTTCACAAATTCTGAAACTTGTTTCTTTACCCCTTTCCAAACAAAACGTGAAGTGACTAACTTCGTAGTGGCGCGCACTCCAGGATGTGACAAGTTGTGCATTTTGGACAATATTTGATTGCGAAAGGCTTTCGGAACATACGGACGTAATTTTGATGTCGATGTGTCGCAAAGTAATTCGTCGTTGATGCCTGGCGGCATGAACGGTTTAAGAGTTAGAGAAAAGATTTCATATAAAACGCTTTAGGTCTCATATAAAACGCTTTAGGTCTCTTGCGATCGTTGGCTTAGTGAAATTTAACAGCGATGAAACTTTTTCAGGTAGGGGCTTGATTCCGTTTGCGTCAACCAAATGGCCAAGAAACTTTAATTCCGCCTTACCGAATTCGCACTTGGAAAAATTTATGGTCAGCTTATTCTCCCGTAGTCGTTTCAACAGTAAACGTAAATGCTGTTGGTGTTGTTCAATCGATGACGAAGCTACGCAAATATCATCAATATAGGGGAAAACGAAATCCAAACCTCGCAACACCTCGTCTATTAGCCGCGGCGTTGCACAGACCGAACGTCATAAAATTAAACTCATACAAGCCGAAAGGCGTTGTTATCGCGGTCTTCGGCACGTCGTCAGGGTGAATTGGTACCTGGTGGAACGCTTTTTGGAGATCGATCTTCGAAAACATCAATTTTCCACGAAGATTGTTGGCGAAGTCTGTAAGATATGGCAACGGATATCGATCCGGTAGAGCCTGGGCATTGAGCGCGCGGTAGTCTCCACATGGTCTCCAGGTACCATCACCTTTTTTGATCATGTGAAGTGGGCTAGACCAATTGCTGCTGGAGGCACGACAAATTCCGGCCTTCAGTAAAAATTCGAATTCGGACTTCGCAGCTTTTAATTTGTAGCGCGGAAGGCGCCGGGGTCTAGAAAACACTGGCTGTCCCGTCGTTTGGATTCGATGAAAAATTGTTGATTTTGTATTTGACCCAAACGGAGTCAATCTGGTGATGTCTGGAAATTCAGATAAAATTTTGCTGAACGGTTCGTCGACTGTGAAAGTTTTCAGCTTCGTGTCGCTGTATTTTATTGTTGGCGATAGTGGCGTTGATAAGGCCGTCATGCTGTCGATTAGTTTATTTCGGCGCATATCTATAAGGAGGTCGTAGAATTTAATGAAATCGGCACCGATGATGGGTTGGGTGACTTCTGCAATTACAAATGACCAGACAAATTGGCGTCGTAGGCCGAGATCTATTTTCAATCGCTTTTCCCCTAAAACTTTGATGGCGGCTCCGTTGGCGGCGTAGAGTTTCGTGACACATGGACGAATATCATACGATGGCGTAGTTAGTGGGAGAATTGACACGTCGGCACCAGTGTCGATAAGGAACGTTGTTTTTGAAATATGGTCTTTTACCTGTAGCCGAAAAACTTTACAGTGTTCCCCAAACGAGTTGCCTCTTTCCGCTAGTCATTGTTGTTTATTTTCTGCAGCTACCGCGGACGAACGGTGTCCATAGCGGCATGGACTGCGGCATCTACGAGCGCTGGTGCCGTATTTTTTGTGGTACCAGCATTGGTAACTGGCGAATGAAGCTGGGTTACCACTTTGTTCTTCACGTCGATTTGCGCTTCGTGGGCGAAATTTGGTGGCAGACTGCTGTCGAGTACGGGAACGAGAGCGCACGGAAAATCTATCAAGGCGTTTACCAAGGTCTTCTACGGTTGCACGTAGTTGGTTTAGTTCGCTGGTAACTCCGGATTCTACTCGATGCACGTGATGTACGCCAACTGCGTCTATGATCGAGTCTGCGATTTTTGTAAACTCTGCAGCAGTACCTGACGTGGCTGCTACGACTGGCTGGGCGAATTCTGGGAGTCGTTTCGTCCAGAGACCTTTTAAAGCGGCTTCACCCAATGTGCTCCCGGCGACACGTTTCATCTCAAAATATAATTCTGAGGGCTTTTTATCTCCGAGTGGAAGTTCAGAAAGAAGTCGATTTAAGCGCCTTTGTTCGCTGTCAGCGAAATGTGCGATTATTTTCGCTTTAACGTACTCGAACCTATCATGCTGCGGCATTGTAGCTATAGCTTCAGACAATTGGCCGATCACAGTAGGGTCAAGAGCTGCAAACACTGTTGCTGCCTTTTGTTTGTCCGAAGAAATTCCAGAAGCGGTAAACCAGAAATCCATCGACGTAAACCATGCTTCGATATTATCGCTTGACATCGAAGGGATTGGTAAGCGAGCATACACTGCAGCGACTTGTATTTCGCCTGCAGATGGAATCCCCTGAGGATGGCGCGCGTCCTGAAGCGGTGTGGTACTAGGCGGTGCCGATGAAATTCCACTATCGTTGTTCATCTTAGTAGTGAAGAAACGGAATAGCGTGATCTTATAGCTGTACTCAATTGCGTCGCAACGGAATTTTTTTCCGTTCTCTGAATACTTTTTACGGGGTCACCAGTTTTTATATAGAAAAGAGAATATGATTACAGCTAGGCGTATGTACTAAAACTAGAAATGTTAGGATGAAGTGAATATGCAATTTACTTAAACGGAATCGATAACTAGAATACGAAGTTATTGTCAAATGTCAAAAATATGGTTCTGTCGAGTCAACAGCAAACAGGGTGCTCCACATATATATTCATGCACATATACAAAATAAGAACTCGATTAAAAATAAGGTAAATTTGTAAATAAAATCCAAATGACCCATTGTTATGAGTAGCGTACTCATACCACATTGCTTTCGCCAATCTTGAAAATTATTAGGAAAATTAAGTTGCTCCAAATTCGTTCGCGTTTAAACTCAAATGTGTGGAAATACATATATATTCACGTGTACAAAATAAGAACTTGATTAAAGATGATAAAATTTTGCAAATAAAATCCATATATACAATTTTTATGATAAACGTACTCATGCCACATTGCTTTCGACAATCTTGAAAATTATTAGAAAAATTAAGTTTCTCCAAAATCGATCGGGTTTATACTCAAAAATTGTGGAAATACATATATATTCATGCACATATACAAAATAAGAACTCGATTAAAAATAAGGTAATTTTGTAAATAAAATCCAAATGACCCATTGTTATGAGTAGCGTACTCATACCCCATTGCTTTCGCCAATCTTGAAAATTATTTGGAAAATTAAGTTGATACAAAATCGTTCGCGTTTAAACTCAAATGTGTGGTGTTCGAGCGAGTAAAAGTTAGTTGCGAGTGAACTACGAAACAAAGCGGTTGTATCTAGAGAAATATTCCGAGCGTTAAAATAAAATACAAATATATATTGAAATTTAACCGAGCGTCTTTTATTTGTATATTGCAAAACATATTTTGGTCCATCGAGCCGAAGGGGATAAGTATTTATAAAAACCTTGGATAACCGTCAGCGAAAAACAAAAACGGAGAGATTTATAAGCTTTTAGCTGGTTGCGTGTAATTTTTATATGTATGTGCATTCGGTATAAAAATATGCTTTGTTGTGAACAAATGTAAGCCTCGTTCTGTCGGTTCTGATTCCATTAAATTCCATGCGAAATTACTACTTATGTATAGTTGAAGCTAATAAAGCTTATTAATACGAAATTGGAAACAATATACGAGCACGAACATATGTATATACATACATATGTACATAAGAATGTACAAATGTACATATGTATGTTCATTGACGCAGTGAAAAAGAAGTTTCAGCGTGTTATTCCATACATTATTTTAGGGGATGATGCGAGCACCACATGAGTATATACATACATACATACATATCTGCATATGAAGTCATATGCAAGTGTAAATATGTGTATAGACAAATGTATACGAGAATCTTGGTTGGTCACCTCAAAATTTTCAGCGAGTGTTTCAAAATACCGCGCGTTTCGCTGGCATATCATGCTTACAGTCTTGCGGGCATGTAAACATTAACATTCATATGTGGATGCGTGAATGTACATATGTATGTATATAAACAGATAAACACGATGCAAGCGTTCATGCGTAGATATGTATGTTTTATAAAATGAGTTTCAGCGAGTGTTTCAGCGTACTGTGCGTTTTGCTGACGTATCATGTAAACAGTCTTGCGAGTATGTACATATGTACTTTCATAGGTGGCCATACGAAAGAAAGTTTAACATTTCAGCGAGTGTTGCGGCACTATAAAATCATGCTATCGTTACAAATAGTGTGCGTGCATATGTATGTTCGTTTGTGTATGTATACATATGTACATATAAGCGTATAAAGGTATAAAGGTGATACCTATAGGTTTGTCTTTTAAAATGAATTTCTGCGAGTGTTTCGGCATTCCAGACGTTTCAGTAGTTGTGTATATTTCGTTTCTATGTATAAAGTTTGTCTGCTATGTGCGGCAGTTAATCGTTGGAAAATTTTCAGTCGTTCATTGATTCTACGAGTAAGCAAAGGCAACCGGTTTTGCAGAACTTTTTACAGAACTTTGGCTAAGTTTGGATTGCGTATGGTTATTTTAAAACTAAATATATGTTATATTTAAAAGACTAACAGCGCAAATTTTACTTTAGAATTTGCAGGTTACAAAAAGGAATATGCCGAAACTGAAGGGAACGAAAGCGTCTAAAGAAGCGAAGCTAAGAAACCCGGCAGCAAGGGCAAGCAAGCGTGCTAGGTTCTCACCAGCGGGTAAAGGACGTACTGTGGTCGGGGGAGAAAGCACTGCTGCTGCGAAAAGGGGAAAAAGGGCGAATGGTACGTTATACATATTCGTATACATGTAAATGCGTTCCTATCTGCGATTTTAGAAGAGATCAGCGATTGTAAAAGCGATTTAATAGAGTTTACTGCGACCGTTGTAAAATTATCTGATCCGCGACTTACTGCGTAACATATCTGCGATATAAATATTCTGATTAATTCATTGCAACCGGCGGCATAGGGATTCAGCAACATATGTTAAAAAAAAATGTATAGTTTCCTATTATAAATATATATGTAGGTTTGTGAGCGATTATTCAATATTAGCGTCAAAGAAATAATTAAATATACTTGACAGATACGGCGAAGTTAATAATAATTTTCTGGCGCTCTACAGCGGCCTTTGAATAAAGCTTTTGAGTTTTAAGGCAATTCGGTTTTATTTTAACCGCTTGCGATATTTTCTTAATTTTATAGGGGGTAACCAAAGAAACATAACAAGTGGTGCGGATGAGGTAAGCGTGGAAAACTCCGTGACTATTATGCAAGACCCAGTACGGACAGATCCCGAAGTCGTGATTGAGGGTAGTCATTTGCGGGCCGATATTGACTATGCCGTATCTCAGATTCAGCGTCAGTCTGACTGGTTGGCATCGACTACGTTTGAAAATATGAATGTTGAAATCATTAAGACTCGTCTCGATATTTTAATAAAGGCTTGGGAAAAGTTCGAGGCCAAATCTCGCGATTTACAAAATAGTACTCGTGACGAGTTGCAACAGGCAGATGAGCTTGGACGCCAGCAAGAAGTTGAAGACCTCTACGTCAAGGTTCGAGCAGAGCTGTGTGGAAAAATAAAAGCAATGGAACCAACTTATTCCACACCATCGTGCAGCCATGCTAATCCGCACTCTTACCCACTACAATTTGCTGAATTGCCGTTGGCAGATCGTCTTCCAATATTTCGAGGAAATCATCGTGAGTGGATCCAATTTCGGGATGTATTTTCTGCTGAAGTAATTCAAAATCCACACCTTACAAATCTCCAACGTCTTCGTCGGCTACAAAGCTGTGTTAAGGATGATGCCGCTAGAGCACTAGGGTTTTGGCCTCAGAGAGACAACAGCTTCATAGACGCGTGGAAGACATTATGTGTGACATATGATAACGAATATCTATGCCATGCAGCACATTGTTCGGCAATTTACGATTTACCAGTCTGGGCCAGGGCCACTCATGAGTTGATAAGGAATATGCTCGATGTTACACGCAACAGCATGCGCATGGTGGCGCGACAGCTGGGAGCGGAGGAGCAACGCGACTTGTTTGTATTAAATTTTCTTGAATCTAGGTTAGATGGGGTATCTCGTAGTCAATGGGAAATGGTTCGGCCTACAGATCGAATACCGAATTTGCACAGTGATTTCTTTTCGTGGCTTGAACGTCGCAGTAGCGGACTATTAAGTCATACATCACAGCCGATTACCAATCGAAGCGATAAGCAAGGAAACAATCTTCCGTTAAATCAGCGAATGAGGCCCAATTTTTCGTCAATCATCAGTTATAAGCCCTGTCTTAGCTGCTCTGGTGATCACGCATTTCACCGATGTCCTCTGATTGGTCGCATGAGTCGTGATGAAAAAATTAAACGGATATTTGAACTGGGATTATGTCAAAACTGTTTGCGAAGGGGGCATACCTCTCGGAATTGTTTATCAAGTCGCTGTCCCAGATGCGCAAGGGCACCTCATAATAGCATTATTTGCCCAAAGCTTGCATCGAACTCCAATAATGAGGTCCCTCAAGTAACGATGCTAGCAACAGTTGATGGAGGTTTAATTGAGGAACAATAGCAATCAGAGGCTACAGCGAAAACCGGCCTCGGGGTTCTTAGTACTTTTGCTGATACTTCTCAACAAGTCCATGTTTCTACTATGATAGAAGGGGTAACTACAAATAATTTTTATAATGTATTGGCTACCGCGCAAGTTCGGTTTGTTACTCATTGTGGAGCCATAGTAAAACTGCGGGCAATATGCGATACCGGTGCACAAGTTAACTTGATCAGCAAAAGTATCGTCACAAAATATCAAATACATATACATCGAACAGGAATAGGCATTTCCTCCGCCATGGGGTTGGAATCTCACGTTTGTAATAAAATAATTTCGGGGCATTTGATGTCAATTTACAATGATACGCTGCGGATCTTTGTTAAATGCCTGGTAGTTCCATCGGTCTTAGGGAAAACGTTGTTGCCCCAAAAACCTTTACAGAAGCAATCTTTACCAGACGATATATCGAATCTTTTAGCAGACCCAACTTTTGACCAACCAGCACCAGTACAAATGCTGTTAGGTGTGGGCATATGGGCTCAACTGGTGAGTGAGAATATGCGACGACTCTTTTCGGGATTTGTAGCACAGGAAACACGCTTAGGTTGGTTACTTTTCGGCGAGATCCCGACAAACTGTAATATTGTTGCTACCCATATAACAAAGGAAGTGGAAGATAGTTGTCATCTTGAGCAATTACTGCAACTATTTTTCGAATCAGAAAATTTACCAGGCGATAACTCAAATTGGACAGCAGAACAACAAGAATGCGAAACCCATTTCTTGGAAACCCATAGCTTCGACTCACAAGAGGGTCGATATGTTTTACAAATTCCTCTACGACCTGATTGGGATCGTATTGGTGCTAATCGAGGCACAGCGCTACAAAGATACTTAAGGTTAGAACAACGTTTTAAAAGAGAACCAGAACTAAAGGAAAAATATCAGGCTTTCGTAAACGAATACATAGTGAAGGGTTGGCTTAAACTAGCAACAAGACCACCAAAGGGCAAATCCTATTATATTCCCCACCATGCAGTAATGAAGAAATTTCGGGTGGTGTTTGATGCATCCTGTCTAACTGACACTGGTATTTCGTTGAACGATGTCCAAATGATCGGACCGAAGTTGCAACGAGATTTGATTGATCTCATTTGGGGTTTTCGCTTACAAGCGTATGGGGTATCGGCAGATATTAAACAAATGTTTCCGCAGGTTAAGATTGCGCCGCAACATTGGGATTTACAGCGAATGTTTTGGAAGAATGAAACAGGAGAAATAGCCGAATATTGGATCACTAGAGTGACATTCGGAATGGCTTCAGCGCCTTTCTGTGCAGTTAGGGCAATGCAGCAATGTGCCAGAGATAATGCAACCAGATGGCCTCGTGGGGCTGAGGCTGTTTTGAACAATTTTTATATGGACGATTATTTAGCGGGTGCTGATACGGAAGAAGAATTGCTGCTCATATGTCAGCAGTTGAAGCAGATTTTAGCGGCTGGAGGCTTCGAACTTACTAAATGGCGTTCAAATTCGACCCATGTCCTCTTCTCTATCAGTTCCCAATCTGAAGGTCACGACGCTTGTCTCAATTCCCATACGGAAGCATCAGTGCTCGGTCTTAAATGGAATACCTCAACCGATGAACTTACATTCGTAGTAAAATCGTTGCCCATGGTAGACGACGATTGTTGGACTAAACGTATGGTTCTTAGTATAACAGCGCGAATTTATGACCCGGATGGGTTAGCATCACCATTCATAATAAACGCAAAGGTATTTCTGCAGCGAATTTGGCAGGAGAGATTGGGCTGGGATACAATATTACCAGAATCGCTGATGATGGCGTGGAAAAGTATTTTTTGTCAAGTACAACAGTTTAGTAAAATTCGTATTCCACGATGGATAGGTTACGCACGTCGTTTAAATATGACTTTGCATGGATTTTCCGATGCATCTACCAAGGCATTTGGGGCGGCAATATATGCAGTCGTACAGGGCAACGGAGTAGTGACATCGAATCTCTTACTTTCAAAATCTAGGGTGACGCCCTTAAGGCCGGAGACTATACCACGGCTCGAGTTACGGGCAGCAGTATTACTCAGCGAGTTAATGCATCGTGTTTTGACTATTTGCGAAGGTCATCATCGGATCAAAATCAGTTCGGCTATCTGTTGGTCGGATTCCATGGTAGTGTTGTGCTGGTTATCGCGAGACAGCGCCAGCTTGAAGCAATTTGTGGCGAATCGAGCACGACAAATAAATAAAAACTCTACGAACTGCGATTGGAGATATGTCCCTACCGACCTGAATCCTGCCGATCTAATCTCCAGAGGTATGTCTATGAGCGATTTAATTACCTCTCAACTGTGGTGGCTTGGGCCAGATTTCCTCCGACTCCAGGATGGCATGTGGCCAAAAATGCCAGAAGGGCTATATAAAAACGTTGAGTCCGAGGTAAACAAGGAATGTCGTCGTATAAAGGCCGGTCAAGAAAGGAGCCTACATAACAATGGAAGACCAACCAATGATGATCAAATAATCGTCAACGTCGGCGCCATATTTGTAAAGGAGGAATCATTACTGTACAGATACTCATCCATCACTCGCTTAGTGAGAGTAACGGCTTGGGTATTTCGGTTTATCCAAAACTGTCGAGCAGCATCAGCAGACAGACGTAAACTACACTTGAGTGTAAAGGAAATCGATGCTTCGCTAGGCTTTTGGATCAAGCAAGAACAATGGGATCATTTTAAAGATGACATCAAAAAGTTAAAACATTATGGTAAAGAAAACGATTTAGCTGAGGGTTCACGATTATCGAACGCAGTTGCCATTTTGGCTCCGTTTCTGCAAGATGGTATATTGCGCATGAGTGGGCGCTTACAAGAAGCAGACTTACCGGACTGCATGCGTAATCCAGCGATATTACCAGGGAAAGGAAGATTGATTTGGTTAATAGCTCGATCCACACATTTGAAACTGCTACATTGTGGAGCACAACAGCTTATAGCGACAATAAGACAAAATTATTGGGTCATCGGTATGCGAACTTTAGCAAGAACTCTGATTAAGGGATGTATAATGTGCGAAAGGTTAAGAGCCAAAGTAAGCAAGCAAATGATGGGAAACCTTCCAGCATGTCGAGTGCGTCCAGCACGCCCATTTTTGCATGCTGGAGTGGATTACGCGGGTCCCATACAAGTACGTCCAGACCGTCGAAGAGGTAATATGATTTTAAAGGGGTATATTGCAGTATTCGTGTGTATGGTATCGAAGGCTGTACATTTGGAGTTTGTCTCGGATTTGTCCACCAAGGCTTTTATTATGGCTTTTATTCGTTTTACGTCACGTTATGGGCATTGTCTACACTTATGGAGTGACAACGGAACCAATTTCGTAGGTGCTGAGCGAGAGCTAAGTCGGATGTTACAAACGTGGCAGAACTCCGACCTTTTTGAGCAACTCGCAACACGGCAAACGGAATGGCATTTCATCACTCCATCTGCCCCACACCAAGGAGGCCTTTGGGAGGCTGCTGTAAAGGCTGCTAAACACCATCTACGACGAGTGATGGGAGCTCGCCTGTTAACCATAGAAGCTGTTCAAACATTGTTGGCAGAAATTGGAGCAGTCCTCAACTCACGTCCATTATGTGCTCAAAGCTCGGATCCCAGAGACTTGTCTCCTTTAACACCTGGACATTTATTGATCGGAGAGGCCTTAGTACCAGCTCTAGGGGAAAGGGTACCAGTCGATTGGCCGGAGAACCGCCTTGATTATTGGCAGTCTCGGCAGCTAGTCACGCAACGGTTTTGGAAGCTGTGGAGTAATAGCTATCTACATGAACTGCAACAGCGACCTAAATGGCGGGAAGCTAAACGAAATCTACAGGTAGGCGATCTAGTAGTCATAAAAAACGAAGCTACACCGCCGACATTGTGGAAAATGGCACGAGTAACAGTATTGCATCCTGGAAGTGATGGACTAGTCCGTAATGTAACTCTTTGGACTGGTAGCAGCTCTCTTAATCGCCCCGTACAGAAACTATGTGTTTTACCAGTAGAATGTATTGAGCCTCGAGCAACACCGAGTCTCAAGGCCGGAGGATGTTCGAGCGAGTAAAAGTTAGTTGCGAGTGAACTACGAAACAAAGCGGTTGTATCTAGAGAAATATTCCGAGCGTTAAAATAAAATACAAATATATATTGAAATTTAACCGAGCGTCTTTTATTTGTATATTGCAAAACATGTGGAAATACATATATATTCATGCACATATACAAAATAAGAACTCGATTAAAATTAAGGTAATTTTGTAAATAAAATGCAAATGACCCATTGTTATGAGTAGCGTACTCATACCCCATTGCTTTCGCCAATCTTGAAAATTATTTGGAAAATTAAGTTGATACAAAATCGTTCGCGTTTAAACTCAAATGTGTGGAAATACATATATATTCATGTGCATATACAAAATAAGAACTCGATTAAAAATGATGAAATTTTTGCAAATAAAATCCAAATGACCCATTGTTATGAGTAGCGTACTCATACCACATTGCTTTCGACAATCTTGAACATTTTAAGAAAAATTAAGTTACTCCAAAATCGACCGGGTTTAAACTCAAATGTGTGGAAATACATATATATTCATGCACATATACAAAATAAGAACTCTATTAAAACTGATGAAATTTTTGCAAATAAATTCCATTCGAACCATTGTTAGGAGTAGCGTACACATACCACATTGCTTTCGCCAATCTTGAAAATTATTAGGAAAATTATGTTGCTCCAAAATCGGTCGCGTTTAAACTCAAATGTGTGGAAATACATATATATACATGTGTACAAAATAAGAACTCGATTAAAGATGATGAAATTTTTGCAAATAAAATCCAAATGACCCATTGTAATGAGTAGCGTACACATACCACATTTCTTTCGCCAATCTTGAAAATTATTAGGAAAATTAAGTTGCTCCAAATTCGATCGGGTTTAAACTCAAATGTGTCGAAATACATATATATCCACGTGTACAAAATAAGAACTCGATAGTTCCTCAAACATTATTCATGTATCTTCAGGGGTCCCGCAAGGAAGTCACCTTGGTCCGATTCTGTTTTTACTTTTTATAAATGACATACCTTCTGTAATTAACTATTCAAAACTTTTATTGTATGCTGATGATGTAAAACTTTTTAGATCGTATCATTCTGTTGAGGAAAGGTCCTTACTACAGGCGGATTTAAATAGCATGACTAACTGGTGTGAAGTAAATAACATGCCGCTAAACCTTAAAAAATGTAAGGTAATGTGCTTTTCTCGAAGGGCACTTCAACCGGCTTCTTATGACATATGTAACCATAACCTCGAACAAGTGTTTAACTTTGTTGATCTTGGAATTACAATGGATCCGAAACTTAATTTTAATCTTCACATTAATGTTACAGTTAACAAAGCCAAGGGGGTTTTTGCATTTGTAAAACGATGGTCAAAAGAATTCAATGACCCATACATTACGAAGGCTCTATTCACCACGTTAGTGAGGCCAATACTGGAATATGGATCTGTTGTTTGGCACCCGCGCTATCAAGTTCATTCCGACCGAATAGAGTCAATTCAAAAACAATTTCTGCTTTTTGCTTTAAGAAATTTTCGTTGGGATTCTCAGTACAACCTGCCCCCATATATAAGTCGTTTAAAACTCATTAATCTTCCTACACTTGCTAGTCGTAGAGAAATGCTAGGCGTAGTATTTTTAGTGAAGTTACTGACAGGCTTGATCTATAGCCCATCTCTTCTTGGTGAAATAAAACTAAACGTTCCCTCCCGAACTTCAAGACATTTCCGGCCTCTTTTTCTGAAGCCATGTAAAAGTAATTTTGAGTTAAATGAGCCACTCCGTAGTTTGTGCCAGGATTTTAACACTCATTCCGGTTCTTTTGATACTTCAGACTCACTTTTTTACGTAAAGAAAACTATACTCAATGCTCTCAATAATTGATACAAACATACTTATATATTACTACTCGATCAGCTGATGAGCATTTGTTCTGTAGCTGAACAGTTTTAGATCTCGACACTTAACAAACTTCTGCCTTTCATGACTCGGCGCAGCATATGTATATGAAAAAAAAAATTTTTTTTTTTATATATCCGTGCGTCATACGGATGCGCCCCTCGCGTCGGTCGGGCGGGTATGGAGGAAAAAAACCGTTGGGATTATTATTATTATTATTAAAGATGATGAAATTTTGCAAATAAAATCCATATATACAATTTTTATGATTAACCTACTCACACCACATTGCTTTCGACAATCTTAAAAATTTTAAGACAAATTAGGTTGCTCCAAAATCGGTCGCGCTTAAACTCAAATGTGTGAAAATACATATATATTTATGCACATATACAAAATAAGAACTCGATTAAAAATGATGAAATTTTTGCAAATAAAATCCATTCGACCCATTGTTATGAGTAGCATACACATACCACATTGCTTTCGCCAATCTTGAAAATTATTAGGAAAATTAAGTTGCTCCAAAATCGGTCCCGTTTAAACTCAAATGTGTGGAAATACATATATATCCTCGTGTACAAAATAAGAAATCGATTAAAGATGATGCAATTTTTGCAAATAAGATCCAAATGACATATTGTTATGAGTAGCGTACTCATACCACATTGCTTTCGACAATCTTGAAAATTATAAGAAAAATTAAGTTGCTCCAAAAGCGGTCGGGGTTAGACTCAAATGTGTGGAAATACATATATATTCACGTGTACAAAATAAGAAATCGATTAAAGATGATGCAATTTTTGCAAATAAAATCCAAATGACAAATTGTTATGAGTAGCGTACTCATACCACATTGCTTTCGACAATCTTGAAAATTTTAAGAAAAATTAAATTACTCCAAATTCGATCGGGTTTATTGTCAACTGTGTGGAAATACATATATGTATATCTTCGTGTACAAAATAAGAACTCGATTAAAGATGATAAAATTTTTGCAAATAAAATCCAAATGACCCATTGTTATGAGTAGCGTACTCATACCACATTGCTTTCGCCAATCTTGAATATTTTAAGAAAATTAAGTTGATACAAAATCGGTCGCGTTTAAACTCAAATGTGTGGAAATACATATATATTCATATACATATACAAAATAAGATCTCGATTAAAAATGATGAAATTTTTGCAAATAACATCCAAATGACCCATTGTTATGAGTAGCGTACTCATACCACATTGCTTTCGCCAATCTTGAAGATTATTAGGAAAATTAATTAAATCGGTCCCGTTTAACCTCAAATGTGTGTAAATACATATATATCCACGTGTACAAAATAAGAACTCGATTAAAGATGATGCAATTTTTGCAAATAAGATCCAAATGACAAATTGTTATGAGTAGCGTACTCATACCACATTGCTTTCGACAGTCTTGAAAATTATAAGAAAAATTAAGTTGCTCCAAAAGCGGTCGGGCTTAGACTCAAATGTGTGGAAATACATATATGTATATCTACGTAAACAAAATAAGAACTCGATTAAAAATGATGAAATTTTTGCAAATAAAATCAATATGACCAATTTTTATATTTACGTACTCATACCACATTGCTTTTGACAATCTTGAAAATTTTAAGAAAAATTAAGCTACTGCAAAATCGACCGCGTTTATACTCAAATGTGTGGAAATACATATATATCCACGTGTACAAAATAATAACTCGATTAAAGATGATGCAATTTTTGCAAATAAAATCCAAATGACCCATTGTTTTGAGTAGCGTACTCATACCACATTGCTTTCGCCAATCTTGAAAATTATTAGGAAAATTAAGTTGCTCCAAAATCGGTCGCGTGTAAACTCAAATGTGTGGAAATACATATATATCAACGTGTACAAAATAAGAACTCGATTAAAGATGATGAAATTTTTGCAAATAAAATCCAAATGACCCATTGTTATGAGTAGCGTACTCATACCACATTGCTTTCGACAATCTTCAAAATTATAAGAAAAATTAAGTTGCTCCAAAAGCGATCGCGTTTATACTCAAAAGTGTGGAAATACATATATATCCACGTGTGCAAAATAATAACTCGATTAAAGAAGATGCAATTTTTGCAAATAAAATCCAAATGACCCATTGTTTTGAGTAGCGTACGCATACCACATTGCTTTCGCCAATCTTGAAAATTATTAGGAAAATTAAGTTGCTCCAAAATCGGTCGCGTTTAAACTCAAATGTGTGGAAATACATATATATCCACGTTTACAAAATAAGAACTCGATTAAAGATGATGAAATTTTTGCAAATAAAATCCAAATGACCCATTGTTATGAGTAGCGTACTCATACCACATTGCTTTCGACAATCTTCAAAATTATAAGAAAAATTAAGTTGCTCCAAAAGCGATCGCGTTTATACTCAAAAGTGTGGAAATACATATAAATCCACGTGTACAAAATAAGAACTCGATTAGAGATGATGAAATTTGGCAAATAAAATCCATATATACAATTTTTATGACTAACGTACTCATGTCACATTGCTTTCGACAATCTTGAAAATTTAAAAAAAAATTAAGTTGCTCCAAAATCGGTCGGGTTTATACTCAAATGTGTGGAAATACATATATATTAATGTATACAAAATAAGAACTCGATTAAAAATGATGAAATTTTTGCAAATAAAATCCGTATGACCAATTTTTATGATTAACGTACTCATGCCACATTGCTTTCGACAATCTTGAAAATTTTAAGATAAATTAAGTTACTTCAAAATCGATCGGGTTTATACTCAAATGTGTGGAAATACATATATATCATATCCACGTGTACAAAATAAGAACTCGAATTAAGATGATGAAGTTTTTGCAAATAAAATCCAAATGACCCATTGTTATGAGTAGCGTACTCATATCACATTGCTTTCAACAATCTTGAAAATTATAAGAAAAATTAAGTACAAAATAAGAACTTGATTAAAAATAAGGTAATTTTGTAAATAAAATCCAAATGACCCATTGTTATGAGTAGCGTACTCATACCACATTGCTTTCAACAATCTTGAAAATTATAAGAAAAATTAAGTACAAAATAAGAACTTGATTAAAAATAAGGTAATTTTGTAAATAAAATCCAAATGACCCATTGTTATGAGTAGCGTACTCATACCACATTGCTTTCGCCAATCTTGAAAATTATTAGGAAAATTAAGTTGCTCCAAAATCGCTCGCGTTTAAACTCAAATGTGTGGAAATACATATATATTCATGCACATATACAAAATAAGAACTCGATTAAAATTAAGGTAATTTTGTAAATAAAATGCAAATGACCCATTGTTATTAGTAGCGTACTCATACCACATTGCTTTCGCCAATCTTGAAAATTATTTAGAAAATTAAGTTGATACAAAATCGTTCGCGTTTAAACTCAAATGTGTGGAAATACATATATATTCATGTGCATATACAAAATAAGAACTCGATTAAAAATGATGAAATTTTTGCAAATAAAATCCAAATGACCCATTGTAATGAGTAGCGTACACATACCACATTTCTTTCGCCAATCTTGAAAATTATTAGGAAAATTAAGTTGCTCCAAATTCGATCGGGTTTAAACTCAAATGTGTGGAAATACATATATATCCACGTGTACAAAATAAGAACTCGATTAAAGATGATGAAATTTTTGCAAATAAAATCCAAATGACCCATTGTTATGAGTAGCGTACTCATACCACATTGCTTTCGACAATCTTGAAAATTATAAGAAAAATTAAGTTGCTCCAAAAGCGGTCGGGGTTAGACTCAAATGTATGGAAATACATATACATATATTCGCGTGTCAAAACAAGAACTCGATTAAAGATGATGAAATTTTGCAAATAAAATCCATATATATAATTTTTATGATTAACCTACTCATACCACATTGCTTTCGACAATCTTAAAAATTTTAAGACAAATTAAGTTGCTCCAAAATCGGTCGCGCTTAAACTCAAATGTGTGAAAATACATATATATTTATGCACATATACAAAATAAGAACTCGATTAAAAATGATGAAATTTTTGCAAATAAAATCCATTCGACCCATTGTTATGAGTAGCATACACATACCACATTGCTTTCGCCAATCTTGAAAATTATTAGGAAAATTAAGTTGCTCCAAAATCGGTCCCGTTTAAACTCAAATGTGTGGAAATACATATATATCCTCGTGTACAAAATAAGAACTCGATTAAAAATGATGAAATTTTTGCAAATAAAATCCAAATGACCCATTGTAATTGATGAGCTCGGGTAGATTTAGAGGGCTGGTTTCCAAAGGGCGTGAAATAAAAAACATACAAATTGTATAAGTAAAAGGTTTATTTAAATATATTCTGGAACTCAACTTACCACCGTCTATCGTCCGTGAAGATCGCTAAGAGAAGGACCATCATCGGTTCTCTCACGAACTTCAGAAAATTCGAAGTTGTGAGCAGAGCTTTTTGACGAAAGTGGTAAGAGTTGCCAAATGGGCGAACGGAGTAAACATTCCGCCCGCCTTGCAGTATTACTGCGAAAAGCGCATATTACCATTTACAATTCATATATTATTTTCATTTGCAACTTATGTATATATAACAATTAAAATTCAAATTCATAAATAACAATTCATTTTCCTTAAGACTAATCGGCTGCAGTTTGTTACTGGGTGACGCCAGAGATTACAAAGCCCAGCAGCGTATTTTGGGCGACCAATTGACCTGCTACCAGGGGAGGCATCGTGCCAGGCTGCATCAACCTCGCGTAAAGGTCAGCTCCAAGTACCATTTGGATCGGCGATGCCTTATAAAACGATGGGTCGGCTAGCCTCAAATTTTTGAAAACTCCCACTGTGTGTTGCGCTAATGAGCGCAGTGGAGTCGGCGTCGGGATGATGTGTTCAACCTTCGCGCAGACTGATATTTCATCCTGTGCGCCAAGATTGCTGCGTAGCGTGATATCGCACACTCGACCGCCGCCACGTTTTTGAGTGCGGAGCCGAAGTCTTGCCACGGTTTCATCAGAGATGCTGGTCGCCGGACTCGCTGGATTAAGCACCGCACGAACCACGGAAAAACGATCCGCAGCACGTATTTTTACTAAAGCCGTTGGTGATAGCGCCAACATTTGCTGCCAAGGAAGGGCTGCTGCTCGCTGCTCAATTATAGTTCGCGCATTTCTTCTTCGACGAGCACCTTGACCGCGCCTTCTTTTCGGCTGGGGTGGCCGACGGGACGAGTCGAGTCCCGTTCGGTCCGGGCTACGCCGCTGAGACGAATCGAGTCTCAGTCGGTCGTTTCCATGCCGCCAGTCCGATCTGAAGTTACCAGCTCGCTTAAGTCGACGAGACGAGTCGAGTCTGGCTCGATCATGAGCAAGTGGTATGCGCTGAGGTTGTCGAGAAGTTGGCAGCGTCCTATTGAGCGGTGGTCGTAATGGATGTGCGAGTGCGTCATCAGTCGTCATAGTAGGCGGTGCTTCTTTCTGCTTGTCAGCTTCGATTTCTGCTAACAACTCGTCCTCTAGATCCATCTGTTGTGCCCAGGAAAGCTCAACCACGTCTTCGTCTATTACGTCATCGACTACGTCATTATGCAGCATCGTGTGGTGAGCCTTTCCGCATCGTTTGCACCGGATCACACTGTCACATTCGCTTATTGTATGGGTTGCAGCGAGACAGTTGCTGCAATAGCGATACATTAGCGCCGTTCTCAACCGGAGTTCGGGAGTCATTTGGCGGAATTTGGAGCACAAACGTAGTGGATGGCTGTCTTTGCAGAGACCGCAAGCAAATTGGGACATTTTCTAAATGAGAAAGATAATATTAATTCAAATCAGATCTAATTTGTTTCGTTTGGTAAGACAACTAATTTGACTACTGGTCTACTGATTATGCCACGTTGGGTTTGTACGTCGACTATTCGTACTTTCGTATCAGGTCCGGGATGAATTTTTACTACCCTACCTAATCTCCACTCATTTGGAGGTATATTTTCTTCGCGAATAATTACTAAGTCGCTAACAGCTAAGTTTTTCTGTGGATACTTCCACTTATACCGCCTTTGGAGTTCTGACAAATATTCAGATTTCCATCTTCTGCAGAACATATGGTTCATAGCTTTCAATTTTTGCCATCTGTTGACCAATGATATAGGGTTATCATTGATTTCTGGCTCGGCTTTTGCAAGAATAGGTGCACCTACCAGAAAGTGTCCTGGTGTAAGGGGTGCAAAGTCATTAATGTTTTCAGACATTGGGCTTATGGGGCGAGAATTTAAACACGCTTCGATTCTAGCTAATAGAGTGGAAAGCTCTTCGAAAGTGTATTTCATCGCACCCGTGATTTTCCGAAAGTGGGCTTTGAAGCTTTTTACTCCTGCTTCCCATAAACCTCCCATATGAGGAGCCCCTGCAGGAATGAAATGCCAATTGATTTCTGCAAAACTATGGTTACTGGAGATGGCTTCAGGCCAAATTTTAAGGAATGCCTTTACGTCTCGTTTGATTTCTCTTGAGGCGCCGACGAAGTTTGTGCCATTGTCTGAATATATATGATTGGGACAACCACGGCGAGAGATAAATCGTGTCAGAGCTGCCATGAACGAGGCAGTTGAAAGGTCACTCGTGGCTTCAAGGTGTATGGCCTTTGTAGAAAAGCAGACAAAGACACACACATAGCCCTTTGTTATTAAACAAGCTCGACCTGTAAAGTTTTTGACATCAAATGGGCCTGTGAAATCGACACCCGTTGTTTCAAATGGTCTCGAAATTTGCGTTCTAGACGCCGGGAGAGCAGCCATTAGCTGCGTTTGTTCCCGTTTTTTATACAAAACACATGTTTTGCAGTTGTGTATAGTAGACCTAATTAGGTTTTTTGCTTTTACCAGCCAATATCGCATGCGTAAAAGACGCAGGACTAGCTGGTTGCCACCGTGAATCGAGACCAAATGAATGAAGTTTACCATTAGTTTAGAGAAATGGCAATTATACGGCAATATTATTGGGTGCCGTTCATCAAAGCTCATGGAAGGGGCATTATTCAGTCTTCCACCGACTCTTAGAAGTCCACTGTCGTCAATATATGGGGTCAACGATAGTATCGTAGACTTTTTTCCCACAGGCTTGTTATTTTCTAACTCCGAATATTCAGAGGCATAATGCGCTCTTTGGGAGATTTGGATAAGCCTTGATTGGACGAATTTAACCTCACCAGGAGTGATGGAAGAAGAATTCGAGATTTCTTTGTGTGCAGGATGAACCCGCTTAAAGAACCTGAAGATTCGAGCAATGACTCGAATGGCCCTTGGAAAGTTGGAAAAGCGTGCTAATATATCTTCAAATGGAAGAACTGACGCTGTATGAACTCGAATAGCTTTAGATTCGAGTGTGGTTTCAAAATCCTTGGGCTGAGAGATTGGCCAGTTTTCTTGGCTGAGGTTAAGCCATTTGGGACCATGCCACCAAAGATGACTCTCTCCTAACTCTTGAGGAGAAAGACCACGACTAGCGAGGTCTGCTGGGTTGTCTTCAGAACTTACATGATTCCAATTTTCGATCATTGTGCTTTCCGAAATTTTAGAAACTCGGTTGGCTACAAATGTAGACCACGAACAAGGTGGTTTTCTAAGCCACGCGAGAACAATTGTGGAATCGGTCCAGAAGTACAACCCTTGACTTTCTATACCCATTTTCGGCAGGAGAAAATCTGCCATTTTCGCGAGGAGAACAGCTCCACTTAGCTCTAGTCTGGGTATAGAAATAGTTTTGACAGGAGCGACTTTTGTTTTTGCGAGAAGCAAATGAGTTTGAACATTCAAACTAGTGTCCTGTACACGAATATATATAGCAGCCCCGTACGCCTTTTCTGAGGCGTCACAAAATCCATGAAACTGTATTTGACAGTGTGGAGTATAACTAACCCATCTGGGGATTTTTATAAAGTTAATATGGGGGTAGTTATCCAAAAACGTCTGCCATTCACTGAGAGTCTTTGGATTTAACTTCTCATCCCAATTTGTTTGTTCCAACCAGATTTGTTGCATTAGCATCTTTGCTACTATGGTTATTGGGCTTAACCAACCTGCAGGATCGAACAGCTTGGCAATCGTGGACAAAACTTCTCGTTTCGTGAACGAATCTTTTTTGTCCAACGATTTTGCCATAAAATAGAAGTGATCCGTTTTAGCATTCCATCGGATACCTAAAGTCTTAGCTTCGCTGGAGTTGTGTAATTCCAGAAAATCAGAAGCTAGCAGGTGGTTGCTCGGCAGGCCTGACAGAATTTCTTTGTTGTTTGATGTCCACTTTCTGAGTGGAAAACCTGCCGAGTTTAAGGCCTCAATAAGCTGATCTCGTGATTTTAATGCTTCGGATATATCATGTGCACCAGCTAATACATCATCTACATACGTACTACAGCTGAGGATTTCCGATGCTAGCGGGTAATTTAAGTTGGAGTCCTTGGCGAGTTGCAACAAGGTGCGGATTGCCAGATAAGGGGCACAATTAAGACCGAAGGTGACTCTGTCCAACTGAAAGTCCTTGATCTCCCCGTCCAAAGAATCTCTAAAGAGGATTCTTTGATATGCGGTGTGCTGCGGGTTCACGATTATTTGCCGGTACATTTTCTCGATATCGGCATTAAAAACATATTTAAATAATCGCCACTTAACAACCAAAATAGTCAAATCGGTTTGGAGAGCGGGACCAGTGTGAAGAACATCATTCAGGCTCACTCCATTAGATGTGGGACAAGAACCGTTGAAAACCACTCTCAGTTTTGAAGTAGTGCTGTCTGGTTTATGCACAGCATGGTGTGGAAGGTAGTAAGAGTTCGAAGACTCTTCACCTTTAATATATTTAACTTCATGCATATGACCCAGATCAGCATATTCTCGAAGTACCTTATTATATTCCTCCTTTATTAGGGGTTTTTTGCACAAAGACGTTTCACTTCTGAGAAATTGTCTCAAAGTGATATGGCGAGAGGCGCCTATATGTGCATTTGGAGGTAAGAGTTTGAACGGGAGCGAAACTACATACCTTCCCTCATTATTGCGAAAGGTGGTATCTGTGTAGAGTCGTTCGCACTGTTCCTCTTCGACCGTTAGAAGATTGGTCTTTGGTACTTCTTCCAACTCCCAAAATTTCGTGAGTTGTTGATCTAATGAGACCTCATTGAAATAAGTGAGATAATTTGTTGGTTTAAGGTTCCTTCCACTTGGTACGGGTCCGGTTAAAATCCATCCAAACACCGTACGTTGAGCAATCAGTGAGCCAAGGATATTTGTCCTCACTCCATTTAGAATGATTTTTGGATAAAGATCCCCACCGATTAATAAGTCAATTGGTTGACTTTTAAAGAAGTTATTATCTGCCAAAGGTAAATCAGGAAGCGTTTTTAAGATTGCTTCACTGATCGAATGCGATGGCAGCGAACCCGTCAGCTTTGGAAGAACTAAGGCATCCCCTTTGATGCGGAAATCTTTATTACGTGGGGAGCCAATACTAAAGGTACAGACCTTTTGAACTTTTCCAGATATGGCTTCGTTTAGACCCGATACTTGTGCAGATATACCTTTACTTGGCAACTTCAGGCGCTTTTGTAAGCGTTCAGAGACAAATGTGCCTTCAGATCCTGAGTCTATCAAGGCTCTGACAGTATGTGTCTTATTTTGATGACAAATGGTCACCATAGCAGTCCCTAGTAGCATACTTAGATTTTTGTCAACAGGACAATTTGAAGTATTGGCTTTTATGGACGCCGTATGAGACTTAGTTGAAGTCTGTTGAGAACTTGAGGTAGAAGGTTCCTCACTTTGATCTCTATGGAGCATGGTATGATGCCGTTTTCTGCATTTTGCACATGTAAAACTACTCTTGCAGTCGTTTATTTCATGCGCATCTGATAGGCAGTTAATGCAGAGATGATACTTTCTGACGGCAGAAAGCTTTGCATTCGGGCTCATTTCTAAAAACTTTTGGCAAGTCTTCAGTATATGAGCCTGAGAAGAACAAACTTTGCATCTTATATTGTTTGTCTTCACATGATGGGTATTTATTCTCTTATTTTGAATATTATTATACGGCCTGAAGTTATTTGGCCGATTATTGTTTACTACCATACTAGGTTTGGGGTGGACGTTAGAATTCCCCTTGAGATCGGATACTGTCTCAAGGGTTTGGAACCTGTTGGTTAGAAATGCATCTAAGTCCACCCACTTTGGAATCTCCGTTTTTGTTTTCAGAGTCTGTTCCCATAGAGCAAGCGTGTTTTCTGGGAGCCTGGTTGAACACAAATAGGTGAAAATTGCATCCCAATGTTCAACGCTTATACCCTGAAGTTGTAGCGCTGAAATGCAGCTGTTAATTTCACGCTGCATTTTCTTTAGCGCTGACCCAGACTCTGAGGAGATATGTGGCAGATTGAATAATATTTTTAGTTGCGAGTTTATTAAAATTCTTTTATTTTCATACCTATCACTTAAGTTCGCCCAAGCTAACGCAAACCCATCATTAGTGAGGGGGGCCTTTTGAACTATTTCCCTCGCCTCATCTCGGGTTTTTTGATTAAGGTGGAAAAGTTTTTCCACCGGAGATAATCGCGCGTTATTCCGATAAATGGCGGTGAACATGTCCCTAAATGAGGGCCATTTTAAATAGTCACCATAAAATATTTCGGTATCGCAAGGGGGCAGGTGGAGACTAGGCAGCACTGGCGGTTCAACCAACCGTTCAGGTTGAATTATCGTTGAATTTGTATTTTGGTTGAACGTCGTCAGGTTATGAATTTGTTCACCCATCATAGCCCCGCAACAAACATATGCTTGATAGCAGTTAGAATATTTGAGCTTGATGGATTCAACTGCACTCTCATTACCCGCTGAACTTGTCTCAGACAAACAATTTTTATAGTCAGCCTTTACTTCAGCCCAAAGCGACTTTAATTCCTCTTGCTGGATTTCAAGGGAGAAAGTGCTTTGATTTGCGACTGTAGGCGAAATGTTTGCTTCAAATTCCAAAAGCGCATCTGCTGCTTGATAAAATTTATTTGTCAATGCCATTATAATTTCAGAAGAATTGAAAAGTTGTTAAATGGCAAAGCAAAATCGAAAAAATTATTTAAAAATGTTAAATCAATTAATTAAATTATATTGCAAAAATCGACTAGCGATTGTTTATTCAAACGTGAATAAATAGATCAACAAATGATCGGAATCCCCACAGAAATATTTAAAATGTAAATTAAGTTCCAGAAAAATTTAATAAAGTGTCAAAATGTTCGATAAATGATCGACTTGACACAACGCAAATATAAAATATAACAAAAATGTTGCTCAATATAATTTGTATTGGCGAAATAAAACAAAAATTTTAAATATAAATATTATTTCACCACAGCAAAGGCACCAGAAAGTCAGAATGAATTAATTTTAAATTCAGAAAGCCAAAATAAATACTCATATATAGTTATATCGATATATGATCGATAACCAAAAACGTTTATAAAAATATTTAATAAAGTATTTATTTGATGCTGACTGAAATTGCGAGGAGGCAGCACAATATTGGTCAAATATTAAATTTGGAAAATTATTTTGAAATTTTAAACACTCGCAACTTTTAATTTTGAATAAATATTTAAATTATTATCGCTTAAATTTATATAAATTTTTTGCAAAAAAAAAAATAATCTAAATTTATTTATTAAGCATCGAATTGAATATTAAAAATGTCACAAAAAAGCAAAATTAAAAATTCGATTTATTTTTTAAAATTAAACTTTTATAAATTATTCACTTTCCTTCAACACTGTGCCAATGCTTAGTTAAGCGCACCAACTACATACATATATATCACTTGCATATGTACATGCACTTCCTTGTATATAAGCGCAACTTTCAGAGTTGGCTAGAGCAAACACATCAAAATGCACTTCACAATAATTTTATTTGCTGTATTAATGAATTTTACAAATAAAATAGAATATATATACAATTTCAATATATATACGCACAATTTTCAACACCACAAAAAATCTTTATTTTTAAAATATTTTAATTTGTGCACCTTTTGATTGGTGCCTGCCCACTGTCGTATGTGAGTCCGCTATTCTCCTTTGGTCGGAGTATGCCGTATGCCTGTGGTTGTTGTGCTGCTCCCACACTGCTATTCGGCTGCTCTGCTGCGCCAAAGTTCTGCTGCTCTCTATTACTGCTGCGCTGCCTTTCTAATGCACTAGTGTTCTGCTGCACTTACCACTGCTTTGTTTGTTTTTTTTTTTTTGTTATTTACACTTTTATTTTCACTCGCGTATACAGCATATACATATGTATGTTATATGTTTTGCTATTTAATATTCGCTAATTGTAGCGACAATTTATTTTATATGCACGGACATATAAATATGTATGTAAATATTTATTATATGTTGAGCGCAAATTTAATGCAAAAAAAAAGGGCGCGAGAGAAACTCTTGAAAATTTTTTTACAGCGAGTTAAGAGTAATTTCGGTAGCGGGAAAAACAAATTCTCTCGTCTTTTCTCTTATTTTAATTTACCAGCTACCGCTTGTAGCCTAATAAATATGTATATATGTATGTAAAAATGTTTATGTACTGCAGCACTCTAAAGGAGAGTGCAAATATGCAGTTTAGTTAAATATATAAAGTTAATTTGGCGCAAAGACGAGAGAAAATATGTTTATGAGCATATATAAAATAAATTAAAGATTTATATGTGGGGATGTACATATGTTTTTATATTTTATATACAAATATGTATGTACATACATATGTGGGTATAAATGTAAATGAAAAGGAGCGGCTTATTTTTTATTATATGAGAAATATAATTTAAGGTATTGTACTTATCGAAGTACACTAACAAAGAATAGTCTTTGCTACCCTTTTTTTTTTGTTTTTATATGCAAAAGCAAAGCACTAAAAATATGTTTTAGGCTCTACTTTGCTCAGATTTTATTTTTGACCGCTTTTACAATATGTGTAAATGCAAATCAAATATGTTGATTGCACCTTTTTATATTCACAATTTTACCTGTTTTTTTTTGTGTTTGATTGATGTTGTTCGTTTATGTATGTATGTGCGTTAATGTTTTTGTTTAAAATTTACCGCCTGTGGAAATCCGGGTTGAAGGACCAAATGATGAGCTCGGGTAGATTTAGAGGGCTGGTTTCCAAAGGGCGTGAAATAAAAAACATACAAATTGTATAAGTAAAAGGTTTATTTAAATATATTCTGGAACTCAACTTACCACCGTCTATCGTCCGTGAAGATCGCTAAGAGAAGGACCATCATCGGTTCTCTCACGAACTTCAGAAAATTCGAAGTTGTGAGCAGAGCTTTTTGACGAAAGTGGTAAGAGTTGCCAAATGGGCGAACGGAGTAAACAGTAATGAAGGAAATACATATATATTCACGTGTACAAAATAAGAACTCGATTAAAGATGATGAAATTTGGCAAATAAAATCCATATATACAATTTTTATGATTAACGTACTCATACCACATTGCTTTCGACAATCTTGAAAATTATAAGAAAAATTAAGTTGCTCCAAAAGCGATCGCGTTTATACTCAAAAGTGTGGAAATACATATATATCCACGTGTACAAAATAAGAACTCGATTAAAGATGATGAAATTTTGCAAATAAACTCCATATATACAATTTTTATGATTAACGTACTCATGCCACATTGCTTTCGACAATCTTGAAAATTTTAAGAAAAATTAAGTTACTCCAAAATCGACCGGGTTTATACTCAAATGTGTAGAAACACATATATATCCACGTGTACAAAATAAGAACTCGATTAAAGATGATGAAATTTTTGCAAATAAAATCCAAATGACAAATTGTTATGAGTAGCGTACTCATACCAAATTGCTTTCGACAATCTTGAAAATTTTAAGAAAAATTAAGTTACTCCAAATTCGATCGGGTTTATAGTCAACTGTGTGGAAATACATATATGTATATCTTCGTGTACAAAATAAGAACTCGATTAAATATGATGAAATTTTTGCAAATAAAATCCAAATGACCCATTGTTATGAGTAGCGTACTCATACCACATTGCTTTCGCCAATCTTGAATATTTTAAGAAAATTAAGTTGATACAAAATCGGTCGCGTTTAAACTCAAATGTGTGGAAATACATATATATTCATGTACATATACAAAATAAGATCTCGATTAAAAATGATGAAATTTTTGCAAATAACATCCAAATGACCCATTGTTATGAGTAGCGTACTCATACCACATTGCTTTCGCCATTCTTGAAGATTATTAGGAAAATTAAGTTGCTCCAAAATCGGTCCCGTTTAAACTCAAATGTGTGGAAATACATATATATCCACGTGTTCAAAATAAGAACTCGATTAAAGATGATGCAATTTTTGCAAATAAGATCCAAATGACAAATTGTTATGAGTAGCGTACTCATACCACATTGCTTTCGACAGTCTTGAAAATTATAAGAAAAATTAAGTTGCTCCAAAAGCGGTCGGGCTTAGACTCAAATGTGTGGAAATACATATATGTATATCCACGTGTACAAAATAAGAACTCGATTAGAGATGATGAAATTTGGCAAATAAAATCCATATATACAATTTTTATGACTAACGTACTCATGTCACATTGCTTTCGACAATCTTGAAAATTTAAAAATAAATTAAGTTGCTCCAAAATCGGTCGGGTTTATACTCAAATGTGTGGAAATACATATATATTCATGTATACAAAATTAGAACTCGATTAAAAACGATGAAATTTTTGCAAATAAAATCCGTATGACCAATTTTTATGATTAACGTACTCATGCCACATTGCTTTCGACAATCTTGAAAATTTAAAAATAAATTAAGTTGCTCCAAAATCGGTCGGGTTTATACTCAAATGTGTGGAAATACATATATATTCATGTATACAAAATAAGAACTCGATTAAAGATGATGAAATTTTTGCAAATAAAATCCAAATGACCCATTGTTATGAGTAGCGTACTCATACCACATTGCTTTCAACAATCTTGAAAATTATAAGAAAAATTAAGTTTCTCCAAAATCGATCGGGTTTATACTCAAATGTGTGGAAATACATATATATTCATGCACGTATACAAAATAAGAACTCGATTAAAAATAAGGTAATTTTGTTAATAAAATTCAAATGACCCATTGTTATGAGTAGCGTACTCATACCACAATGCTTTCGCCAGTCTTGAAAATTATTACGAAAATTAAGTTGCTCCAAAATCGCTCGCGTTTAAACTCAAATGTGTGGAAATACATATATATTCATGCACATATACAAAATAAGAACTCGATTAAAATTAAGGTAATTTTGTAAATAAAATGCAAATGACGCATTGTTATGAATTATCTTGAAAATTATTTAGAAAATTAAGTTGATACAAAATCGTTCGCGTTTAAACTCAAATGTGTAGAAATACATATATATTCATGTGCATATACAAAATAAGAACTCGATTAAAAATGATGAAATTTTTGCAAATAAAATCCAAATGACCCATTGTAATGAGTAGCGTACACATACCACATTGCTTTCGCCAATCTTGAAAATTATTAGGAAAAAAAAATCGGGTTTAAACTCAAATGTGTGGAAATACATATATATCCACGTGTACAAAATAAGAACTCGATTAAAGATGATGAAATTTTTGCAAATAAAATCCAAATGACCCATTGTTATGAATAGCGTACTCATACTACATTGCTTTCGCCAATCTTGAAAATTATAAGAAAAATTAAGTTGCTCCAAAAGCGGTCGGGGTTAGACTCAAATGTATGGAAATACATATACATATATTCGCGTGTACAAAATAAGAACTCGATTAAAGATGATGAAATTTTGCAAATAAAATGCATATATACAATTTTTATGATTATCCTACTCATACCACATTGCTTTCGACAATCTTAAAAATTTTAAGACAAATTAAGTTGCTCCAAAATCGGTCGCGCTTAAACTCAAATGTGTGAAAATACATATATATTTATGCACATATACAAAATAAGAACTCGATTAAAAATGATGAAATTTTTGCAAATAAAATCCATTCGACCCATTGTTATGAGTAGCATACACATACCACATTGCTTTCGCCAATCTTGAAAATTATTAGGAAAATTAAGTTGCTCCAAAATCGGTCCCGTTTAAACTCAAATATGTGGAAATACATATATATCCTCGTGTACAAAATAAGAACTCGATTAAAGATGATGCAATTTTTGCAAATAAGATCCAAATGACATATTGTTATGAGTAGCGTACTCATACCACATTGCTTTCGACAATCTTGAAAATTATAAGAAAAATTAAGTTGCTCCAAAAGCGGTCGGGGTTAGACTCAAATGTGTGGAAATACATATATATTCACGTGTACAAAATAAGAACTCGATTAAAGATGATGAAATTTTTGCAAATAAAATCCAAATGACAAATTGTTATGAGTAGCGTACTCATACAACATTGCTTTCGACAATCTTGAAAATTTTAAGAAAAATTAAGTTACTCCAAATTCGATCGGGTTTATAGTCAACTGTGTGGAAATACATATATGTATATCTACGTGTACAAAATAAGAACTCGATTAAAGATGATGAAATTTTTGCAAATAAAATCCAAATGACCCATTGTTATGAGTAGCGTACTCATACCACATTGCTTTCGCCAATCTTGAATATTTTAAGAAAATTAAGTTGATACAAAATCGGTCGCGTTTAAACTCAAATGTGTGGAAATACATATATATTCATGTACATATACAAAATAAGATCTCGATTAAAAATGATGAAATTTTTGCAAATAACATCCAAATGACCCATTGTTATGAGTAGCGTACTCATACCACATTGCTTTCGCCAATCTTGAAGATTATTAGGAAAATTAAGTTGCTCCAAAATCGGTCCCGTTTAAACTCAAATGTGTGGAAATACATATATATCCACGTGTACAAAATAAGAACTCGATTAAAGATGATGCAATTTTTGCAAATAAGATCCAAATGACAAATTGTTATGAGTAGCGTACTCATACCACATTGCTTTCGACAGTCTTGAAAATTATAAGAAAAATTAAGTTGCTCCAAAAGCGGTCGGGGTTAGACTCAAATGTGTGGAAATACATATATATTCATGTATACAAAATAAGAACTCGATTAAAAATGATGAAATTTTTGCAAATAAAATCCAAATGACCCATTGTTATGAGTAGCGTACTCATACCACATTGCTTTCGACAATCTTCAAAATTATAAGAAAAATTAAGTTGCTCCAAAAGCGATCGCGTTTATACTCAAAAGTGTGGAAATACATATATATCCACGTTTACAAAATAAGAACTCGATTAAAGATGATGAAATTTTTGCAAATAAAATCCAAATGACCCATTGTTATGAGTAGCGTACTCATACCACATTGCTTTCGACAATCTTCAAAATTATAAGAAAAATTAAGTTGCTCCAAAAGCGATCGCGTTTATACTCAAAAGTGTGGAAATACATATATATCCACGTGTACAAAATAAGAACTCGATTAGAGATGATGAAATTTCGCAAATAAAATCCAAATGACAAATTGTTATGAGTAGCGTACTCATATCACATTGCTTTCGACAATCTTCAAAATTATAAGAAAAATTAAGTTGCTCCAAAAGCGATCGCGTTTATACTCAAAAGTGTGGAAATACATATATATCCACGTTTACAAAATAAGAACTCGATTAAAGATGATGAAATTTTTGCAAATAAAATCCAAATGACCCATTGTTATGAGTAGCGTACTCATACCACATTGCTTTCGACAATCTTCAAAATTATAAGAAAAATTAAGTTGCTCCAAAAGCGATCGCGTTTATACTCAAAAGTGTGGAAATACATATATATCCACGTTTACAAAATAAGAACTCGATTAAAGATGATGAAATTTTTGCAAATAAAATCTAAATGACCCATTGTTATGAGTAGACTCATACCACATTGCTTTCGACAGTCTTGAAAATTATAAGAAAAATTAAGTTGCTCCAAAAGCGGTCGGGGTTAGACTCAAATGTGTGGAAATACATATATATTCATGTATACAAAATAAGAACTCGATTAAAAATGATGAAATTTTTGCAAATAAAATCCAAATGACCCATTGTTATGAGTAGCGTACTCATACCACATTGCTTTCGACAATCTTCAAAATTATAAGAAAAATTAAGTTGCTCCAAAAGCGATCGCGTTTATACTCAAAAGTGTGGAAATACATATATATCCACGTTTACAAAATAAGAACTCGATTAAAGATGATGAAATTTTTGCAAATAAAATCCAAATGACCCATTGTTATGAGTAGCGTACTCATACCACATTGCTTTCGACAGTCTTGAAAATTATAAGAAAAATTAAGTTGCTCCAAAAGCGGTCGGGCTTAGACTCAAATGTGTGGAAATACATATATGTATATCTACGTGTACAAAATAAGAACTCGATTAAAAATGATGAAATTTTTGCAAATAAAATCAATATGACCAATTTTTATGATTAACGTACTCATACCACATTGCTTTTGACAATCTTGAAAATTTTAAGAAAAATTAAGCTACTGCAAAATCGACCGCGTTTATACTCAAATGTGTGGAAATACATATATATCCACGTTTACAAAATAAGAACTCGATTAAAGATGATGAAATTTTTGCAAATAAAATCCAAATGACCCATTGTTATGAGTAGCGTACTCATACCACATTGCTTTCGACAATCTTCAAAATTATAAGAAAAATTAAGTTGCTCCAAAAGCGATCGCGTTTATACTCAAAAGTGTGAAAATACATATATATCCACGTGTACAAAATAAGAACTCGATTAGAGATGATGAAATTTGGCAAATAAAATCCATATATACAATTTTTATGACTAACGTACTCATGTCACATTGCTTTCGACAATCTTGAAAATTTAAAAATAAATTAACTTGCTCCAAAATCGGTCGGGTTTATACTCAAATGTGTGGAAATACATATATATTCATGTATACAAAATAAGAACTCGATTAAAAATGATGAAATTTTTGCAAATAAAATCCGTATGACCAATTTTTATGATTAACGTACTCATGCCACATTGCTTTCGACAATCTTGAAAATTTAAAAATAAATTAAGTTGCTCCAAAATCGGTCGGGTTTATACTCAAATGTGTGGAAATACATATATATTCATGTATACAAAATAAGAACTCGATTAAAGATGATGAAATTTTTGCAAATAAAATCCAAATGACCCATTGTTATGAGTAGCGTACTCATACCACATTGCTTTCAACAATCTTGAAAATTATAAGAAAAATTAAGTTTCTCCAAAATCGATCGGGTTTATACTCAAATGTGTGGAAATACATATATATTCATGCACATATACAAAATAAGAACTCGATTAAAAATAAGGTAATTTTGTTAATAAAATCCAAATGACCCATTGTTATGAGTAGCGTACTCATACCACAATGCTTTCGCCAATCTTGAAAATTATTAGGAAAATTAAGTTGCTCCAAAATCGCTCGCGTTTAAACTCAAATGTGTGGAAATACATATATATTCATGCACATATACAAAATAAGAACTCGATTAAAATTAAGGTAATTTTGTAAATAAAATGCAAATGACCCATTGTTATGAATTATCTTGAAAATTATTTAGAAAATTAAGTTGATAAAAAATCGTTCGCGTTTAAACTCAAATGTGTAGAAATACATATATATTCATGTGCATATACAAAATAAGAACTCGATTAAAAATGATGAAATTTTTGCAAATAAAATCCAAATGACCCATTGTAATGAGTAGCGTACACATACCACATTGCTTTCGCCAATCTTGAAAATTATTAGGAAAAAAAATCGGGTTTAAACTCAAATGTGTGGAAATACATATATATCCACGTGTACAAAATAAGAACTCGATTAAAGATGATGAAATTTTTGCAAATAAAATCCAAATGACCCATTGTTATGAATAGCGTACTCATACTACATTGCTTTCGCCAATCTTGAAAATTATAAGAAAAATTAAGTTGCTCCAAAAGCGGTCGGGGTTAGACTCAAATGTATGGAAATACATATCCATATATTCGCGTGTACAAAATAAGAACTCGATTAAAGATGATGAAATTTTGCAAATAAAATCCATATATACAATTTTTATGATTATCCTACTCATACCACATTGCTTTCGACAATCTTAAAAATTTTAAGACAAATTAAGTTGCTCCAAAATCGGTCGCGCTTAAACTCAAATGTGTGAAAATACATATATATTTATGCACATATACAAAATAAGAACTCGATTAAAAATGATGAAATTTTTGCAAATAAAATCCATTCGACCCATTGTTATGAGTAGCATACACATACCACATTGCTTTCGCCAATCTTGAAAATTATTAGGAAAATTAAGTTGCTCCAAAATCGGTCCCGTTTAAACTCAAATGTGTGGAAATACATATATATCCCCGTGTACAAAATAAGAACTCGATTAAAGATGATGCAATTTTTGCAAATAAGATCCAAATGACATATTGTTATGAGTAGCGTACTCATACCACATTGCTTTCGACAATCTTGAAAATTATAAGAAAAATTAAGTTGCTCCAAAAGCGGTCGGGGTTAGACTCAAATGTGTGGAAATACATATATATTCACGTGTACAAAATAAGAACTCGATTAAAGATGATGAAATTTTTGCAAATAAAATCCAAATGACAAATTGTTATGAGTAGCGTACTCATACAACATTGCTTTCGACAATCTTGAAAATTTTAAGAAAAATTAAGTTACTCCAAATTCGATCGGGTTTATAGTCAACTGTGTGGAAATACATATATGTATATCTACGTGTACAAAATAAGAACTCGATTAAAGATGATGAAATTTTTGCAAATAAAATCCAAATGACCCATTGTTATGAGTAGCGTACTCATACCACATTGCTTTCGCCAATCTTGAATATTTTAAGAAAATTAAGTTGATACAAAATCGGTCGCGTTTAAACTCAAATGTGTGGAAATACATATATATTCATGTACATATACAAAATAAGATCTCGATTAAAAATGATGAAATTTTTGCAAATAACATCCAAATGACCCATTGTTATGAGTAGCGTACTCATACCACATTGCTTTCGCCAATCTTGAAGATTATTAGGAAAATTAAGTTGCTCCAAAATCGGTCCCGTTTAAACTCAAATGTGTGGAAATACATATATATCCACGTGTACAAAATAAGAACTCGATTAAAGATGATGCAATTTTTGCAAATAAGATCCAAATGACAAATTGTTATGAGTAGCGTACTCATACCACATTGCTTTCGACAGTCTTGAAAATTATAAGAAAAATTAAGTTGCTCCAAAAGCGGTCGGGGTTAGACTCAAATGTGTGGAAATACATATATGTATATCTACGTGTACAAAATAAGAACTCGATTAAAAATGATGAAATTTTTGCAAATAAAATCAATATGACCAATTTTTATGATTAACGTACTCATACCACATTGCTTTCGTCAATCTTGAAAATTTTAATAAAAATTAAGTTACTGCAAAATCGACCGCGTTTATACTCAAATGTGTGGAAATACATATATATCCACGAGTTATATATAAATATGTCAAACTCTTTCTTTTCTCGCTCTCACTCTCGAATAAGATTTACTGCTAATTTTAATATGTACTTAGTTTTTTAAGTTTGAACTCAACGTTGTTAACAGAATTTTGATAATCGTTAAGTCAGTTGAAGAGTAATGATCAAACAATAAAGATTCATATATTTGTATTTTCAACCGCAACATTCAGTATTTAATTCAGCGGAATATTTCTGGCGACGAGGATGGGATACGTTGTGTTAAATTTTCGTATCCAAACCGAACATTTTGCGAGCAAAGCAAATTAATAACTTTTCGTGATTTAATTAAATAAATAAATGAAAAGTACACTTCAAAACTTAATGCTACTAAAATAAGTACTTTGTGTTTGTGGTTTGAGTTTGTTCTTAAATTTGACCACACATATATATTGTGAAATAAACATTTATCGAAAAAAAAGAAAAACTTCGAAAAAAAAAAAAAAATAGTGTTCGAATTACAAACGTGGTTTGCATATAAAAGAAATAAAAATTGTAAAGTCAATGCAACCAGAACAATATATTACAACAACAAAACCACATATGTTCTAACGAAAATAAGTGACTTTCATCTGACCTTGAAAAGACAAAATTCATATTTTCACATTCATTTGAACTTGAAAAAAAGAGAATAGAGCAATACCATATTTAATATACAGAAAAGAATCATTTCATCTTGAGAGACAACAAAAAAAAAAAAAACAAATATACATAATCATCGTTTGCATTGTAAATTTTTCAACATCAGCAAAGCGAGAGAATCTACAACAACAACAACACAAGAGCAGTTTGCACAAACTGTAGCGGAAACAGAACCTTTTTGACAAAAACAAAACAATGGCGTTGACACTAGCTGAATGTTTACGAGAAGCGAGGAGCCTACCGCCGTTTACTGGAAGTAGCGAGTACTCACTTAGTAATTATTTTCGAGACGTCTCAACCGTTCTCCAATTGACTCCAATTGAGCACTTAGGTACTTTGCAAAGAGTTCTTAGCAACCGTTTACAGGGAAACGCATTAAGAGCAGTTGAGACATTAGTTAATCCTACCTGGGATGATATTGTGAGTAAACTTAAAGAAGAATTTGGAATAAAGAGAACGTTTTTTAATTTAAGAATAGATGCTCTTAATATCGAAGCCATAAACATTGAAGAGTTACATTGTAAGTTAAGAATGATACTAAGCCAAATGAACACGAAATACTCTTTAGAACCCAACGAAATGTATACTCCCTTAAATAACGAAAAATTAATTTTTGATGTTTATGCCAATTATTTACCAGTATATATTAAATCTCTTTTACTGCAAAATAATATAAGCTCGATAAATACAGCTTATACGTTTTATTTACAAAATAATTTATTGAAAGATATCCAATTAGTAAATTATAAACATGCAAATAGCTTTCCATATAATAATTTGCAAAATAATAATAACTATTCAAGCAGCAAAAATAATTCCCTTAACATTCGAAATAGACGTAACTATTCAAATGGTATGAATGTTCAGCGGTATCAAAATTCTAACAACTTGCCTAATTTGGGTAGCCAATATAACAACTTTAATAATCCCAGAGCAAATTGTTCGAATTTTCAAAGCCAAAATAATACTTACCCTAATAGTTTCAATACAAATTTCGGAAATTTTCATAACCAAAATTTTAATCCATACCCACAAAGTAATAATTATAATTTCCGCAATACTAGTCACTTCCAACCAAATCCTCAGCAGTCTAACAATAACAGCCGAAATAATAATTTGGAGTCAATGGAAATAGATGCTATAAATTATACAGAAAATTTTCCTGTTCAGCCTCGAAATTATCATTACCCATAATTACACTAACCATAAATAATACTAAAACAAGGTGCCTAATCGATAGTGGCGCTGCTACAACCTTAGGGGATTACACATTCTTTTCAAAACAAGGAAAATCAAAAAAATTAATAAAACCAATTTTGTTGCATACCCTAGTTGGTGATAATATAATAAAAGAAGAAGTCATTGTTGATGTGCCAAGTGAATTTAAAGAAAAAAATAGTACTATGTCCGTTAAGTTAGTGAATTTTATCGATAAAAAGTTTGATTGCATAATAGGAATAAATATTTTACGCCCTTTCGGTGCAATAATAGACTTTCAGAATAATAATCTTATAATTAATAACAATAAAATAAATTTAAATAATAATAACTTTAATATATCCTATGAGGAATTAAACTATTTAGAAAAGTTTGAGCTGGATAAATTTAAAGAGCTAATACCAACAACTTTAAATAACGAAGAAAATAAATTATTAGAAAATTTTCTACATAAAAATAAAAAGACATTTTACATTAAAGGGCAAAACTTAACAACAACCACTTGTGTAAAACATAAAATCATAACTAATTCTAATAAAGTAATTTATTGCAAAAATTACCGACATCCACAGATCCTAGAGAATGAAATAGAAAAGCAAATAAATGAAATGTTGAAAGAAACTATAATTCGCCCTAGTAAATCCCCTTACAATTCCCCATTGTGGATAGTAAAAAAAAAATCAGATAATTCAAATGAACAAAAATGGCGATTAGTAATAGATTTTAGAAGATTAAATGAGATTACGGTAGACGACAAATTTCCCATACCGAACATAGAGTCCCTATTTGATAAGTTAGGTAAGGCGCAGTATTTTTCTTCATTGGACTTGGCGAAGGGCTTTCATCAAGTATTAATGGATGATAGCGATATTGAAAAAACTGCCTTTTCGACTCCTATGGGGCATTTCGAGTTCATTCGAATGCCATTCGGTCTCAAGAATGGGCCTGCCACATTCCAGCGAATGCTGAACTACATTTTGTCGGATTATATTAATAAAATCTGTATTATTTATATGGACGACATATTAGTATTTTCGACATCTTTAACCGAACATTTAGAAAGCTTACAAAAAATATTTAATAAACTAAATTGTTGAAATATAAGCTTCATATTAATACTTGCAGTGTGGCAACATTATATGCGAAATGTCATCTAGCTCTTAGTACATCTAACATTCGTAGATATAAGCGTTCTCCTGTTACTCTGTACATCATTCAATTCAGTTCTTATTAAACCGTTCAACTCAACACACTGCGTTTTACTTACCAACAATGGTTATGGGCCCAGAGCGCAAAGGGCACCATCGGGACTAACGGAAGTTTACATTTTTATATTAAAAAGAATTCGCAAAGCGAATAGTTGTAAAAACTCAACAAGTCGTTGAAGTGTTTAAAAAACGTTTTTCTGATCGTGCGAAAAGAACTCAAGCAGTGCGTGTGCGCGTATTCCTACAAAATGAGCGTGTCACTACAGATTGAAAAGCTGGGGGAGGACAATTATGACGTGTGGTCAATATCTGTCCGAAGTGTGCTTATTACGACAGATTTGTGGTGCGTGATAAACGAAAAAAAGCCAGAAGAGGCAACGCTAATAGAAACAAAAAAATGGGAAACAGCAGACCAGAAAGCGCTGGCATGTTTGTTTCTAAATGTGAAACCGTCACAATTGATGCACATTAAAGCGTGCAAAGCTGCGGCACAGGCATGGCAAAAGTTAAAAGAAATGCATATGCCAGTAGGTCCGGTAAAAAAGGTACAGCTCTACCAAAAGTTATTGCGTTTAAGTATGCAACAAAGCGATAGCGTGTGTAAGTATGTAAACTCATTTGTCGAAACGGTCGACAAACTAGCGGAGTTAGACATACAAATAACAGACGAACTCAAAGTGATTATGTTGTTGTCAAGCCTTCCTAATTCGTGGGAAAACTTCGTGGTTGCGGTCGAGACACGCGACAACTTGCCGACGTTTGATGCTGTAAAAGCAAAAATTCTTGAAGAAGGTGCGCGTAGGCAAGAGCGAGATGAACGAGAGGGCATGCAAGCAGTAAACGCATGCGAAAGTAGATTCAAAGGCGCAAACACAACGCAAAAGCAGTCCCCCAACGGCAACACACACGAGAGCGAAGACAAAACGAATCCGACAAAGAAGCAAAACAAATTTAAATTTAAAGCGAAATGTTTCAACTGTCAGCAAACGGGTCATCGGGCAAGCGAATGCCGCAATGCTAATAAAAAAAGAGTGCAACACAAAGAAACTAACGAAACGTCGAACAATTTAATGTGTGGTAGCGACAACAATGAGCAGAGAAAAGACATTTGGTGCGTCGACAGCGGTGCTTCGTCACATATGTGCTGTAACAAAAATTTGTTTGTGTCATTTGCTGAAAAAGAAGCAAAAGTTATGTTAGCGGATGATCAATTCGATGAATCGCACGGCATTGGTACTGTAATGCTGCAAAGCGAAAAGCGCAAAATAGAATTGCAGAATGTGTTGTATGTGCCATCGCTGCGTATGAATTTTTTGTCAGTGAGTAAAGCAGCGGAGTATGACAATTACACTGTGTTTGAAAAAGAAATGGCCTTGATAAAAAATAGCGAAAATCAGTTAGTGCTGCAAGCAAAACGAATAAATAACTTGTATATGTTTGAACAAAAACAGGTGGTTAGTTTTGTTCATATGTTGAACGATAGCTTGCAAGTGACAATGTGGCATAATAGGTTCGGCCACTTGAATTTTCAAAATTTAAAAGAACTTTGTGAAAAAAATTTGTTTCATGGTATGACTATTAAGTCTGTGCCAAAGCAAATAAATTGTGATACATGCAATAAAGCGAAAATTTGTGCTTTGCCATTCCAACAAAAAACTGAACGTTCAACAAAGAAAGTGCTTGAACTCGTGCATACAGATGTGTGTGGGCCTATGAATGTAAAGTCGTTGGGCGGCAATCGTTATTTTGTTACATTCATCGATGATTTTTCTAGAAAAATATTTGTGTATTTCATGAAGGCCAAGAGCGAAGTTTTTGAAAAATTTAAGCATTTCAAGAGCTATGTGGAATGTCAAATGGACTGTAAAGTAAAGTCTTTGCGAAGTGACAATGGCACAGAGTATGTCAACTGTGAATTCGATAATTTTTTAAAAAAGTGTGGTATAAAGAGGGAGTTGACTGTCCCGTATACACCCCAACAAAGGCGTATCGTTTATACGACCGGCAGCGGCGCGCAATAGTAGAAAGGCGCGATGTAAAATTTGTAGAAGGTGATTTTGGTGTCAGTAAAGATTTAGAATGTGGTTCGTCAGAACGAAATGAGGACTTCTCGACAAACATCATTCGCCTTGAGTCTGTTGAATCTTCAGAAAACGAGCATTCAGCAATCAGGCCAGCAGAAGCGGTAAGCGTGCCTGATGTGAACGACGACTCCGGCGATGAAGAGGAGGAGTTTGCCTCAGCTAGTGATTCTGAAGGTGCAGGCGTCGAGCAGCATCAACAAAATGTAAATCCAGAACAAGATGAGGTACCAAAGCGTGGGCGTGGTAGGCCAAAAAATATTTACACTGGTCAACCTGGCAGGCCCAAAAAGCAGTTTCAACTTCTCAATGTAAATAGTGAAGAATATAGCGAAACACCGCAAACTGTAGAGGAGGCACTGAGTGGTCAACATGCAGTTGCATGGCGAAAATCTATGCAGGCAGAGTACGACGCTCTTATAGCAAACCAGACATGGTCATTCGCAGATTTACCAAAAGGACAGAAAGCCATCGGTTCGAAGTGGGTTTTTCGAATCAAACGAGATGCCAACGGTGACATCGACAAATTCAAATCGCGGTTAGTTGCCAAAGGTTGTGGGCAGCAACTGGGTGTGAATTATCAGGAAACATTTTCACCAGTTATACGATATGAGACTATACGTATGTTGTTTGCGATAGCTGCAGAAAAAAGGCTATGCATGCATCAGGTCGACATATCTAACGCGTATTTAAACAGCAAGCTTCATGAAGATGTGTTTATGAAGCAACCAGAAGGTTTTGTCAACGAGCAGCAACCGGCGAAATTCTTGAAGCTACAGAAGGCGATCTATGGGTTGAAGCAATCCGGTCGTGTTTGGAATAGCACGTTAGACGCAGTTTTGAGCAGCATTGGGTTCAAAAGGTGTAAGTACGAGCCGTGCTTGTATGTTAAACAAGAAAAGCAGCAGTTTAGTTACATCGCAGTCTACGTCGATGATTTGTTAATCATGTGCTTCAACGAAAATGAAATAGCAGCGATTAAGAAGAAGATTGCATCGAATTTCAAGATGCATGATGGAGGCGCTGTAAATTATTTCCTTGGGTTGGAAATTCAGCGAAATGGCGACAGGGGTGAGATTTATCTTCACCAAAAGAAGTACATCAAATCAGTTCTCGAGGCGTTTGGTATGCAGAATTGTCGCACAGTAGCAACACCGCTTGATCCTGGTTTTCAAGTGGAATGCAAAAACGAAAAATGTGTTAAGGTAAATGCTACTAATTATCAATCCTTAATAGGGTCTCTCATGTATTTAGCGGTCTTGAGTCGGCCAGATATTTTGCACGCAGTAAGCAAGTTATCCAGGCGTAATACAGATCCGCATATTGAGCACGAAAAAGCAGCATATCATATCTTGCGTTATTTATCCGGCACTATGAACATGCGCATTACATATCGCAACACTGATGACAACGTTAAAGGCTTTGCCGATGCCGATTGGGCAAACGATCCGTCCGATAGGAAATCGTACACAGGGTACTCATTCCATTTGGGAGGTAGCTCTTTCTCGTGGGCTTCATCAAAGCAGAGCATAATAGCGTTAAGCAGCACTGAGGCTGAATATGTAGCCTTAGCGCCAGCAGCGAAAGAGGCTGTGTATCTCAGCGGGCTATTGACTGAAATAAGTTGGTCAACATCAACGCCTATGACGCTTTATGGTGACAACATCAGCGCGCAGCATATTGAACGCAATCCAGTACATCATAAGCGTACGAAACACATAGACATTAAGTATCATTTCATTCGTGAAAAAATTGAAAATAATGAAATTAATTTGGAATATGTTCCTACAGATAAAAATGTTGCTGATATTTTTACTAAATGTTTAGCTAAGCAAAAGCATTGTATTTTTGTAAAATTGCTTGGATTAAATTAAAGGAAAGTTTTTTCTCTTGAAGTAAATACGAAAGCTTAAGAAGAAGTGTTGAAATATAAGCTTCATATTAATACTTGCAGTGTGGCAACATTATATGCGAAATGTCATCTAGCTCTTAGTACATCTAACATTCGTAGATATAAGCGTTCTCCTGTTACTCTGTACATCATTCAATTCAGTTCTTATTAAACCGTTCAACTCAACACACTGCGTTTTACTTACCAACATAAATGAATTTAACCTAAAAGTACAAATTGATAAGTGCAAATTTTTATCTAAAGAAACAAGTTTCCTTGGTCATATTATAACAAATGCGGGAATAAAACCAAACCCCGAAAAAATAAGTATTATAAAAAATTTGGAACTACCAAAAACAGTTAAAGATATTAAATCTTTTCTGGGCCTAACCGGCTATTACCGCAAATTCATTAAAAACTATTCTTTAGTAGCTAATCCTATAATTAAATTGTTTAGGCCTCTATGCCTAAAATTCAAATCAACCGACAATAAACGACCCGCCCTAATGTGCAGCGGTCACACTTATGCACGGCTTTCATGTAGTTGTGTGTGTGTGTAGATGAGCACACACATAAGTTTACACACACGTACAAATTAACACTTTCACTCAATTTCTACCATTATATTTTCCCGCCGGATAAACATTTTTTCTCGTTAATTTTCCCCTGATTTATATGGTCCGACGGTTCGGACACAAAACCGTTTTGCTTCTGCTAACACTTCTTTTTTGACCGAGTTCAAGTGAAGACAGCGAGCTACCAGCCTCATCAAGGTAAATTAATCTTTGTAAAACAATATTTCATCAAAATATTTTAAATACACACAAACACATATATATTATAACGAAAAAACTAAAACCTTCTTGCGTTTTATTTTTCTTTACTTTTCTTGCACAATCAAACCAAATAAAATCCGGTACATCTGAGCTCACAAGCAAAGAGTACCCGCGATTTACATGGTCGTTTCTTCGCCGAGAAGAACTGAAATTTTACACTTCACCTCAGAAAAATCAGCCAGTTTATTCAACAAAAAAATACAGTCCACGAAGATAACAACACCATCATTTTGATCAACTACATCGTTTTGCGCACCAGTTAATCGCCACAATACCAACATTTTTCAAAACCACATTACCATCACTTCTTGATCAGCCACAACGCAACACTTTACACAGCACTTGCCACACCACCTGCCACAGAACACCAACATTTTTCTCAACACAACATCATCACTGTGATCAACCACAACGCAACTCTTGCCACATTATTTTGTCACCGTCTACATTGAACAAGGTACGTGGTTATCACTTCAATCGCACTTTTCGAGTCATATATTAAAATATAAACACAAAAAACAAAATTGTTAAAAAGTGAGCATATGCGCGTGAGTTAATGACGTCATCACGAGGCACAACGTTTCCACAACCAAAACATGCATTATCAAGAAATGCATTATCAACACGTAAACAACAGATAAACATGCATTACCGAGAAATGCATTATCAACACGTAAACAACAGATAAACATGCATTACCGAGAAATGCATGTAAACAACAAACAACTGACCTGCACATAAGCAACGGACAATCATTGGAACAATAGAAATGCACTATCACTACAAACAATAGATATCTACACTCGTAAACAACAAACAACTGACAATGGAATAATCCACTACGATAACTACCACCACATCTCAATAGTATAAATAGAACTAAGAATTCAAAATGTAAGACAGTTTTTAGAAGATCAATAAAGAGCACGCATTTCGGCGTAGCGATAAAAGATATTTTTTTAAACTCATATCGTGTGAACGATATTAACTGGGGGCTCAACCGGTCTAAACTCTTGACTACAGCCAAATATCCTCGAAACTACAGGATAATAAAATAAAAAATTCCACGGCTTTGAAGAAAAGCACAAAACCAGTCTCTGAAAAAAGTGAGATATAATAAGTTTATCCAGTCGCGTAAAAAGGCAAACCTTGAAATAGCAGGCAGCCTAAACCGAAAAAAAAAAGTGAAAAGTGAAATAAAAGATTCCTGATTTTAAAGAGAATCCTTCACCATGGACTCACGCGATAAACGCCAACAAATTTTCAACTCTCTGCGCCCAATACCACAAGACGATACAATGGCTCAGGACATCGCAACTCTACGAGCACAGGTAGAACTCCTCACACAGGCTCTAAACAATACACAATTAAAAGTAAATACCCTGGAAGCACAACAAACCCAGACTTTCACTACGACAGATCAACATGTAGAATGTACACCAAACATCACGGATCAATCGCAAATAAACTTGGAAATATTCAAAACGTTACCCAACTTCACAGGCGATAGGAATCAATATAGATCATGGAGGAAACGTGCTTGGATACACATGGAGAATATAAGGGAATACACTACAACACCCACATACTACACGGCACTCTCGATTGTACACTCAAAAATTCAAGGAGAGGCAGCAGATATTCTAATCAACCACGATACAAAGTTCAATTTTTATTCAATAATTAACCGCCTCGATTACACTTATGCGGACCAGAGACCTCTATATGTCTTACTGGAAGAAATGAAGAAAATAACGCAAGGTAAAAGGACATTAGCAGAATTCCATTGTGAAGTTAACAAGGCATTAAACCTCGCACTCACGAAAATCGAGATGGAGAACTCAACATCCCCTTCTGATATGCAACAATATGCGAATCAGGAAGCCGTCAGGACATTTATTCTCGGATTAAACAGCAAGTATACCAGCGGCACCCTCTATAGCCACAACCCAAGAGATTTAGAGTCCGCCTACGCTATCGCAAGCACAATATATCACGATAACGTGAACTCACAATTCGATGTTCCGCAATACCATCACCTTAGACCGAACAATACACCGCAGCATCAACCTCCTCAGAACAGAAGATATCACGAGGACCCACGAAGATACAGACCAGACGTGCGAGTGCAATATACACAAAATGCACCCAGGCAACAGCAACAACCAATGGAAGTAGATCAATCACACCAATACATGAGATCTACAAACTTCAACAGAAACCATCCTGCACCCCCACAAAACAGCTATAACCGCCAAAACCAAGGGCTACCTCCAAATAACCCATTCAGAGGAGAACCACAGAAGAGAGAACGAAATCCTTCATCTCGCAACTTCAACACACAACAGAAGGTACAGCGGGTAAACCAAACACGCGACGAAGAACTGCAATCGCTTGCACCAGAACATAACGATGATGATGAATACGAGACCGGCAGTGCTTTTTTAGGCGTATGAAGGATTTGCCGTGTCTGCAACGCCACTGCAGGGATACAGGCAAAACTATAAACATCCTCATCGACACTGGAGCAACAAATAACTATATAAGTACAAAATGCAATATCGGTAAGCCTATTCAAATTAAACCTGTAAAAGTAAAAACTCTTCATGGTCACTCAATAACCAAATCAAAAAAAATAATAACATTATTAGAACATAATCTCACATTTTTTGAAACAGATGCATTAGAAGAATTTGATATGCTTCTGGGCGAACAGGGGCTCAGAGCAATCAAAGCAGAGGTCAACCTTTTCGAGTACAAGCTCAGTTATAAATATAGGGCCAAGAAAGAAAGTGACTCTGTACAGAGAATAAATTATACAATTAATAATGAAAAATTCAGGGCGGAAATCGCCGAAATAATGCAAAAAAATGAAAGTACTAACACCATACTACCATTTACTACCACGATACAAGCCACCATTAGGACGAATTCCGAAGATCCTATTTGGACAAAGCAATATCCGTACCCTATGTCGGATAATGAGTTTATTAACAAAGAAATCAATAAACTTCTAGAAAACGAAATAATTCAACACAGCAAAAGTCCTTACAACTCACCCATTTGGACTGTCGCTAAAAAAGGTACCGACGAACAAGGGAAACCTAAGCGCAGAATGGTCGTAGACTTTCAGAAGCTAAACGCTCAAACTATCACAGATAGATACCCCATACCTGATGTGGCTATGACCATACAGAATTTAGGTAATGCAAAGGTATTTACTACTTTAGATTTAGAGTCTGGCTTCCATCAGATCCTTATTAATGAATCTGACAGAGAAAAAACGGCCTTTAGTGTAAATGGAGCTAAGTACGAATTCCTTCGTATGCCGTTCGGCCTGAAAAATGCCCCATCCATTTTTCAAAGATGCGTGGACGATATTCTTAGACCATATATCGGGAAGTTCGCTTACGTTTATATAGACGATGTTCTCATTTATTCTTCCTCTCCCGAAGAACATATCGAACATATCCGCATAATTATAAACGCACTTCACCAAGCCAACATGAAGATTTCGAATGAGAAATCACACTTCTTTCATGACTCTGTAGAATACTTAGGACACATAATAAAATATAACCGGATAACTGTTGACCCTATAAAAATACAAACTATTAAAGATTTTCCTATTCCCAAATCGCTGAGGGAACTCAGATCCTTTCTAGGTCTCGCCAGTTATTATCGAAAATTTATACAAAATTTTGCAGCCATCGTCAAGCCACTCACTACGTTCCTCAGAGGAGACAACGGTGGCATATCAAAAAATCAAAGTGCAAAAATAAAAATCTCCTTAGACGAACCTGCACTAGAAGCACTAAACAAAATAAAAGAAGAACTGCAAACCCAGGTTGAACTCTTCCAACCAAATTTTGATAAACCTTTTGAATTAACCACGGACGCTAGCAATTACGCTATAGGAGCTGTATTATCCCAAAATAAAAAACCCATATCATTTATTTCACGAACACTCAGCCAAACAGAACAGAACTACTCTACAAATGAGAAAGAGTTACTCGCAATTGTGTGGGCATTACAGAAACTCCGCAACTACTTATATGGTATAGCGGATTTGACTATTTACACTGACCATCAATCTTTAATCTTCTCCATATCGGAAAAAAACCCCAATACAAAATTAAAAAGATGGAAGAATTTCATCGAAGAATACGGCGCAAAACTTGTTTACAAACCTGGACACCAGAACGTTGTCGCTGATGCACTTTCTCGCCAGCAAATAAACAACACATCAAATTCGGATGACTCCCAACATTCGGCACAAAGCTCACCAACACAAAAACTCAAACGAGTAAAGCAACCATTAAACTGCTTTAAAAATCAAATTGTTATAAAACAATCAGATGCGAACCTAATCGAAATATCATCACAAAATATTTTTTCTAACAGTCGACATACACTTTTCTTTAACACCAAAGCTGAATTACTGGACAGACTAAAAAATATAATTAGACCAAAGGTAACTAACGCTCTTCAAATAGACGAGCAAATATTATTTTACGTCGAAAACGACATTATTGACACATTTCCGACCGTATCAATCGTATAAGCCCAAAAAATGGTAGACGACATCACCGAAACCGAACAACAAAAACAAATCATACAAGACACACACAGACGTGCTCACAGAAATTATAAAAATAACGCGCAGGAAATTTCACTCAGATATTACTGGCCGAACATCCGTGACGCTTGTAAAAAAGAAGTACAAGACTGCGAAATATGTCTTACCAACAAGTATGAACGCCGACCAAATAAACAACCAATAGGTTCAGCACCAATACCAAACAAGGTAGGCGAATGCATACACTTAGACTTATTTTATATGAGCAATAACATATACATTAGCTCAACCGACAAATATTCAAAATTTTGCCATTTGAGACAAATACCCTCAAAGAAAGATACATACAAATACGTTGACGAGATTCTCTCACAAATATACCCAAACGCAAAGTTTGTAATGACTGATTACGAGTCAACACTCACTAGCATATGTGCACAACAAATTTACAAACGACTACAAATAACACACACCAAAACTCCTGCCTTTCATTCTACAACAAACGGGCAAGTCGAACGTACGCATAGCACGATAATCGAACTCGCGAAAGTCTTGGCACACCAACACAGTTCAGCACCTGACGAACAGATATACGAAGCAGTCCGACAATACAATAAGACAATCCATTCAGTGACCAACGAGAAACCCGAGGACGTGTTCTTCAACCAAAAGGGGTATCCTGGCATCAAAGAGCGCCTTCAACAAAACCAAGACAGAGTCTTACGATACCACAACCACAATCGCAAACAGCTGAATTACAAACAAGGTGATGTTATATACTCCAAGACGCATAGACGGAACAAAAACGTAAAAACATACGCAAAACATATAGTTAAAGAAGACAACGGAAAAACGATAACAACAAATAAAGGACTCATTATACATAAGGACAACATCAGAGTGAAGGCATGTACGGAGTAGTATTTATCTTACTTTTCCCTATCGCATTTAGCGATAATATAATAGACTTAACCAATAGAAAACATGTACTAGTGGAAACAGATCCTGTTTACATTTATCAGAATACAGCTTTCCTGTATCACATATCTAATCTTTCAAAAATACTCGCGCCTTACGAAAGTGTAATGAAATCTACATATAATTTAGAAAACTACCCTGAGACTCAAATTTTAGTGAACAGAATTGAAACTTTAAAAAATCAACTCATACCAAATATCTACAGACCAAAGAGATCACTTAACTTCCTTGGTTCCATCCTTAAATTCATCACTGGCACACCAGACCACAATGACCTTATAGAAATTAAAACGTCACTTAATATGCTAATAGAAAATAACAATAAGCAAAAAACAATTAACTCACAGTTCGAAAGAATACTCGAAACTCTTGATCCCAAAACAATTAGCGAAAATATTGTTATATCAGAAGTCTATAATCAATAGCGAACACTATTAATTTTGCGAAAAATAATAATTTTTATTCTGGCACATTAAATTTGAAAGATGTGTATGAGTTAATAAACCATGAACAGTTGGATCTTCCAATAATCAATATATTAGAATATGCGGACATTCATATCTGTTACCTACAACATGCAATTATAACAATATACAAATACCCTATTCTTGAAACTAAATGTAACCTATTTAACGTATATCCTTTAGCACATAAGCATGGTAAAATTAATTTAGATCCTAAGATTGCAAAATGTAACGATTATCAAAGAGTATCAAAATGTAAAAATTATATTAGTACCTTTATTTGTAAATCAGAACCCTCTGATAATTGCACTTTAAAAATATTAAAAGACAATCCTGCGCAATACGAAACAATCCATGAGAATAACGCCCCACTCCGAATCCTAGAGACTGGTCACATCTTGACGGATTATGAGCATACTTGGAACAACATGCATATATCAGGCCCAAAACTAATACATTTTAAAGAATCTACAAACATCGATGGCATCACCTATTATAACCATCAACAACAACTCAGAGAAGTTATACACAACCAACATAGCGAAAAACTTGAGGTACTCCGTATCCTTTCCTCAGACTCAAAATACAAATTCAACAACATTCAAGAACTCTCAACGTTTTTAATACCTGTCGAGGAGAACCCTGTACAGTTTACACTTTTCATCATAATTGCATTCCTTACCTTAGCAGTCACCACTTATGGTCTAGTACACCTCTGCCGATACTGCGAAAATAAAAGAACACTTGGCAGACAAAGGCGAATGGACGAACTTTACGAAATCGAACTCAACCGTCTTCAACAACAACACCTAGCAGCAGTGTAGCGAGGACGCTTCATTTTAAGAAGGAGGGGAGTTAATGACGTCATCACAAGGCACAACGTTTCCACAACCAAAACATGCATTATCAAGAAATGCATTATCAACACGTAAACAACAGATAAACATGCATTACCGAGAAATGCATTATCAACACGTAAACAACAGATAAACATGCATTACCGAGAAATGCATGTAAACAACAAACAACTGACCTGCACATAAGCAACGGACAATCATTGGAACAATAGAAATGCACTATCACTACAAACAATAGATATCTACACTCGTAAACAACAAACAACTGACAATGGAATAATCCACTACGATAACTACCACCACATCTCAATAGTATAAATAGAACTAAGAATTCAAAATGTAAGACAGTTTTTAGAAGATCAATAAAGAGCACGCATTTCGGCGTAGCGATAAAAGATATTTTTTTAAACTCATATCGTGTGAACGATATTAACTCGTGCAACGTATCGCGAGTTCGTTAGAAACACATTATTGGTGCATTTTATTTTACTAGCAGAATTGTGCAGTACTAGTGCCAGCAATCACAGTGCAACGCATCACATCACTACAGCACAGTGGATATACGAGTGTACATAACCTTTTTTTTTTAATTTTACTCCACATTTTTATTTGGGAAAAATTCCTCTTTTTTAATAAATACACATTTTTATTTATCCAAGTGACCACTTCATTGCAAAGCGAATGCATTTCTTTTTTTCATTTTATGACACTGCACATTAATAAGGTACATAACCTATTTTTTTTGTCTTTTGGTTGTTTGTTCAACCAATAAGCATTTACGCTTATGCACTTTTATACACACACATAATTAGAGTTTTTCATTTTAAAACACACAAACTCGTATATCAACGTGTGCGTTCTAAATTTTTTCGTTTCACTTTGATGCGTTGCACACTCGATTGACACTTTAGTTTGGAGAACACGCTGCATATTATACTCAAACGTTGCACATCACATTGCCACTTTGCACACACACACACAGTTTTAGGCAACATTTTTGTATTTAAAGTCGCATAAACTCGAAGAATTTATTCGTTGCACAGTAGACAAACGCGTTGCATATTATTGTATTTTTAAACGCCGTTTTTTCACGTTGATACGTTGCACAGTACACTATCTACATACTACGTTTATATTCCTCGACATTTATAGTACCGATACACGTATTTGTTAACACAGTTGGGTGGCGAGCACTTCTTAAAGAATTGTACACATACTCTGCAAGCAAACAATATACATAAGTACATTAAAATAAACAATTTAAATAAAGAGTTGAAAGTATATTATAAATATAAACAACCTGATATCTTCTAAATTTGTTGGTTCATTTCTACGAAACATACAAGCGATATCGAGTATCCGCTTCGTTGACAGGCTTGTGTCGATTTAGGTTTTTAAAGTTCGCTTCATAAATAATAACTTCTCATACAATTTAATAAAGCTTCCATACTAGCTTATAGTTATTTTTGAAAAATGGAAGCATTCATACGCTTAGCAGAATCAATAATTGAATTTGACGCAGATTTCAGCAGCACTTCCGCCTCAGATCAAAATAAACATGGTCTTGCCATTCAGCAAGAGGAGTTAAAAGCTCTCTGGGAGAAGACAAAACTTGGTCACGACAATCTGAGTAATGCGGAGGGGTTGTCCAAAGCGGACAATCAGGCAATTCGGAAGAAATACAAAACTTCTTTTGCCAGCTATATTAAATGCATGTCTGCAATAGCCTCTCAATTGGAGGCGCTTGAAAAATCAGACAAGGATGAAAAGGATCTCCTCTCTCTTCCGGTTCGCGAACACAATATCCACCTTCCTCCGTGTGATACGGACGTGTTCAAAGGAGATTATGAGTCGTGGCCGTCTTTCCGTGATATGTTCACGGCCATATACATCCTGAACAAGCGCCTCACTCCGGTTGAGAAACTATTTCACCTCAACCATAAGACTCAAGGAGAGGCCAAAGATATCGTGAGAAAGTGTCCACTCACCAATGAAGGCTTCCAAACTGCCTGGAAAAATCTGTATGAGAGATACGAAAATAAGCGTATACTCGTAAATACACAATTAAAATTACTTTTTAATTTACATTCAATAGAAAATGAGTGTGGTAGCTCGATTAAAAGATTGCAGCGAGATATTAATAATTGCCTATCGTCCCTATCCAGTCATCAGATTGACATTTCGAATTGGGATGCAATTGTAATTTATCTTTGCTCAACGAAATTACCCGAAAGTACGCTGGCTCTATGGGAACAGACCATAGACCACAAAAATGATATACCGAAGTGGGAAGAAATGGACCGGTTCCTTTCAAATAGGTTTCAAACATTAGAAACCTTAACAGGGCTAAAAGATTCCAAAGTTGTCAGAGCACCAAGGTCTCAAATACAACGACAGCCGGCTGATGTCCCTACTAAACGACTTGGCGCCTACCAGTCAAGCATGACCACTTCCACATGTAAAATGTGCAAATCCAATGAGCACAAATTACGCAGCTGTTCCCGATTTCTAAGGCTGACACCAGCTGACAGAATCGAATTCTTGAAGAAGAACAACGGTTGCCTGAATTGTCTAAGCTTTGGACATACTGTGTCAAGATGCACTAGCGCATTCAATTGCAATACGTGTCACTCGCGACATAACACGCTCCTTCATTTACAGACAATTCAGCCAAAGGCACCGCCTCGCCGAACGCCTACGAGCCCTTCAGACGATATGCCGTCAACATCTAAGCAAGCTCTAGCATGGCGAGATTCTTCAAAGGCAAAAACGGCTGAAAACCCAAATATACAGTCATGCCATGCAAACACAAACACAGGCGTACTGCTGGGAACAGCTCGCGTACATATACAACTGAACGGCACAGCTTTTTCAGCACGCGCTCTTATTGATTCCGGGTCTGAATGTTCATTCATAACAGAAAGACTCAAACGAAGAATCAACCTGCCATCAACAAGAATGCATGCCCAAGTGTCAGGCATTTCAAATTCGGTATCTGCGCAGGTTAGAGAAGCGTGCAAAATAGAGTTGCGGTCACCAGTTGACCCACTCTTTCGATTGAATGCCACTGTGCTTGTATTAGCACAACTAACTGGAAATCTCCCAACTACACCGATTAGCGCCTTAACTCAACAAGCATTTCCAGACTTAGTTTTGGCAGATAAAAGGTTCTTTGTTAATGAACCAGTGGACCTTGTACTTGGGGGAGACATCTATCCCGAAATTATTTTGAGCGGTCTGAAGAAGAACGTACTTAGTACGCTTCTCGCTCAGCAAACAGTGTTCGGTTGGATATTAACAGGCCGCACGGCCATAACAAGTCCAACTAACAATATAGCCTCATATTTCAGTGAGGTTGCACTGGATAAGCAACTCACCTCTTTCTGGGAAGTAGAGGACTTACCGAAGAGCCGAAGCCAAAGCGAAGAGGATAAATATTGTGAGACGCTATACAAAACTACGACCCTAAGAAACGATTCTGGAAAGTATATAGTGGCCTTACCCTTTAAACAGGATTTCCTAGTAAATACCTGCCTGGGACCATCACTAAAAAGGGCCTGCTCGCAATTCTATCGGAATGAGACGCGGCTTGTCAAGAATCCAGATCTGCAAAAGGAATATAATAGGGTGTTAACGGAATACGAGTCTTTGGGACATATGGCAAAAGTGAATCAAATTATACCTGCAGATTCCTCCGATCATTACTTCCTGCCGCATCATGCTGTCATCAAGGCAGAGAGCAGCTCAACGAAAGTCCGGGTGGTCTTCAATGCCTCAAGTCCAACGGCTAATGGCATAAGCCTCAACGATGTGCTCCTGCCAGGACCAGTGCTACAGGCAGATCTTCCTATTATAATACTGCGTTGGAGATTATACAAATACGTTTTCAATACCGACATAGAGAAGATGTACCGTCAAATACTGGTACACGACAAATATACGAAGTATCAGCGCATAGTTTTTCGCGCAAAGTCAACCGAACCAATCAGTCTTTACGAGCTGAGGACTGTTACTTTCGGTATAAATTGTGCTCCTTACCTCGCGATAAGGACACTTTTACAACTCGCTGATGATACAGAAAGCTCCTTTCCCATAGCCTCTAACATTTTAAGAAAGTATATGTACGTTGACGATGTACTGGCGGGAGGACATAGTATCGACTCTGCAATAAAAGCCAGAAATGAAATAACTCACGTATTGCAGTCAGCCGGTTTTCCATTACGGAAATGGACTGCCAATTGTGAAGATCTCCTAAAAGATATTCCAAAAATCGATCTACTTTCTGAAGATTTTTTGGAATTCGAAGAAACGAGCGCAGTAAAGGCTCTGGGCATACGATGGAATGCCCGCACGGACTTATTTTACTTTATGACGAGACCTTTGGAAGGGGGTATTGCCGTTACAAAAAGAACGATCCTCTCGGCCATCGCCAAATTATTCGATCCTCTAGGCTGGCTCGCTCCTATCATAATTGTCGCCAAAATGCTGATGCAGAATATTTGGCTTGAAAAAACGGACTGGGACGAAGCAGTAACCCCGACTACTCTCGAGCGATGGAATAATTTCATACATCAATACGACGAAATTAATAGCATTCGAATACCTCGTTGGGTACACTATTCACCAACAAACGAAGTAGAATTGCACGGTTTCTGTGACGCATCAGAAAAAGCGTATGGTGCAGCAGTATATCTACGTGTTAGGCACCAGTCAAGGGTCGAAGTAAGTCTACTACTAGCAAAAACCAGGGTAGCCCCGGTCAAGACTATCTCGTTACCACGATTGGAACTTTGCGGCGCCGTGCTGCTAGCAGAAATAATTGAATCTGTGACGGAGAGTCTTGACTTAGGACATGTCAAAGTATACCTGTGGACAGACTCCACAATCGTTCTCGCGTGGATACGTAAGCCACCTTGCTCATGGTCGACCTTCGTCGCCCATAGAATAACAAAAATCGTTGAAAAGGTCGGTACAAAAAACTGGTCACATGTTGACTCAGCATCAAACCCAGCTGACTTGGCAAGCAGAGGACTTCCAGCATATGAACTAGTCAACAATTGCTTGTGGTGGCAAGGCCCTTCTTGGCTACAAGAAGATAGCTCCAATTGGCCCACACAAAATTCAGACTACAAAACGCAAATTGAAGAGAAAAGGGTTCAAGCACATGCAGTTACAATCGATAAACAGAATTTTAGCGACCTACTTGATCGATTTTCAGATTTACCGAGGGCTTTGCGGGTTATCTCATATATTATGAGATTTTGCCGGGGAGCTCACTCCAAAACAAAATCGTCTTTCCAAGCAAAGTCTTGCCTAATCTCAGCAAATGAAATTAAAGCAACGACTCAACGCTTGATACAGCTTTCCCAAAGACAACACTTTGGTGAAGAATATAGGAGCCTTAGATCAGGTGGATCGATCAACAAAAAAAGCGAAATTCTCCCCCTAACCCCATTCATTGATGAATCGGAAGTCATAAGGGCTGGTGGTCGTCTAGGCGCGTCTCTGGATTTGGCCTACAATGAGCGCCATCCCATTATACTGCCATGTAACTGCAGGTTGTCCCGTCTCATCGTCCAGTTCATCCACAAAGTATCTTTGCACGGAGAAAATCAGCTGATGTTGCGCCTCATCCGTACCCAATACTGGATTCCTAGGGTAAAAAATATGATACGCTCAGTCATCCACAACTGCAAGGTCTGCACCATCCACAAAAAACGGACCCAAACCCAGCTTATGGGAATCCTGCCCCAGGAACGCACCACCTATTCTCGGGCATTTACAAACAGCGGAGTGGATTTCGCAGGACCATTTGACATCAAAAGCTATCGCGGGAGAGGATGTCGAATCTCAAAAGGTTATGTCTGCTTATTTGTGTGCTTCGCAACTAAAGCCATACATCTTGAAGCCACTACTGACCTGAGTACAGCCTCGTTCCTGGCAGCCTTTGCCCGTTTTACAGCCAGACGAGGCTGCCCACAAAATATGTATTCCGACAACGGCACTAATTTTGTCGGAGCCTCTCGATCTTTACGATCCGAAGCTAAAGCTTTCATGATTGAAGCGCGTAACAGCACCTTGTCTAGTTACGCGCATCAATTGACTTTGTGGCATTTCATCCCCGCTGCAGCTCCACACATGGGCGGACTCTGGGAGGCGGGAGTGAAAAGTTTTAAGAGCCATTTTAAGAAGATAGCATCGAATTACAAATACACCTTCGAAGAATTTATGACTCTTTTATGTAGAGTTGAGTCTTGTCTCAACTCTCGTCCAATCAGTCCCTCTTCTAATAACCCATCTGACCTGGAGCCGCTTACCCCAGGCCACTTCTTAGTTGGTGGGCACTTATTAGCTCCACCAGAACCAGATATCAATGAGAACCCTGCATCCATAATAAACCGATGGCAAAAGCTCAAAGCCCTGCACCAAGGTTTTTGTAAAAGATGGAAAGCAGAGTATCTAGTAGAGATGCAAAAACGCATCAAATGGAAGCATCCACAAGACAACTTGCAGGTAGGAGATTTTGTTGTCATAAAAGAGGACAATCTACCTCCGAATGAATGGAGACTTGGACGAATCATAAAACCACACCCAGGCTCCGACAACATAGTAAGAGTAGCAGAGGTACTGACCGAAAAGGGCACAATCACCCGACCAATTGCAAAATTAGTGCTACTTCCGCCCTACAGAGAAGGCAACGAGAACGAGGCAACCTCCCAATAAGTCACCACTTATCGCCCTACCTCACCTACCGCAGACTCCCACTTCCACAACAGCCATGAAACATTTCCATCATTCCACTTCTCAACCCCAATAATATTCCACTCTAGAATCGCAAACATTACTAGAAGATATTGACAGTTGGCACAGACATCATTGTAATGGTAAAATAAACAGTGATTTTGTGTGATTTTCTTGTTCTTCTCATGAATACTTTGGAACCGATTTGAACCACTGCAGTGGTCCTTCGAGTTTACGGTATTTATATGAGGACAAAACATTTCACTTTAGAATACCTATTGCTGTATATTGGTCCTAGAATAATCAATAATACCATAATTTTAAATTGCAGAAATTCATATAACATATTTGGTTTACGCACACACAAAACTTGTTTTATCTTAAATAAGTTAACAACGCTGTACAAGTAGAAAAAATCTAAGTTATGAAATATAGAATTATAGAATGTTCATTGAAATCAGGCCGCTGGCTGTATTACTGCCCATTTGGTTTGTATATTTTTGTTTTTTTTTTTATTCGATAATGATAAAAGTACGTTAAATTTACCAAACCTAAAAATCCCTTTAAGGGCACAATACCCCATACAATACCCAATAGAATTCCAAAGATTTGCCTAGCCCAGTAGATAACGTCAAAAAATTCGTCCTTGTCAGGCCATTCAGGACCCGCTTGTAGTGCACGGGAGCAAATCTCTGAAAGATTCACCGATTTTGGATTATCATTACTGCTTCGTTCGATTGTGCTAGTCTTTGTTGACATTTTACTTAAATATTTATATTACCAGGAAGTTTAACTAAATTAAATAATTTCATGCAATGATTAGAGAAAAAAGTGAAAATACGATACATAGTAGATTGTTTTTCACTTGATATCATCAGCCTTTATAAAATAAACACTTCAAAAAGAGGCGAACAAAATGTTTTGGACAATCGAACTGCTTGCAGATGCATTGATGTAATTAGAAAAGTAAGCCAAGCTACTCAATTCCAAATGGGCCTGCGGTGCGCCTCGCTTCAAGCATTCGCATCTATGTATGTGCCACGGAATTGTTACCTTTTTTGGGTTATTACATAATAAGTTTATAGGAATTCTTGCTTTTGTGTGTTGTTTGCTGCGAATTGCTCAAACATGCGATTCGAGTCCAAAATACAAAAAAAACCAAAAACACGCTTTTAATAAACTCCGGGTCGACGTCCTTCGATCTTCGACCTTCACTTCGACCCTCACTTCTTAACCCAAACGCTACAAGTTGTATGCCGTGAAGGATGTGTGGGCGATTCTAAAGCTATGCCCTTTGCGGCACCGTGCTGTTTCTCACATTTTTGTTTCAATGGAATTTATTTCTAATATATAATTTTTTTTTTAGGTTTTTCGTATAGACTTCAATTTATTTAGCGAAATCACAATCGTAAAATCAAATAACAACATTGTTTGGCGCTTAGAAAATAAATATTAAATTAAAGTCTAGTTTTTAAACAGTTTCAACCAAAGCATGTGTATACAGAATAACACTTTTTTTTTAGAAAAAACTCACAATCATTCTTTAACATTTAGTTAATAAAGCAACTCAAAAAAAAAAAACAAAAAATGTAAATTTTTCACAAACACACAGCTTGGAAATGTGTTGTGTACTCCAATCTTTAAATGCGTAAAATGCATAATAGCAGATAAAATAAAAAAAATAAAAAAAAAAAAATTGTTCTTTCGCAATTCAAGTTTAATTTTGTTATAGAGGAGCTGAATATAATTCGAAAATGCAGGGAAAGAAGTAATACCTTTCATGTAGTGTAATTGGAAAAATGCAGTACAACCGAAAGGTTCAATCAACTTGTTTGTTAAAATTTAAAGCATTAATCGAGTACATACATACATATGTATGTATGTGTGTGTGTATGCAAGCAAGCAATATCATTCAAATTATGCTTGTGCATACATACATATGTATAGGCAAGTGTATGCCAATTATAATAAATTTGTAGTACTTAACATTGGCAGTAAATTGAAGGTGGTTAACTTATCACTGGTTTAACAAATAGTTAACAATTGGTTTGGTGCCAAATTCCAATATTTGTGCACAGCATAAACGCTACCGCTACAATTGTTAGTTAGAACCAATTCTTCGCTACGTATTAAAGTAGAAATTACGTTTTTTTTGTCGAACTAACCTGCTTTGAGTTTTTTTAGGTTGTCTTATTTGCCTACACAGCACATTTACATACACACACACTCAAGGATAGTATTTCAATTTTTCTAGTTTTTCTTGTCGATTTTACGTTACTGAACTGTTTGTGTTGTGTTACATACATATGTAGTTGGCTTTCCTATTTACAAGCTTATAAGCTAAAAACTACTTTTTGGCTTCATATATTTAACATTAATAATGCAGATGATTTCGTTTCGTTTCTTTTTTTTCTAAAACTATGCCCTTTGCGGCACCGTGCTGTTTATCACATTTTTTGTTTCAATGGAATTTATTTCTAATATATAATTTTTTTTAATATATATTTTTAGTTTTCAAAGAACCCCGCCCAAATATTGTGTGTATGTAGCTTTCGCTTATAATAGCGTTTAATTCATACAGAAATTTAAATGAGCGCAATAATTTCAATATACACATCTTTATTGTTTGGTGAGTGTGGGTCTGCATGGGCTGACAATTGAGGGCAATTGCATGAAACCGTCGAAAATTTTCAAAAATCGTTTTAAATACTGCTTTTAATTATTTTATGTTGTTGAGAACTTTAGTCCTTTTGATAAAGATTTACAAAAGTTAGCTGCTCAATTCAATAGTTGAATATAATTACTTTTAAGTTAAGCCCTTTTTTATGATAAAATTTTTATATAAATAAAATTAATTTGCTTGCCGATGTTTCGACTCGCCTGCCAAATGCAACATTGGCATACAACTAAAGTTCATAATATAATAGGGCATTACAATTTAAAAATTTAATGATCTGAAATCGTACGATTTGATAAAAGCTTTGCAATTTAGTATAACTGTCAGCGTGCCAATTGTAATCCGCGGTCACGTAATAACTCCTTAAAATCCCTCGCCCGGTCGCTGGATAACAAATTTCTCACTCACCTGTCTTGTTGTATTCGTTCTGCAGCAAATGAAGCAGCCGATATTGCCGACAATGGATGTGTTAATGAAATCCGCCACTCCCGAAGATATTCGCATTGTGTATTGTCAATCCGCATGCATAGCACCATGTATACAGTCTTCATTGCCACCCGACTTGATTATAAAAATCAAATAACTCTGTCCAAACTGTTAGCCAGTCAGTCATGGCAGGCGTGGAAGGGGTATGCGCCACCGACGAGCGAATCTGCGAATTGGGATCATATAATCCATTTGGAAGTTTTTCGCATGGTACGTTGTACTTGCTCTGTAGCAACACCGTCGCTCTTAAGGTGGCTGTAAACGGTGAGAGTAATTCTTATGAGAATGTATAATTTGCCTCATCCTCATCGTGTACACAGCGTTGAGAACGCATTCTCATTCTCAACATAGACGCATTCTCATTCTCAATGAGACCAATTACGTCGGTCGTGTAAATAGAGTGGGTGAGAATATGCAAACACTCTCACGACTCGATTTTATTCTCATTTGCAGCAAGTGAGAATATTTTTTCTCACCGCGTGCTTTTTTGATATTTCATTTGTATTTCTTCATTATTGATGTGATAATAGCGTGTGCAATGGATTCAGCACAAAAGAAAGCAAAATTATCTGATATTGGTGTGAGTATTATTATAGAAATTTTTTATTTTCTTTGTCTAGTTTGTATTTATCATTGCTTTTGTATATATTTTGTTTATAGAAATGGAGTGATGAAAAATACATCAAATTGTTGCACTCATATTTGTGCACTTTTTTCGTATCAAAGGTTCAATCTTTTGATGAATTTCTTCAAATTCAACAAAAGTGATTCTTACAAATTTTTTGTAAAATTCATCACCTTCTGCTTCCAATTTCTTTATTAAATTTTCGTACACATTTTCACGGTCACGATCTAAATAAATTTCGCGACTCCAAATTCTTGTTTTTTTCCTATTTTCCTCCTCTTTTATTTCGTTTAGATATTTATTGAAACTTAAAAAACCCAAAAGCAATTTACGTCTTTTCGACATGTTCATGACATTGGCAAAGATAATATGATACGAAACTTCTCTCTTTCGCTTGCTGCGAGAGCCCATGATCTCACATTTTGGGCTGGCAACAAAGCCGAATCATGGGCTACGCAAAAAGGTGGGCTACCAGAGGCAAATGCGTGGAAATAGCTATTATTTTTATTTGGATTAAAAAAGCGAGTAAATGTTATTTTTTTATAAAATACGTCTTGAAATCTCTAAATTAAGAGTTAAATTTAATATATAAGTTTTAGCAAACTATGAAGGTTTTGATTTACATACAAATATTGTATTTTATTTTAAAAATATATACTAAAACTATTTTTTCAAAGCGAACTGGGTAAGTATTGCATTTTAATATACATGAATAAACATGTATGTTTATAAGAAAACACGCTATATCTTAAATTTATGTTTAATGCTTATATAAAAGCAGTTTTTGCGAAATATTAATTTCTGCGGTATTTTAATTATTTTCATTGTTTTGATTTTATATATATTATCTTCTGGCATTAAGGTAAATAACATCTCTTATTTACTCTTATTTTTATTGCATTTTTATTCATTCTGTTAGCAAACCTCAACTGTGGCGAAGCTACTGCAAAATCTCCAAAAAATGAAATAAAAAGCCCCAGATACTATTTCTACAGAGTGGCTCTTTTGGAAAATGTTATAAAAAATGCGCCTTTTGACAGCGCTCTCTCGAAACAAAGAGTTTCGTATCATATTATCTTTGACATTGGCACACAAAACCACAGAGCTCGACAATATCACTCTTCTACAATAAGCATTGCCATATGAATTCTCATGAGCTTTATCATCATCATGTAACTACATGTGAGAATGGGCGACAATACTCTCACTCAAATGACTCTCATTCTCCGTCTTTTCGTTCTCAGAGAGAGTGGGAATAGCTATTCGTGTATATAGGCTTGAGAATTCTCACACCAATCTAATCGCATTCTCATAAGAATTACTCTCACCGTTTACAGCCACCTTTATTCCAGTGTGTCCAAATGCTCCATTGTATCTTTAACGACATAATTACATAAAAGAATAAAAAATTAACAAGAGTAAAATGAAAAAGTCAAAGGAAATACTACGTACCCCGTTTTTACCTCATGGTGTGTGAAAAGAGGATCTAAATGATTTGTAGTGTAATACTCACACGAAAACGCATAGTTTAAGCAGCAATAAAGTCCGCACGCCAAACTATTTAAGTATGTGCATATGCATGTAGAGGCCAATGGGCATATTATAAAATATTGCATGACCATCAAGATATTTACCATCTGTAATTGTAGGAAATATTTTTATAACTACAGCTAGGTACTTATATATATAATTAAAGTAGTTTTACTTACCTACTACTACTCGCAGCTGCACGTTTTTTCTTTTTCGTCAATGACACGACATCCATTCACGGAAGTCAGCAAGAATCCACAAATGTAATGGTCGATGGCTTATCGATTGTAAATAATCGACTACTCTGTATGAGTACTTGTACCCGTAGCAAATATAATGAGTACTCTTCGTAAAACCGAGTATTTCTTTGTACTTCGATTGATGTATACAAGTACTTAATGGATACCAAAATTAACAAGTACTTATTTCTTAATATCAAGTTGTTTATATTTACATTTTTGTTTCGATGCATGTATATAAGCACTTAGGGGATTTTTTTGAGTGCATTGCATGATTATTTTACTCGTGGAAAATTACATCAATCACTGTGCAGATGTTAATACACCACTTTTAGAAAAATTAATAATTTAATAATACATGAATGAGTAACAGAACTCATCATAGTAAATTTTAAAATAGGGTAAATCCAACACCTCTTTTGTATCAAAACTCTTAAGTATCAAACTCTTTACCATACAAAAGACATTTCTACGCATCACTGGCGACATCTGTTGCCCGCTAGCAATTACATGAAGGTTGCTCGCTTTGCTGCAATTTCTTTGGGTGGCAGGATAGGTATAGAATCCTCATATTTACCACACCTAATTAAGTTAAATCTAAGGGAAGTAATAATACAACCTGTTGTTCACATATAAACAAGTCACCGACATTTTTGTAACAATCTCATTTGTGTGCACATCACTAAGAGTGGAAGCCAACTTACCAGGGTTGCCTAGTACATAGTTTGCCGAATTATAATATATCAATATAATGCCTAGGTTACACCGAATAGATTAGTCCAATACATAATGCAATGTGCACACATTCAATTTTATGTATAGCGCACACGTTTGGTTCACGAACGATGTATTCACGCATCATAAAATGCTCGCCACCCAGCTACAATAACCCATAAATACATAACAAAATCATGATTTTTTCTATGATATTTTTGTTACGGACATACAGCAAAATCCAGTAGCAGAAAGATGACTCGTTACGCCGCTCTTTTAAAAAAGGCTGAGCAACAGGCCCATCGCTATCCACAACCGTGTCGTCTATGTGAAGGCAAACACCCGATAAGGCTTTGCCCAGTATTTCGGGCAAAAACCGCTGAAGAAAGGCTCCGGGAGTCCCTCCTTGGCAAATATTGCGCCAATTGCCTGTCAGTGGCGCATCGAGCCGAAACATGTCCGAGTGCTGTCAGATGCCATCAGTGCAATGAAAAGCACCATACAATGTTGCATCTGGACGAGGAAATTGAGGAGCATCGTCCTGTCGACACCAGGCCATGGAGCGAGCAAGTCGCAAGCGAGATGGATTCCGACAATGATCTGTCAATCCACGCATCCGACTCCGGTATGGAGACACGGTCAACCCGCCCAGAACCCGAAGAAGGTGGGCTGGGTGCCGGAGCGGAATCTCGGACTTTCCGCCCGGCTGCTCGCAGAGGATTAGAATCCCGACCGTTCCGCCCTTTGCTAAGGCACGAAAGACGCCATCAGAGTGGAGCGGAATCTAGGACTTTCCGCCCACTCCCACCAGCACAAACCAGACGTGGAGCGGAATCTCGGACTTTCCGCCCACTCCCAACACCGCATTATCGACGTGGAGCGGAATCCCGGACTTTCCGCCCACGCCCACCAGCACAACTACGCCGTGGAGTGGAATCTCGGCCTTTCCACCCACGTTCTTTACACACACGCGCACCACCAAATCGCCAGTTACCGGCAACTTTCCGGAGCTGTCATCCTACCATTGCGCTGCAGCCTACCACGGCAATCGCTCCAACCGCCGTGGTCAAGATTGAGGCACAAGGGCGACTGCACCTCGTTCGCGCACTCATCGACGTCTGTGCACCTACGTCGATTGTCTCAGCTGACTTGGCACGGGACTTTAATCTCGAGAAAACTACCATCGGGAACGAGCGTGGCTGCATTCTGCGTCTGCGAGGGAAGTACGGTATAAATACCCAAGTAGCAACGCATGCCGTTGTAAAGCAACGTTTTGGGCGCATGTGCCCCAACAGCAGCATCGACCCATCAGTGGCCACGAGCTACACACATATACGGCTAGCGGATCCAAACTTCTATACTGCGGCCCCAGTTCGTTTGGTCCTCGGCGCCGACGTGTACCAAAACGTCATTTTGCCAGGAACGCTTCCTAGCACCTTCGGCCCGCTCGTCGCCCAAAGCACGATCTTTGGGTGGATCTTATCGGGATCCGCTAGAAAATAATCGTTGAGAAATAAAACAGTAACACAATATACATATATATATACATATGAAAAAATAAAACAGGACAATAAACATAAATAAAAATTACAAATTTATCCTCCCTTTTACGATATTAGCGTGCATTGAAGATAACCACGTACATTTCTTTCATAATACACAATATTTTCTCCCAGAGCATTCTAGGTTTAAAAAGGTGACGAGGAATGATACTGCGGATACAAAATCCTGGCAATGGTGACAGAGGACAGCGCTTCAATATTCCTAACTTTCTTCATATGTCTGTACATGAAGCTGGTAGCTCACGTTTTCGCTCGTTTTTTTTTGGCCATGATGCGTACCGCAAGGGGGGCGGCATGTTTAGGCCTCTATGCCTAAAATTCAAATCAACCGACAATAAACGACCCGCCCTAATGTGCAGCGGTCACACTTATGCACGGCTTTCATGTAGTTGTGTGTGTGTGTAGATGAGCACACACATAAGTTTACACACACGTACAAATTAACACTTTCACTCAATTTCTACCATTATATTTTCCCGCCGGATAAACATTTTTTCTCGTTAATTTTCCCCTGATTTATATGGTCCGACGGTTCGGACACAAAACCGTTTTGCTTCTGCTAACACTTCTTTTTTGACCGAGTTCAAGTGAAGACAGCGAGCTACCAGCCTCATCAAGGTAAATTAATCTTTGTAAAACAATATTTCATCAAAATATTTTAAATACACACAAACACATATATATTATAACGAAAAAACTAAAACCTTCTTGCGTTTTATTTTTCTTTACTTTTCTTGCACAATCAAACCAAATAAAATCCGGTACATCTGAGCTCACAAGCAAAGAGTACCCGCGATTTACAAAATATTTGAAGAAAAACAGTAAAATCGATGTTAACGACAAATCATACATTGAGTCTTTCGAAAAGTTAAAGAATATTTTAGTAAATCCGCCATTATTGCGCTATCCCGATTTTAGTAAAAAGTTCGTATTAACTACTGATGCTAGTAACGTAGCCATAGGCGCGGTATTAAGCCAAGAAGGAAAACCGATAAGTTATGCCAGTAGGACTCTGAATGGGCACAAACAAAATTACTCAACGTTAGAGAAGGAGCTGTTAGCCATTGTGTGGTCAGTAAAATATTATCGTCCATACCTTTACGGTCGAAAGTTCCTAGTCCAAACTGATCACCAGCCCCTGAAATGGCTTTATTCGCTTAAGGACCCAAATTCGCGAATCATCAGGTGGAAAATTTTACTAGACGGGTTTTACTTTGATATCGAATACATAAAAGGCAATGAGAATAACGTGGCGGACTTTTTGAGCAGAGTGCAACTGACTCAACCGCCTTTAGCTGAAGTTCATAATGTGGAGGAAAGTTTAAATAATAAATTTTCCATGATAAATAAAATCGTCAACAAATACAGAACGCAAATTAGATTAGTAAAAAATAAACATAAGGAAATAGAAACACTTTTCAAAAAATATAAAATATTATACGTGTCTGAAAATGATTTAAATAATATACATTATTTGAATGATTTGTTCAGACGAGAGTTAAAAAATGGAAAAGTTGGTATATACTCGGAACTCGAAGATAATAAATAACGGGTGTTTTTTTTAGGGGTATAGAACTTCGAATTAAAATAAAACACAAGAAAATCGTTTTAAGGTCCATCAATTTGGCTTTATTGGAAGGCTAATTTTATGCCATTAATGTTTAAATATGATTTCGGGCATGTGGCCGCCGCGGCTGGCTCGAATAAAGCCAATTCTACAGGTCCAATTTTCAACCACTTTTTCGAGCATATGGGGCCGTATGTCGGCAATAACGCCACGAATGTTGGCTTTCAATTCCCCTAACGTTTCTGGTTTGTTGGTGTAGACGAGCGATTTCACATATCCCCAAAGAAAATAATCCAATGGTGTCAAATCACACGATCTTGGTGGCCAATTGACAGGTCCATTCCGCGAAATTATGCGCTCAGCGAATGTTTCCTTCAATAAATCGATTGTGACGTGCGCTGTGTGGCATGTAGCGCCGTCTTGTTGGAACCACAACTCATCCACATTCATGCCATCCAATTCGGGAACAAAATAGTCGGTTATCATGGCTCTATACCGGTCTCCATTAACGGTAACTGCCTCTCCAGCATTATTGCGGAAGAAGTATGGCCCAATGACTCCACCAGCCCATAGAGCACACCAAACAGTCAGTTTTTGTGGATGTAATGGCGTTTCAAGGGTCTCATGTGGATTCTCTTCACTCCAAATGCGGCAATTTTGCTTGTTGACGTAGCCATTCAACCAAAAATGAGCCTCATCACTGAACAAAATTTTGCGATGAAAATCAGCATCGAGATCAATCTCATTTTCGGCCCATACACCAAAATCACGACGCATTGCATGGTCTCGCGGCTTTAATTCTTACACAAGCTGGATCTTTTAAGGTCGCAAGCCAAGATCTTTGCGCAAAATCTTCCATAAAGTTGATGGACAAAGCTCCAATTGCTGTGCACGGTGGCGAATCGATTCATTCGGGTCCTCTTCAACACTTTGCTCTACAGCGGCAATTGTTTCTTCGGTGCGCACTGTTCGACGTCTCTGCGGATGCGTATTATCACATAGAGTAAACGTAGTACGAAAACGATCCAAGGTTAACCGAATTAATTGCTCTGATGGACGATTATGTCGACCATAAAATGGACGGAGCTCACGGTAAACTTCGCGAACTGAACCATTATTTTCGAAATAAATTTGCACGATTTGCAAGCGTTGTTCTTTTGTCAACCTGTTCATGATGAAATGGCAAACCAAAATGACATTAGAGTTGCCAGATTTGACGACAAAATGCCAGTTTTATCTCTATTCGAAAAACAAACCTGTAAAAAAAACACCCTTTATATTCACGTGTACAAAATAATAACTCGGATAAAGATTTTGAAATTCTTGCAAAAAAGTTCATTTGACACATTGTTATGAGTAGCGTACTCATACCACATTGCTTTCGACAATCTAAAAAATTGGAACAAAAATTAACTTGCTCCAATATCGGTCGGATTTAGACTCAAATGTGTGGAAATACATATATTTTTACGGATACAAAATAAGAACTGGAATAAAGATGATGAAATTTTTGCAAAAAATCCATATGACCCATTGTTATGAGTAGCGTACTCATACGACATTGCTTTCGACAATCTTGAAAATTTGAACAAAAATTAACTTGCTCCAAAATCGGTCGGGTTTAGACTCAAATGTGTGGAAATACATATAACGGGTGTTTTTTTCAGGGGTATAGAACTTCGAATTGAAATAAAACACAATAAAATCGTTTTAAGGTCCATCAATTTGGCTTTATGGGAAGGATAATTTTATGCAATTAATGTTTAAATATGATTTCGGGCATGTGGCCGCCGCGGCTGGCTCGAATAAAGCCAATTCTACAGGTCCAATTTTCAACCACTTTTTCGAGCATATGGGGCCGTATGTCGGCAATAACGCCACGAATGTTGGCTTCCAATTCCCCTAACGTTTCTGGTTTGTTGGTGTAGACGAGCGACTTCACATATCCCCAAAGAAAATAATCCAATGGTGTCAAATCACACGATCTTGGTGGCCAATTGACAGGTCCATTCCGTGAAATTATGCGCTCAGCGAATGTTTCCTTCAATAAATCGATAGTGACGTGCGCTGTGTGGCATGTAGCGCCGTCTTGTTGGAACCACAACTCATCCACATTCATGCCATCCAATTCGGGAACAAAATAGTCGGTTATCATGGCTCTATACCGGTCTCCATTAACGGTAACTGCCTCTCCAGCATTATTGCGGAAGAAGTATGGCCCAATGACTCCACGAGCCCATAGAGCACACCAAACAGTCAGTTTTTGTGGATGTAATGGCGTTTCAAGGGTCTCATGTGGATTCTCTTCACTTCAAATGCGGCAATTTTGCTTGTTGACGTAGCCATTCAACCAAAAATGAGCCTCATCACTGAACAAAATTTTGCGATGAAAATCAGCATCGAGATCAATCTCATTTTCGGCCCATACACCAAAATCACGACGCATTGCATGGTCTCGCGGCTTTAATTCTTGCACAAGCTGGATCTTGTAAGGTCGCAAGCCAAGATCTTTGCGCAAAATCTTCCATAAAGTTGATGGACAAAGCTCCAATTGCTGTGCACGGTGGCGAATCGATTCATTCGGGTCCTCTTCAACACTTTGCTCTACAGCGGCAATTGTTTCTTCGGTGCGCACTGTTCGACGTCTCTGCGGATGCGTATTATCACATAGAGTAAACGTAGTGCGAAAACGATCCATGGTTAACCGAATTAATTGCTCTGATGGACGATTATGTCGACCATAAAATGGACGGAGCTCACGGTAAACTTCGCGAACTGAACCATTATTTTCGAAATAAATTTGCACGATTTGCAAGCGTTGTTCTTTTGTCAACCTGTTCATGATGAAATGGCAAACCAAAATGACATTAGAGTTGCCAGATTTGACGACAAAATGCCAGTTTTATCTCTATTCGAAAAACAAACCTGTAAAAAAAACACCCTTTATATTCACGTGTACAAAATAATAACTCGGATAAAGATTTTGAAATTCTTGCAAAAAAGTTCATTTGACACATTGTTATGAGTAGCGTACTCATACCACATTGCTTTCGACAATCTAAAAAATTGGAACAAAAATTAACTTGCTCCAATATCGGTCGGATTTAGACTCAAATGTGTGGAAATACATATATTTTTACGGATACAAAATAAGAACTGGAATAAAGATGATGAAATTTTTGCAAAAAATCCATATGACCCATTGTTATGAGTAGCGTACTCATACGACATTGCTTTCGACAATCTTGAAAATTTGAACAAAAATTAACTTGCTCCAAAATCGGTCGGGTTTAGACTCAAATGTGTGGAAATACATATAACGGGTGTTTTTTTCAGGGGTATAGAACTTCGAATTGAAATAAAACACAATAAAATCGTTTTAAGGTCCATCAATTTGGCTTTATGGGAAGGATAATTTTATGCCATTAATGTTTAAATATGATTTCGGGCATGTGGCCGCCGCGGCTGGCTCGAATAAAGCCAATTCTACAGGTCCAATTTTCAACCACTTTTTCGAGCATATGGGGCCGTATGTCGGCAATAACGCCACGAATGTTGGCTTCCAATTCCCCTAACGTTTCTGGTTTGTTGGTGTAGACGAGCGACTTCACATATCCCCAAAGAAAATAATCCAATGGTGTCAAATCACACGATCTTGGTGGCCAATTGACAGGTCCATTCCGTGAAATTATGCGCTCAGCGAATGTTTCCTTCAATAAATCGATTGTGACGTGCGCTGTGTGGCATGTAGCGCCGTCTTGTTGGAACCACAACTCATCCACATTCATGCCATCCAATTCGGGAACAAAATAGTCGGTTATCATGGCTCTATACCGGTCTCCATTAACGGTAACTGCCTCTCCAGCATTATTGCGGAAGAAGTATGGCCCAATGACTCCACCAGCCCATAGAGCACACCAAACAGTCAGTTTTTGTGGATGTAATGGCGTTTCAAGGGTCTCATGTGGATTCTCTTCACTTCAAATGCGGCAATTTTGCTTGTTGACGTAGCCATTCAACCAAAAATGAGCCTCATCACTGAACAAAATTTTGCGATGAAAATCAGCATCGAGATCAATCTCATTTTCGGCCCATACACCAAAATCACGACGCATTGCATGGTCTCGCGGCTTTAATTCTTGCACAAGCTGGATCTTGTAAGGTCGCAAGCCAAGATCTTTGCGCAAAATCTTCCATAAAGTTGATGGACAAAGCTCCAATTGCTGTGCACGGTGGCGAATCGATTCATTCGGGTCCTCTTCAACACTTTGCTCTACAGCGGCAATTGTTTCTTCGGTGCGCACTGTTCGACGTCTCTGCGGATGCGTATTATCACATAGAGTAAACGTAGTGCGAAAACGATCCATGGTTAACCGAATTAATTGCTCTGATGGACGATTATGTCGACCATAAAATGGACGGAGCTCACGGTAAACTTCGCGAACTGAACCATTATTTTCGAAATAAATTTGCACGATTTGCAAGCGTTGTTCTTTTGTCAACCTGTTCATGATGAAATGGCAAACCAAACTGAACATAAATGACATTAGAGTTGCCAGATTTGACCACAAAATGCCAGTTTTATCTCTATTCGAAAAACAAACCTGTAAAAAAAACACCCTTTACAATATAATTCAAAATAAATTAACACAATTATTTTCTAACAATAATAAAATAAACTTTATAAAATGTACTAAAATTGCACGTGATGTTGCATCCGAGGAATCTTTGTTGAGTATCATTGATGATATTCACACGAAAGGTAACCACAGAGGAATTCATGAAAACTACAATGAACTAAAAGATAATTATTTTAATCCGAAATTAATAAAACTAATAAATAGATACTGTAATAACTGTAGAGTTTGCAATGAAAATAAATACGATAGAAAACCCATAAATAAAAAATTTCAACATACTATAACACCAAAAAACCTAATCAAATAATACATATAGACATTTTTCAAATACAAAAAACTTCATTTTTAACAACAATCGATAAATTCACTAAGTCGGGGACAGCACATAAATTAAACGATAAGAATATGGTAACAGTAAAAACTAAAATTGAAGAGCGAATCGCGTTCTTAGGAAAACCTGATAAAATCGTTATGGATAATGAATTTAATAATGCGCTTATAAAATTATTCTGTCAAGAAAATAATATAGAAACCCATTTTACAACACCGAACTCTCACACCGGGAATTCGGATGTGGAAAGAATGCATTCGACTCTTTTAGAACACATAAGAATACTAAAAAACGCTGAAAAGATGAATGACTCTGAGGAATTGGTACTAAAAGCAATAAACTTTTATAACAACACAATTCATAGTACAACTAAACTTAAGCCAATAGATTTCATAAATAAAATAAACATAGATTTAAATGAAGTTAAAGAGAGATCTGAAACAAATAAAAAGAAAGCCATTGACAGAGAAAACATTAAAAGAGAAAATGTAACGCTTAATTTACGAAATCAAAATCTATATATTAAAAATCCTGCTGCAGGCAGACAAAAAACTGCTAAAAGGTTTAACAGATACCACTACAGCAATCCCAATAAAGTAGATACTGCACAGTTCAGAAGGCTTTTAAAGCCTATAAACTGAATTGAAACATAAAAAAAAAAAAAATGTTTATAAATAGAAAACTATGTATGTATACCATATTTTTTATAGGTATATGATTTAGAAATTTAGAAATAACAAATATAAGTAGGTACCCATAATTTACAATGTAATTAAAAGGTTAAAAAAACAAAAAAAAAAAACACAACAAAAAATGCTAACTTGAAAAAAAAAATTCTGTAAAATGATATATATGTAAATCTCTTTTTTTTTATTTTTTTTATTTTCAAATGTATAATAGTAAACTTAAATTTTATGTCTACCTTTTCTAATATATTTTTACCGAATTCGATGGGACTCGAATTTAATATGGGAGGGCGAGTTATATATAAATATGTATGTCAAACTCTTTCTTTTCTCGCTCTCACTCTCGAATAAGATTTACTGCTAATTTTAAATATGTACTTAGTTTTTTAAGTTTGAACTCAACGTTGTTAACAGAATTTTGATAATCGTTAAGTCAGTTGAAGAGTAATGATCAAACAATAAAGATTCATATATTTGTATTTTCAACCGCAACATTCAGTATTTAATTCAGCTGAATATTTCTCACGTGTACAAAATAATAACTCGATTAAAGATGATGCAATTTTTGCAAATAAAATCCAAATGACCCATTGTTTTGAGTAGCGTACTCATACCACATTGCTTTCGCCAATCTTGAAAATTATTAGGAAAATTAAGTTGATCCCAAATCGGTCGCGTTTAAACTCAAATGTGTGGAAATACATATATATCCACGTGTACAAAATAAGAACTCGATTAAAGATGATGAAATTTTTGCAAATAAAATCCAAATGACGCATTGTTATGAGTAGCGTACTCATACCACATTGCTTTCGAAAATCTTCAAAATTATAAGAAAAATTAAGTTGCTCCAAAAGCGGTCGTGGTTAGACTCAAATGTGTGGAAATACATATATATTCACGTGTACAAAATAAGAACTCGATTAAAGATGATGAAATTTGGCAAATAAAATCCATATATACAATTTTTATGAGTAGCGTACTCATACCACATTGCTTTCGACAATCTTGAAAATTATAAGAAAAATTAAGTTGCTCCAAAAGCGATCGCGTTTATACTCAAAAGTGTGGAAATACAAATATATCCACGTGTACAAAATAAGAACTCGATTAAAGATGATGAAATTTTGCAATTAAACTCCATATATACAATTTTTATGATTAACGTACTCATGCCACATTGCTTTCGACAATCTTGAAAATTTTAAGAAAAATTAAGTTACTCCAAAATCGACCGGGTTTATACTCAAATGAGTGGAAACACATATATATCCACGTGTACAAAATAAGAACTCGATTAAAGATGATGAAATTTTAGCAAATAAAATCCATATAACCCATTGTTATGAGTAGCGTACTCATACCACATTGCTTTCGCCAATCTTGAAAATTATTAGGAAAATTAAGTTGCTCCAAAATCGCTAGCGTTTAAACTCAAATGTGTGGAAATACATATATATTCATGCACATATACAAAATAAGAACTCGATTAAAAATAAGGTAAATTTGTAAATAAAATCCAAATGACCCATTGTTATGAGTAGCGTACTCATACCACATTGCTTTCGCCAATCTTGAAAATTATTAGGAAAATTAAGTTGCTCCAAAATCGTTCGCGTTTAAACTCAAATGTGTGGAAATACATATATATCCACGTGTACAAAATAATAACTCGATTAAAGATGATGCAATTTGGCAAATAGAATCCATATATACAATTTTTATGATTAACGTACTCATGCCACATTCCTTTCGACAATCTTGAAAATTTAAAAAAAAATTAAGTTGCTCCAAAATCGGTCGGGTTTATACTCAAATGTGTGGAAATACATATATATTCATGTAAAGAAAATAAGAACTCGATTAAAAATGATGAAAATTTTGCAAATAAAATCCGTATGACCAATTTTTATGATTAACGTACTCATGCCACATTGCTTTCGACAATCTTGAAAATTTTAAGATAAATTAAGTTACTCCAAAATCGATCGGGTTTATACTCAAATGTGTGGAAATACATATGTATATATCATATCCACGTGTACAAAATAAGAACTCGATTAAAGATGATGAAATTTTGCAAATAAAATCCAAATGACCCATTGTTATGAGTAGCGTACTCATACCACATTGCTTTCGCCAATCTTGAAAATTATAAGAAAAATTAAGTTGCTCCAAAAGCGATCGCGTTTATACTCAAAAGTGTGGAAATACATATATATCCACGTGTACAAAATAAGAACTCGATTAAAGATGATGAAATTTTGCAAATAAACTCCATATATACAATTTTTATGATTAACGTACTCATGCCACATTGCTTTCGACAAACTTGAAAATTTTAAGAAAAATTAAGTTACTCCAAAAGCGATCGCGTTTATACTCGAAAGTGTGGAAATACATATATATCCACGTGTACAAAATAAGAACTCGATTAAAGATGATGAAATTTTGCAAATAAACTCCATATATACAATTTTTATGATTAACGTACTCATGCCACATTGCTTTCGACAATCTTGAAAATTTTAAGAAAAATTAAATTGCTCCAAAATCGATCGGGTTTATACTCAAATGTGTGGAAATACATATATATTCATGCACTTATACAAAATTAGAACTCGATTAAAAATAAGGTAATTTTGTAAATAAAATCCAAATGACCCATTGTTATGAGTAGCGTACTCATACCACATTGCTTTCGCCAATCTTGAAAATTATTAGGAAAATTAAGTTTCTCCAAAATCGCTCGCGTTTAAACTCAAATGTGTGGAAATACATATATATTTACGTGTACAAAATAAGAACTCGATTAAAGATGATGAAATTTTTGCAAATAAAATCCAAATGACCCATTGTTATGAGTAGCGTACTCATACCACATTGCTTTCGACAATCTTGAAAATTATAAGAAAAATTAAGTTGCTCCATAATCGCTCGCGTTTAAACTCAAATGTGTGGAAATACATATATATTCACGTGTACAAAATAAGAACTCGATTAAAGATCATGAAATTTTGCAAATAAAATCCATATATATGTAGGACTTTTACTCACTTCTGTATAATCCGTTTTATCAATGATTTAACGAATAGTTTTAGGTTTTACAAAGTTTTATTATTGAATAAAAGTTATTTGAAAAGGTTAAAGAAGTAAATTTGTGATTTAAATGAAAGATAAATTAATTGTATTCGCGTCTTCTCGTCGAGCTTCTTATTTACTTCGCGGTTACATCAAGACTCGTCGGTTCTTTTGTCGGCGTCGAAGTAGTTTTTTTATATCGTAGAAATGTAGTTTTGTAGCAAAGTGGTCAATATGTGGTTTGTATTTAAGGGTTACCAACTATGTTGGGGTTTCCTCAATCCCACAATTCGGCCATCCTGCTGCGCATTCGCCCTCGAATGCGTCGTCGTCATCAGAATAATTTACCCACGGCTTCATGAATTCAGCACAAGTTGAAGTTCGTTTTGGGCCTTCACACTCGCTAGCTTTTACAACGTCGTACGAATTGTTTAACTTTACTTTAACAACACGGTAAGGACCGAAATACTTTGGCTTTAGCTTGAGGCCACCACCAAACTGCGTGCGTTTTATAGCAACTAATTCGTCAATTACGTATTTTTTAGCTTCTTTGCGTCGTAGGTAATACGTTTTTTTGTTTTCGTCTTGTATTTTCAAAATTTGCTTTTTTGCTTGTTGTCTGAGTTCATCTCGTTGTTCTTGATATTGTATACGTATTTCTTCTTCTATAAGGTTTTTAATGTTAAAATCGTCGGGTGTTCGCATCTTTACGCCTATTAGCAACTCAAATGGAGTCATGTCGATGCTTCGATTATAAGTAGAGTTAATGACTTGTTGTACTCTATCTACAAACTTATACCATTTTGTCGGATCGTTTTTGCTGAGCTTCGCTAAAACGCTAGTAATAACACCCATTAATCGCTCCACTTGGCCATTAGCTCGAGGTAGACCAGTGGTTATTGTTGTGTGCTGAATTTGTTCTTCTTCGCAATATCGTCGAAAATCTTCGGAAGTAAATGCGGACCCACGGTCAGATATAATCTGAACAGGACTACCAAACGTTATATTTTGTATTTTCAAACGGCTAATTGTTTCTTGCGCTGACGTAGTTTTGGTTGGATATAACCATGCAAATTTTGTAAAAGAGTCGATTACGACGAAAATGTGCTTGTATGACTTATTTGTAGTCTCCAAAGGACCAAGAAAATCGATATGGTATGTATGAAGCGGCATTGCTTCTTTAGGAATGGGGTGCAATTTCCCTTCTTGTTTACCTAACTTTCGATTCGCGACAATACATGAAACACAATTGGCGTTCGTATCTTTTCATCAATTTTTGGAATGAAAAATTCTCGACAAATTAGCTCCTTTGTCTTCTTTACGGCGAAATGGCCTTTTTCATGTGCACGTCTGATTACGTCTCGCTGCATACGCTTTGGTACCACAACCAACTCGATGTCATCAACCAATTTATGAAGAATGCCTCCTTTCTCGAAGTAATCGTTGTATGTGTGCTTTTCTTTTATAATTTCGGAAATTGCCCTTAAATCTTCATCTTGCTGTTGAGCACGACGTATGGAACTTAGAAAATCTGCTTCTGCTACAATCATAATTGGGTAACGACTGAGGGCGTCTACGTGCCTCATTTGTTGACCACTTCGATGTTCTACTTCTACATCGAGCTACCCTAGTACTCAAATCTTTTTTCTCTAACGTTTTCGCGAAAGCGTTACAGTCAGTAACAAGTTTAAAGTGCAAGCCTAACAAGTACACTCGAAACTTTTTCAGCGCTTCAATAACGGCTAAGATTTCTAGTTCATAACTTGAGTACTTTCGTTCTGCGTCGGAAGTTTTCTTACTACTGTAATATATAGGATGCAACTGGTTGTCATCAGGGCATTTTTGAAGGAGTACTGCCCCATAACCGTCGATAGAGGCGTCAGTATGAACTTCGGTTTTGTATTGCTGATTGAAAATGCCTAACACTGGATTTTTGCTTAATATTTTCTTCAGTGTTTCAAATGCTGAAATTTGTTCGGCGCCTATTTCAAACTTTTTATCTTGCTTAGTCAAATCAGTCAATGGTTTTGCGATCATGGAAAATGAAGGTACGAATTTTCTAAAGTACCCCGCAAGACCCAGGAAACGCTGCAACTGCTTAATATTTTTCGGCAATGGAAACTTACCCAGAGCATCGACTTTGGATGGTGACGGCGGAATCTTTTGGCTCTCTATAACATGGCCAAGAAATTCTACGCGTTTTTTCAAAAAATTACATTTTTTCAAATTTAGCATAAGTCCATAGTCTCTACATTGATTAAGCACTATTTTTAAATTACACAACGCATCATGTTCATTTTCGGCAGGTATGATTATGTCGTCTATGTACGGCAGTGCTATTTCACGTCGCGTAAGATCACGAAAAATTGCGTTAACGTGTCTTTGGAAAATACCAGGCGAGTTCGACAAACCGAATGGCACTTTACAGAACTGATATTGACCACCATGCGTAACAAAAGATGTATATTTGCGGCTAGATTTACACACGGGCACATGAAAAACCCCGTTTTTTAAGTCTATAGTACTAAATATTTTTGCCTTTTGTAAACGATCTAATTGGTCCTCAATTAAAGGCAACGGAAAACGATCTTTAATTATAACTTTGTTAATCTGCCTATAGTCTATGCATAATCGGTGACCACTGTCTCGTTTTTTTACTAGCACTACAGGGCTACTAAACTCCGATTCCGAACTTTCAATTACACCATCTTTTAGCCACTGTTCTATTTGATCATCAACTACACATCTCTGCGTTAATGGAAGTCGACGCGGTCTAAACGATATCGGTGTTTCATCTCGTAGTACAATATTCATTTCAATGTTTGTTGATTTGCATTTCTCCGGCTTATAATTATATACTAAATCACGCACTTCTTGTTTTGCTAACGTACTAGCACTCTCGTCAATGTCGATATCAGCTGTTGTTAGCTCTACATTCATCATAGGAAATACCACTTCGCTCTCAAAGCTATTTTTCTTTATACAAAGTCCATCACGATTAATATGTATTTCGGCTTGAGAACAAAACTCTTCGCCAATTACTAAGTCAATGTCCATGTACTTGGCAGATACCACCAAAAAATTTACGCAAAACAGTTCATTATCGATATTTATTTCAATATTTAGTTTGCCAATTGGTTTTATATTGTTTTCGGATTTTCGTTCGCCAAAACCTACCAAACAAACGTTTTTTTGTTCTAACACAGGTTTACCCAAGGAATTGTACACACTATCGGTCATTATATTAAACTTACTGCCTGTGTCGAACAGAGCAAAATATTTCTGGTTTTCGATAACCACCAACTTGTTCATAATATTATTTTTTGTACACAGGTATCGCGTATTGCTTTTATCACTTTTAGCTTCAGCTTTTGGACAATTCTTCGAAATGTGTCCAAATTGCTTACACTGAAAACACTTTGTACCTTTCTCTTTGTCTTTGCACTCGGAACTTTTGTGATCCTTTGCACCGCAATTATATCAAGTAAATTTATCTTTTTCATATCTGACTACTTTCTTTTCATCTATTTTCAGTTCACTGTTTTTCTTATTACTCTTTCGCATTGTTTCGTATATTTGAATTTTTTCTTTAAATTCTTTCAAATTATGTGCACCATACAAAACAGTTTTATTTATACTCATATCGCGAATACCCTCAATAACGTATTGCATTAAGGCATTTTCTTCAATATTTCCACGCAACGCGAGCTCTTTCATGCACAAAAAATACTCTTGTACACTCTCTTCTGCTTTCATATTTCTTGCGCTTAATTGTTTGTGTATATTTGCACTGTTTACAATAGTTTTAAATTCCTCTGCCAGTGCCGATTTTAGTTTTTGCCAAGATGTTATTCCCCGTTCGCTTTGGATAAATAACTTAGCCAAACCGCGTAGTGATTTTTTTGCAAAAATAAACTTTTGTAGTTCATCCCAACCCATCAAAATTGCTGTTTCCTAGAAATCGCTTAACCATACTGTCACACGGGGTGACATTTAATAAACTTGAACAACCATACATGTACATAGATGAATTTTATTTATAAGATTATTTTATTGAAATTTAATACAAAGCAACATGTCAGAACGGTTCGTGGTACAGATCACTACTGCCCTCTTCTTCTTATTACATCTTTATTCTCATCTTGCATGCACCTGAAGGGTTGCATATTAAAAGTATTTTAGGTAATATAATATTAATTAATTTTGTAAAACAAATCTATTATTCGCGTGACAGTTCGGCCAATCCTGTATCGGAATCGTCCTCGATTTCGCTGGTATCAAGATCTGGACAACTGCGGCACCAAGCTTTCATCCTACCAGATGAAAATGTTGAACTGAATTTTCGGTTCGTGATTTGCATTCCTCGATCTGGTATCGATCTTTACCAAGCTCTTTGGTTACGATGTAGGGGCCTCGATATTTTGGCTCGAGTTTTCGAGACTCCCCAGTAGCGTACGGTTCGTTTTCGACAAGAACAATGTCACCCACATGGTATGACGTTGGCTTTCGGTGTCTAGCATCAAAACGCTGTTTCCATCTTTCACGTTCAGCGTTTACGTTCTTGACGGCTTCTATTCGTTTTTCGGTGATAGATGTTTGCAAATTACTGTCATCGTTGTGTAGCGCAGCTAACATTTGGTTTTGCATGACATCACGAAGTTTGAAATCAAACACGAGTTCATTTGGGCAATACCCGGTCGTTGAGTTTCTCTGGCTGTTAACATGGTTTAAACTTCGATAGTCAATACACAGGCGGTGCTCACCATTCTTTTTCTCAACGAGGACTATCGGAGAAGCATAAGGAGATTGTAAAGGTCGTATTATATCGTTTTTGAGAAACTCTGATAGTATTTCATTAACAATATTACGTTTAGCAAATGCTATGCGATATGGCTTCATACGTATTGGTACTTCTGTCTTAAATTGTATTCGCATTTTTGTTATTCCACACTTACCCAACTCCGACATGGTTTCAGCAAAAACTTCATGATGAGTGTTTAAAAGCGTTGCAACTTTTTCATCAAGGGAAAGTGTGCGCTGCTTATTTTCGATGTGGCATTTGTCGCCTTCGATAACTAGCCGTTTATCATTGCGACACAACACATCACGTCCTAACAATATATTTTCAAGAATTCTGTCGTCGTCGACTATTAGCAAACTAATATCGTATTCATGTCCATCAATGTGTAGAGTAGCTTGCATATTAGAAATACATAAATATTTGCCTCTGGCGAAACCATTTAACATGATCGAACAATTTTTTACGCGACCATTCACCTGTTTAGCAAGTGTTTTTCTAATAAGAGTGCGCGCACTACCGGGATCTACGAGAGATCTAGTTTTATGTTCGTTAATTTCAATGTCTTTCGTCACATCATTACTTGCAACGTTTTCGTCAATTTTATTAACCGTGACAGGTTTTGACATCGAAATATTTTTCTTTGGACACTCACTTGTTTTGTGCGTTGTACGGTTACACACGGAACATCTTTCTTTGCGTTGAGGTTCAGGAGACTGAGTGGCGTAGTGACCGACCTTGGAGCAATTAAAACATTTTACCGATTTCGCGTTTTCTGTTTTTATGTCTTTTAATTTAACGTCTTTGATAGATGGTATCGTATTCGTATTTCTCGGGTTCACATTTACATAGCGTAATTCGTTATATGCCATATAATTATTTATATCGCGTAATAGTTCATTGCAATACAAATATTCGTTTGAAATTTTCTTTTTTAAGTCGGGTTCGTTTATTCCATTTATTATATATCGTGCTATCGCGTTTTCAGGTACACCACCTCTAGTACCTAAAGCTAACATTTTATAATAGTATTCACGCGGATTTTCGTTTTGCGGTCGTTTTGTCAGAGACAATTGAATATGAATGTCTGCAACATTTTCGTTTGTTACAAAATCGTTTAAAAACTTCGATACGAATTGTTGCCATGTAAGAAATATTTCTTGGGAGTCCACCCAATACTTCGCATAACCACAGATTTTTTGCTGCACCGCAAAAACTAATGTTTGTTCATTCCAATCGTAAGCGTTGCGTAACATATCAATGCGTTTAAGGAATTGATACGCGTTTAATGATTTTTCATCTGACGGATTAAATACGGGTAACAGCGTTACCATTTCACGTACATTACCGAATGGATTTTGCGTTTGAGGTGTTATAAACGTTGGCGTATCATTTTGATAATGACTCACGATGGGTCTCACATTCTGTAGATTATTTGTTTGCGTATAATTCGTTGACGTAGCGTAAGCCTGCGGTGGTTGTGATACCACTGGCGCAGTCCACACCATAGGTGCAGAGTACACTTGGTAAATATGTCGTTGTTGATGCGGGCCAGTAGGTAGGTAGGTATGAGTGGCTGTCACCGCTAATCCAGCGACTCACTTAGGCTATTAAGTAGAGGCCCGTTGTGATACCACAAGCTTAACGCTCACTCCCTCTTGCTGAACCATTTAGAATTCTTGACGAAGCTCGTCAAGCATCTTGGGTCTATTTCACCTAATTCTCCAAGGTTCCTAAAAACAGGTGCCCCTAGAAACCGTAGCCTGCTTCTGGCTAGAGCTGGACAGATACAGAGAAGATGCAGGACCGTTTCTTCCTCCTCATAATTTTTGCAGCTTCTACAGCATCTAAAGAAGGGTACTCCAAGACGACCAGCATGGTTGCCTATGAGGCAGTGCCCTGCTAAAGCGCCAATTGCTTGGGAAATATCGTCCCGTTTTAAGGTATAAAGACTACGCGACCGTTTTCGGTCCCATCTAGGCCAAGTCAGCCTTGAGATCCTACAGGTTGTGATATGTGTCCATCTGTCGCTCGCACGAGCATAAGTAGATTCTTTTAAGAGCAGCTTGCAAGTGCCAAAGGGCATACCAATGCGTTCTTTACTGGGAAGAATCTGCTTGGTTGTTCCTTCCCTCGCAAGTTCATCCGCAATGCAGTTACCCTCGATGTCCCTGTGGCCAGGAACCCAAATGAGGTTGAGCCTGTTCTGCTTGGCCATCTCCTGCAGAGATCGGCTGCAATCCAGTACACTTTTTGATCTAATAATAGCTGCGCTCACAGCTCTGATTGCCGCTTGGCTATCACTAAATATAAAGATATCATTGCCTTTCAAAGCGGTCTGTAACAGGTCTATAGCCTCCTTTATGGCTAGAACCTCAGCCTGAAAATCACTACAGTGATCCGGCAGCCGAAAAGAACAGTTCAGAGATAGGTCCTGCGAGTAGACCCCTCCTCCCACTCTGCCATTCAATTTCTAGCCATCTGTGAAGATCGTGAGACTTCCAGGTGGAGTGTAGAAATCTCTCGACCACGCATCCCTATCTGGGATTACCATCGCGAAATTCCTGTCCGGGACCGCAGTATCAACACAACGGTCTGTGTATCCTGCAAGCATTCTATATTTGTTCAGTATGCTTGAGTGCCCACGCAAGCTAGACTCCCATTGACCTGTCTCCCTTAACCGAAGCGCGGCAAGAGCCGCCATTTGCTGACCCACTAAGTCTAAGGGTAAAAGGTCGAGGAAGACATTCAAGGCGTCGCTTGGTGTTGTTCGCAACGCTCCACTAATGCAGATCATACCCGCTCTCTGCACCTTGCTAAGTAGATTGAGATTAGCAGCTCTGCTTAGTGCAGGCCACCAAACGATTGCTCCGTAGAGGAGAATCGGCCTAACCACTGCTGTGTAAATCCAGCGGCAAACGCTTGGATTCAGACCCCATCTCTTCCCAATGGCCCTTTTACAAGAGTATAGGGCCACAGAAGCCTTCTGGTATCGCTGGATCATGTTATTCCTCCAGCTAAGCTTCATGTCCAATGTTACGCCAAGGAACTTGGCCTCCCTCTTTGTGTTCAGACGGATTCCATTAAGTTCCGGCGTAGTTACATGCGGAACTTTATATTTCCTAGTGAAGAGCACCAGCTCCACTTTTTCTGAGTTGACTCTGAGACCACATCGCATGGACCAGTTGCTCACTTCGCGGAGTGTCCCTTGCATCAAGTCACACAGGGTCTGAGGGAATTTGCCCATATATGCAATGGCGATGTCATCTGCATATGCGACAACTCTGGCAGCACCCCATTCCGTCTCCTGCAGGAGAGAGTTAACGGTCAGATTCCATAGAAGAGGTGAAAGTACACCACCCTGCGGCGTACTTCGAGACACCTGTCTCGAAACACGGTTTGCACCGACCTCTGCTGTAATCTTCCTTCCCAAGAGCATTTGCTCTATAAATTCAACCAGGGAGCTCTCTACACCGAGCCCTCCTAAGGCATGTGTTATGGCCTCAGGGCTAATGTTGTTAAAAGCACCCTCAATGTCAAGAAAAGCTACAAGGCAAAATTCCTTGTAACTGAAGGCCCTTTCGATATAGCTCACCAGGGAATGCAGTGCAGTGTCCGTGGACTTTCCCTTAAGGTAGGCGTGCTGATTATTAGACAATAGTCTTTTGTCAATTGTAAGAGAGAGAAAGTTATTTATAAGCCTTTCTAAAGTTTTAAGAACAAAGGATGAGAGACTTATAGGTCTAAAGTCCTTAGTGTTCGCATGTGTTGCTTTTCCAGCCTTGGGTATGAAGACCACAGAAACAGATCTCCATACCGTCGGTACGTAGTTTAGCTTGCAGCATGCTCTAAACATACTCAGTAGCCAATTTGTAGATGTATCAATCGTTGCAACCAATTGAGCCGGTATAATACCATCTGGCCCGGCAGCCTTATAGGGTTTAAAGCTTTTTATCGCCGAAGTGATACTTTCTTTTGAGATAGGGAGATTTACCACTGCGCCCGAAGAGGAACAATCTACTTCCATTGTCTGTAAACTACCAGGAAAGTGTGTGTCGAGAAGTAGTTCGACCGTTTCTTTTCCCGTCGCTGTCCATGAACCATCCTGTCTCTGTAGAGATCCAATTGGGTTTGTTGTACCTGACAAGATTTTTCGTAGTCTGGCGGTTTCGCCAACGCCCTCCACGCTAGTGCAAAAATCCCTCCATGAGGATCTTTTTGCTTCACGCAGGGCTTTTTTGTAGGACCGCAGAACTTGTTTATAGGTCTGCCATTCAGATTCCTGACTCAGCCTTTTCGCCCTGTTAAACTGTCTCCTTCAATCTCTCCGCAGAGAGTCCAGCGCATGGGACCACCAGTGGGGCCTTCGTTTTCCCCACGGTTTGGGATCAGGACAGGCTTTGGCCAGTGCCCGCGAGCAGATCGTGGTAAAGCAGTTTACCATGTCTTCCAATTTCCCAACGGTACTGGGCTCTGCCGGTACCGGACGTGGTAGGTTATTCTCAAGAGTTTCCCTGTAAAGAGTCCAGTCTGTGTTCCTTAGGTTCTTACGAACCTTTGGAGCACCCATGGACATATCTAGAATTGTCTCAATATACCTATGGTCTGAAAACGAGTGTTCGTCGAGAACCTTCCAGTTCATTACCATATCATGCAGATTTTCACTACATAGCGTGAGGTCTATGACCTCCCTACGGTTTTTGACAATAAATGTGGGCTCTGCGCCCCTATTGCAAATTACTAGGTTAGTAGTTAGGAGATAGTTGAAAAGAGACTCACCCCGATTGTTTATGTTGGTGCTTCGCCACTGCACATAGTGGGCGTTAGCATCGCAACCGATAAGAACTAAGCTCGCCGCGTGGTCGCTCATTAGCCTGCGGAGTTGACTTTGAGGGGGATCCTCAGCCTCGTACGCCATGTATGCTGAGGCTACCAGCAAAGACTTCCCTCCAATCTCCAGCAGCGTTGTCGTCATGTCTCCATCACTATAATAGGGTAGAAGAAAAATGTTTAAATCTTTCTTTGCCATTACACAGATTCTTATTTTACCTTTACTACGCTCAACCATTAGCTTATAGCCCACCGCACCTAAACCACAGACCCCCGAGTTATTAACCCAGGGCTCCTGGATAAGTGCGATGTCTACGTCGTCGCCAAGTAGGCGACTCAATAGAGCAGCGGATGCTGCCCTAGAGCGGTGGAGATTTATTTGTAGAACCCTCATTAGAGGTTTCCACCGACTCCTCCACCGCAACGACAGTGACGTTTGCGCTGTCTTCCCCATCGCTGTAAAGCAGCTCCTCCTCGCCATACATCCTATGCATCGCGGATGCCAGGGTCGACTGCGAGGAGGCTCTGCTCTCCGCATCGGAGAAGTCAGCCTCCGGTTCAGGCTCCTCAATGTCCACATCCATTGAGGTGCTTGCTCCGGAGGCGCGCTGCGCATCACCGCGATAGACTCTTAGAGTCACCTCATCTAGGCCGTAGTAGACCCGGCCCTGTCTTTTCTCCAGGAGCTCCAAAGAGTCCCTGTTCAGCGACAGGACCACTTGTCTTGACGGCCCTTCCGGATCCTCTACTTTTAGGACCTTCCAATCACCTGTCGGCAATGTCGGATTCATCACCTGGAGCATCTTTAAAATGTTTTCAGGTGACGATGGTGTGACATGCGGGCCAGTACGTTGGCTGAATATTTTCTACACCAGAACACGGCATTTCACTCGTAGTGTAAACTGTATTTGCATTAAATGGAGACGACACTCTCGTTGGAACAAAACTTTGGGTAACCGCCGGAATGGTAGTTTGGTTTTTATTTTGACGTTCGAATTCTGCTAGCGTTTTTTCTAGAGCACTCACCCGTTGTCTTAAATAGACAGACTCATCGTTAGCACTGTCAAACATTTCGTTTTCTTCGTTTTCTTCTAAACGCGTAATTAATACATTCTTATTGCCAACCGTAGGCAATCCCAGTTTGCGGCATTCATCACGTAGTTCATTTACTTTTAAGCAGCGAAAATTCTTCATTTTTACATAAATTCTCGTTTGTATCAAATCATTTTCAAAAAAAACCGTTTATATCACCAATTTGTAGAGCGTATGTAAACGTTTATACACCTTCGTAGCATATCTTTTCGTTGCGTTTTATCGTCGTTTCGTTTCGTTTTCTCACTTACACCAATTTGCAAAGCGTATGCAAATTATTATCGTATGCAAGCGAGAGCGTTAATATATTTTCCTTTTTTGATCGTAGTATATATTTTTGTTTCGTTTTATCACTTACACCAATTCGCAAAGCGTATGCAAATTGTTATCGTATGCAAGCGAGCCCGTTAATATATTATCCATTTTTGATCGTAGTATATATTTTTGTTTCGTTTTATCACTTACACCAATTCGCAAAGCGTATGCAAATTATTATCGTATGCAAGCGAGAGCGTTAATATATTTTCCTTTTTTGATCGTAGTATATATTTTTGTTTCGTTTTATCACTTACACCAATTCGCAAAGCGTATGCAAATTGTTATCGTATGCAAGCGAGAGCGTTAATATATTTTCTTTTGAATTGACGGTTATTTTAAATTTTTCTTACGCATCGGCGAGAAGTCTCAAATTCCGCGAAGGAGTCTCGGCTCGCACGAATAAGTCCACTGAGTAATATTTTAATTTTAACACTTTTTCACGTTTGTAGGCATAGAATCTTTTGTCCCGGTTCTGAATTTGTCACACGGGGTGACATTTAATAAACTTGAACAACCATATACATAGATGAATTTTATTTATAAGATTATTTTATTGAAATTTAATACAAAGCAACATGTCAGAACGGTTCGTGGTACAGATCACTACTGCCCTCTTCTTCTTATTACATCTTTATTCTCATCTTGCATGCACCTGACGGGTTGCATATTAAAAGTATTTTAGGTAATATAATATTAATTAATTTTGTAAAACAAATCAATTATTCGCGTTACAATACTTCGACAGAAATATTTTCGCTGCCATCGAAATGTCGGACAGAATCTTCGATGTCTCTAAAGTTGATTGCAAATCGTGACATTTGCGTCGGTTCTACCAATGAAGTTGTTTTTGTAACTGCTCTCTCGCCAAGTTCGACGTTCTCCTCTGCATTTCTCCTCCGTTCATTATCGCTGCTTCTTGATTTCGTTCGTTGTGGACATTCGAAAATGATATTACTCGCTGCTGTTTCGTCAAAGCTACGCATAATATCAACGTCATCATTATCGCTGTTGTCGTCAACTCCACATTCGTTTTCGTCGTCGCTGTTCTCGCCGTGTTCTGCTGCAGCACATAATAATGTCGTGTTCTGCAAATTTCGAAAAATATGCAGCTTTACATCGGCTACATTGCTACTTAAACCCAATACGTTACAAATTGAATTCAGATCATTGGTTGTCAAATTGTTTTCGATGTATGCAAACTTCTGTTTGCAGCGGTCGTCGTACTCGTCGAATTGGAATCCTGTAAATTCACGCATGCGTTGTCTGCTCGATCTGTCTCCGTCTGATTCGAATACGAATTTGTGCAGAGCTGTTATGGTTTCTTTTCGGCTTGTACGTAGCTTCGCTCGTACAAATTCAAATTTCTGCAAACTGGTCATTGTTGCAATTTTACGCTTTAATGTTTGATTTTTCTAATGGAAACTTAACCGATCGACTTATTCGCGGCGGCGTTTAGTAATTCGGAAACTTAAATAAAATACTTTTCGCACTATCGGTTCTTGTAAAAAAAATGTTCCGTTCGAGCCCCCAAATATGTAGGACTTTTACTCACTTCTGTATAATCCGTTTTATCAATGATTTAACGAATAGTTTTAGGTTTTACAAAGTTTTATTATTGAATAAAAGTTATTTGAAAAGGTTAAAGAAGTAAATTTGTGATTTAAATGAAAGATAAATTAATTGTATTCGCGTCTTCTCGTCGAGCTTCTTATTTACTTCGCGGTTACATCAAGACTCGTCGGTTCTTTTGTCGGCGTCGAAGTAGTTTTTTTATATCGTAGAAATGTAGTTTTGTAGCAAAGTGGTCAATATGTGGTTTGTATTTAAGGGTTACCAACTATGTTGGGGTTTCCTCAATCCCACAATTCGGCCATCCTGCTGCGCATTCGCCCTCGAATGCGTCGTCGTCATCAGAATAATTTACCCACGGCTTCATGAATTCAGCACAAGTTGAAGTTCGTTTTGGGCCTTCACACTCGCTAGCTTTTACAACGTCGTACGAATTGTTTAACTTTACTTTAACAACACGGTAAGGACCGAAATACTTTGGCTTTAGCTTGAGGCCACCACCAAACTGCGTGCGTTTTATAGCAACTAATTCGTCAATTACGTATTTTTTAGCTTCTTTGCGTCGTAGGTAATACGTTTTTTTGTTTTCGTCTTGTATTTTCAAAATTTGCTTTTTTGCTTGTTGTCTGAGTTCATCTCGTTGTTCTTGATATTGTATACGTATTTCTTCTTCTATAAGGTTTTTAATGTTAAAATCGTCGGGTGTTCGCATCTTTACGCCTATTAGCAACTCAAATGGAGTCATGTCGATGCTTCGATTATAAGTAGAGTTAATGACTTGTTGTACTCTATCTACAAACTTATACCATTTTGTCGGATCGTTTTTGCTGAGCTTCGCTAAAACGCTAGTAATAACACACAAACATTAATCGCTCCACTTGGCCATTAGCTCGAGGTAGACCAGTGGTTATTGTTGTGTGCTGAATTTGTTCTTCTTCGCAATATCGTCGAAAATCTTCGGAAGTAAATGCGGACCCACGGTCAGATATAATCTGAACAGGACTACCAAACGTTATATTTTGTATTTTCAAACGGCTAATTGTTTCTTGCGCTGACGTAGTTTTGGTTGGATATAACCATGCAAATTTTGTAAAAGAGTCGATTACGACGAAAATGTGCTTGTATGACTTATTTGTAGTCTCCAAAGGACCAAGAAAATCGATATGGTATGTATGAAGCGGCATTGCTTCTTTAGGAATGGGGTGCAATTTCCCTTCTTGTTTACCTAACTTTCGATTCGCGACAATACATGAAACACAATTGGCGATGTGCGTTCGTATCTTTTCATCAATTTTTGAAATGAAAAATTCTCGACAAATTAGCTCCTTTGTCTTCTTTACGGCGAAATGGCCTTTTTCATGTGCACGTCTGATTACGTCTCGCTGCATACGCTTTGGTACCACAACCAACTCGATGTCATCAACCAATTTATGAAGAATGCCTCCTTTCTCGAAGTAATCGTTGAATGTCTGCTTTTCTTTTATAATTTCGGAAATTGCCCTTAAATCTTCATCTTGCTGTTGAGCACGACGTATGGAACTTAGAAAATCTGCTTCTGCTACAATCATAATTGGGTAACGACTGAGGGCGTCTACGTGCCTCATTTGTTGACCACTTCGATGTTCTACTTCTACATCGAGCTACCCTAGTACTCAAATCTTTTTTCTCTAACGTTTTCGCGAAAGCGTTACAGTCAGTAACAAGTTTAAAGTGCAAGCCTAACAAGTACACTCGAAACTTTTTCAGCGCTTCAATAACGGCTAAGATTTCTAGTTCATAACTTGAGTACTTTCGTTCTGCGTCGGAAGTTTTCTTACTACTGTAATAGATAGGATGCAACTGGTTGTCATCAGGGCATTTTTGAAGGAGTACTGCCCCATAACCGTCGATAGAGGCGTCAGTATGAACTTCGGTTTTGTATTGCTGATTGAAAATGCCTAACACTGGATTTTCGCTTAATATTTTCTTCAGTGTTTCAAATGCTGAAATTTGTTCGGCGCCTATTTCAAACTTTTTATCTTGCTTAGTCAAATCAGTCAATGGTTTTGCGATCATGGAAAATGAAGGTACGAATTTTCTAAAGTACCCCGCAAGACCCAGGAAACGCTGCAACTGCTTAATATTTTTCGGCAATGAAAACTTACCCAGAGCATCGACTTTGGATGGTGACGGCGGAATCTTTTGGCTCTCTATAACATGGCCAAGAAATTCTACGCGTTTTTTCAAAAAATTACATTTTTTCAAATTTAGCATAAGTCCATAGTCTCTACATTGATTAAGCACTATTTTTAAATTACACAACGCATCATGTTCATTTTCGGCAGGTATGATTATGTCGTCTATGTACGGCAGTGCTATTTCACGTCGCGTAAGATCACGAAAAATTGCGTTAACGTGTCTTTGGAAAATACCAGGCGAGTTCGACAAACCGAATGGCACTTTACAGAACTGATATTGACCGCCATGCGTAACAAAAGATGTATATTTGCGGCTAGATTTACACACGGGCACATGAAAAACCCCGTTTTTTAAGTCTATAGTACTAAATATTTTTGCCTTTTGTAAACGATCTAATTGGTCCTCAATTAAAGGCAACGGAAAACGATCTTTAATTATAACTTTGTTAATCTGCCTATAGTCTATGCATAATCGGTGACCACTGTCTCGTTTTTTTACTAGCACTACAGGGCTACTAAACTCCGATTCCGAACTTTCAATTACACCATCTTTTAGCCACTGTTCTATTTGATCATCAACTACACATCTCTGCGTTAATGGAAGTCGACGCGGTCTAAACGATATCGGTGTTTCATCTCGTAGTACAATATTCATTTCAATGTTTGTTGATTTGCATTTCTCCGGCTTATAATTATATACTAAATCACGCACTTCTTGTTTTGCTAACGTACTAGCACTCTCGTTGTTAGCTCTACATTCATCATAGGAAATACCACTTCGCTCTCAAAGCTATTTTTCTTTATACAAAGTCCATCACGATTAATATGTATTTCGGCTTGAGAACAAAACTCTTCGCCAATTACTAAGTCAATGTCCATGTACTTGGCAGATACCACCAAAAAATTTACGCAAAACAGTTCATTATCGATATTTATTTCAATATTTAGTTTGCCAATTGGTTTTATATTGTTTTCGGATTTTCGTTCGCCAAAACCTACCAAACAAACGTTTGTTTGTTCTAACACAGGTTTACCCAAGGAATTGTACACACTATCGGTCATTATATTAAACTTACTGCCTGTGTCGAACAGAGCAAAATATTTCTGGTTTTCGATAACCACCAACTTGTTCATAATATTATTTTTTGTACACAGGTATCGCGTATTGCTTTTATCACTTTTAGCTTCAGCTTTTGGACTATTCTTCGAAATGTGTCCAAATTGCTTACACTGAAAACACTTTTTACCTTTCTCTTTGTCTTTGCACTCGGAACTTTTGTGATCCTTTGCACCGCAATTATAGCAAGTAAATTTATCTTTTTCATATCTTACTACTTTCTTTTCATCTATTTTCAGTTCACCGTTTTTCTTATTACTCTTTCGCATTGTTTCGTATATTTAAATTTTTTCTTTAAATTCTTTCAAATTATGTGCACCATACAAAACAGTTTTATTTATACTCATATCGCGAATACCCTCAATAACGTATTGCATTAAGGCATTTTCTTCAATATTTCCACGCAACGCGAGCTCTTTCATGCACAAAAAATACTCTTGTACACTCTCTTCTGCTTTCATATTTCTTGCGCTTAATTGTTTGTGTATATTTGCACTGTTTACAATAGTTTTAAATTCCTCTGCCAGTGCCGATTTTAGTTTTTGCCAAGATGTTATTCCCCGTTCGCTTTGGATAAATAACTTAGCCAAACCGCGTAGTGATTTTTTTGCAAAAATAAACTTTTGTAGTTCATCCCAACCCATCAAAATTGCTGTTTCCTCGAAATCGCTTAACCATACTGTCACACGGGGTGACATTTAATAAACTTGAACAACCATACATGTACATAGATGAATTTTATTTATAAGATTATTTTATTGAAATTTAATACAAAGCAACATGTCAGAACGGTTCGTGGTACAGATCACTACTGCCCTCTTCTTCTTATTGCATCTTTATTCTCATCTTGCATGCACCTGAAGGGTTGCATATTAAAAGTATTTTAGGTAATATAATATTAATTAATTTTGTAAAACAAATCTATTATTCGCGTGACAGTTCGGCCAATCCTGTATCGGAATCGTCCTCGATTTCGCTGGTATCAAGATCTGGACAACTCCGGCACCAAGCTTTCATCCTATCAGATGAAAATGTTGAACTGAATTTTCGGTTCGTGATTTGCATTCCAGGTATGTCCTCGATCTGGTATCGATCTTTACCAAGCTCTTTGGTTACGATGTAGGGGCCTCGATATTTTGGCTCGAGTTTTCGAGACTCCCCAGTAGCGTACGGTTCGTTTTCGACAAGAACAATGTCACCCACATGGTATGACGTTGGCTTTCGGTGTCTAGCATCAAAACGCTGTTTCCATCTTTCACGTTCAGCGTTTACGTTCTTGACGGCTTCTATTCGTTTTTCGGTGATAGATGTTTGCAAATTGCTGTCATCGTTGTGTAGCGCAGCTAACATTTGGTTTTGCATGACATCACGAAGTTTGAAATCAAACACGAGTTCATTTGGGCAATACCCGGTCGTTGAGTTTCTCTGGCTGTTAACATGGTTTAAACTTCGATAGTCAATACACAGGCGGTGCTCACCATTCTTTTTCTCAACGAGGACTATCGGAGAAGCATAAGGAGATTGTAAAGGTCGTATTATATCGTTTTTGAGAAACTCTGATAGTATTTCATTAACAATATTACGTTTAGCAAATGCTATGCGATATGGCTTCATACGTATTGGTACTTCTGTCTTAAATTGTATTCGCATTTTTGTTATTCCACACTTACCCAACTCCGACATGGTTTCAGCAAAAACTTCATGATGAGTGTTTAAAAGCGTTGCAACTTTTTCATCAAGGGAAAGTGTGCGCTGCTTATTTTCGATGTGGCATTTGTCGCCTTCGATAACTAGCCGTTTATCATTGCGACACAACACATCACGTCCTAACAATATATTTTCAAGAATTATGTCGTCGTCGACTATTAGCAAACTAATATCGTATTCATGTCCATCAATGTGTAGAGTAGCTTGCATATTAGAAATACATAAATATTTGCCTCTGGCGAAACCATTTAACATGATCGAACAATTTTTTACGCGACCATTCACCTGTTTAGCAAGTGTTTTTCTAATAAGAGTGCGCGCACTACCGGGATCTACGAGAGATCTAGTTTTATGTTCGTTAATTTCAATGTCTTTCGTCACATCATTGCTTGCAACGTTTTCGTCAATTTTATTAACCGTGACAGGTTTTGACATCGAAATATTTTTCTTTGGACACTCACTTGTTTTGTGCGTTGTACGGTTACACACGGAACATCTTTCTTTGCGATGAGGTTCAGGAGACTGAGTGGCGTAGTGACCGACCTTGGAGCAATTAAAACATTTTACCGATTTCGCGTTTTCTGTTTTTATGTCTTTTAATTTAACGTCTTTGATAGATGGTATCGTATTCGTATTTCTCGGGTTCACATTTACATAGCGTAATTCGTTATATGCCATATAATTATTTATATCGCGTAATAGTTCATTGCAATACAAATATTCGTTTGAAATTTTCTGTTTTAAGTCGGGTTCGTTTATTCCATTTATTATATATCGTGCTATCGCGTTTTCAGGTACACCACCTCTAGTACCTAAAGCTAACATTTTATAATAGTATTCACGCGGATTTTCGTTTTGCGGTCGTTTTGTCAGAGACAATTGAATATGAATGTCTGCAACATTTTCGTTTGTTACAAAATCGTTTAAAAACTTCGATACGAATTGTTGCCATGTAAGAAATATTTCTTGGGAGTCCACCCAATACTTCGCATAACCACAGAGTTTTTGCTGCACCGCAAAAACTTATGTTTGTTCATTCCAATCGTAAGCGTTGCGTAACATATCAATGCGTTTAACGAATTGATACGCGTTTAATGATTTTTCATCTGACGGATTAAATACGGGTAACAGCGTTACCATTTCACGTACATTACCGAATGGATTTTGCGTTTGAGGTGTTATAAACGTTGGCGTATCATTTTGATAATGACTCACGATGGGTCTCACATTCTGTAGATTATTTGTTTGCGTATAATTCGTTGACGTAGCGTAAGCCTGCGGTGGTTGTGATACCACTGGCGCAGTCCACACCATAGGTGCAGAGTACACTTGGTGAGAAATATTCGACGTTGGTAAATATGTCGTTGTTGATGCGGGCCAGTACGTTGGCTGAATATTTTCTACACCAGAACACGGCATTTCACTCGTAGTGTAAACTGTATTTGCATTAACTGGAGACGACACTCTCGTTGGAACAAAACTTTGGGTAACCGCCGGAATGGTAGTTTGGTTTTTATTTTGACGTTCGAATTCTGCTAGCGTTTTTTCTAGAGCACTCACCCGTTGTCTTAAATAGACAGACTCATCGTTAGCACTGTCAAACATTTCGTTTTCTTCGTTTTCTTCTAAACGCGTAATTAATACATTCTTATTGCCAACCGTAGGCAATCCCAGTTTGCGGCATTCATCACGTAGTTCATTTACTTTTAAGCAGCGAAAATTCTTCATTTTTACATAAATTCTCGTTTGTATCAAATCATTTTCAAAAAAAACCGTTTATATCACCAATTTGTAGAGCGTATGTAAACGTTTATACACCTTCGTAGCATATCTTTTCGTTGCGTTTTATCGTCGTTTCGTTTCGTTTTCTCACTTACACCAATTTGCAAAGCGTATTTAAATTGTTATCGTATATAAGCGAGAGCGTTAATATATTATCTATTTTTGATCGTAGTATATATTTTAGTTTCGTTTTATCACTTACACCAATTCGCAAAGCGTATGCAAATTGTTATCGTATATAAGCGAGAGCGTTAATATATTATCCATTTTTGATCGTAGTATATATTTTTGTTTCGTTTTATCACTTACACCAATTCGCAAAGCGTATGCAAATTGTTATCGTATGCAAGCGAGAGCGCTAATCTATCTTCTTTTTTTGATCGTAGTATATATTTTTGTTTCGTTTTATCACTTACACCAATTCGCAAAGCGTATGCAAATTATTATCGTATGCAAGCGAGAGCGTTAATATATTTTCCTTTTTTGATCGTAGTATATATTTTTGTTTCGTTTTATCACTTACACCAATTCGCAAAGCGTATGCAAATTGTTATCGTATGCAAGCGAGAGCGTTAATATATTTTCTTTTGAATTGACGGTTATTTTAAATTTTTCTTACGCATCGGCGAGAAGTCTCAAATTCCGCGAAGGAGTCTCGGCTCGCACGAATAAGTCCACTGAGTAATATTTTAATTTTAACACTTTTTCACGTTTGTAGGCATAGAATCTTTTGTCCCGGTTCTGAATTTGTCACACGGGGTGACATTTAATAAACTTGAACAACCATATACATAGACGAATTTTATTTATAAGATTATTTTATTAAAATTTAATACAAAGCAACATGTCAGAACGGTTCGTGGTACAGATCAATACTGCCCTCTTCTTCTTATTACATCTTTATTCTCATCTTGCATGCACCTGACGGGTTGCATATTAAAAGTATTTTAGGTAATATAATATTAATTAATTTTGTAAAACAAATCAATTATTCGCGTGACTATACTTCGACAGAAATATTTTCGCTGCCATCGAAATGTCGGACAGAATCTTCGATGTCTCTAAAGTTGATTGCAAATCGTGACATTTGCGTCGGTTCTACCAATGAAGTTGTTTTTGTAACTGCTCTCTCGCCAAGTTCGACGTTCTCCTCTGCATTTCTCCTCCGTTCATTATCGCTGCTTCTTGATTTCGTTCGTTGTGGACATTCGAAAATGATATTACTCGCTGCTGTTTCGTCAAAGCTACGCATAATATCAACGTCATCATTATCGCTGTTGTCGTCAACTCCACATTCGTTTTCGTCGTCGCTGTTCTCGCCGTGTTCTGCTGCAGCACATAATAATGTCGTGTTCAGCAAATTTCGAAAAATATGCAGCTTTACATCGGCTACATTGCTACTTAAACCCAATACGTTACAAATTGAATTCAGATCATTGGTTGTCAAATTGTTTTCGATGTATGCAAACTTCTGTTTGCAGCGGTCGTCGTACTCGTCGAATTGGAATCCTGTAAATTCACGCATGCGTTGTCTGCTCGATCTGTCTCCGTCTGATTCGAATACGAATTTGTGCAGAGCTGTTATGGTTTCTTTTCGGCTTGTACGTAGCTTCGCTCGTACAAATTCAAATTTCTGCAAACTGGTCATTGTTGCAATTTTACGCTTTAATGTTTGATTTTTCTAATGGAAACTTAACCGATCGACTTATTCGCGGCGGCGTTTAGTAATTCGGAAATTTAAATAAAATACTTTTCGCACTATCGGTTCTTGTAAAAAAAATGTTCCGTTCGAGCCCCCAAATATGTAGGACTTTTACTCACTTCTGTATAATCCGTTTTATCAATGATTTAACGAATAGTTTTAGGTTTTACAAAGTTTTATTATTGAATAAAAGTTATTTGAAAAGGTTAAAGAAGTAAATTTGTGATTTAAATGAAAGATAAAATAATTGTATTCGCGTCTTCTCGTCGAGCTTCTTATTTACTTCGCGGTTACATCAAGACTCGTCGGTTCTTTTGTCGGCGTCGAAGTAGTTTTTTATTTCGTAAAAATGTAGTTTTGTAGCAAAGTGGTCAATATGTGGTTTGTATTTAAGGGTTACCAACTATGTTGGGGTTTCCTCAATCCCACATACACAATTATTATGATTAACGTACTCATGCCACACTGCTTTCGACAATCTTGAAAATTTTAAGAAAAATTAAGTTGCTTCAAAATCGATTGGGTTTATACTCAAATGTGTGGAAATACATATATATTCATGTACATATACAAAATAAGAACTCGATTAAAAATGATGAAATTTTTGCAAATAAAATCCAAATGACCCATTGTTATGAGTAGCGTACTCATACCACATTGCTTTCGACAATCTTGAAAATTATTAGGAAAATTAAGTTGATACAAAATCGGTCGCGTTTAAACTCAAATGTGTGGAAATACACATATATTCATGTACATATACAAAATAAGAACTCGATTAAAAATGATGAAATTTTTGCAAATAAAATCCAAATGACCCATTGTTATGAGTAGCGTACTCATACCACATTGCTTTCGACAATCTTGAAAATTATTAGGAAAATTAAGTTGATACAAAATCGGTCGCGTTTAAACTCAAATGTGTGGAAATACACATATATTCATGTGCATATACAAAATAAGAACTCGATTAAAGATAATGAAATTTTTGCAAATAAAATCCAAATGACCTATTGTTATGAGTAGCGTACTCATACCACATTGCTTTCGACAATCTTGAAAATTATAAGAAAAATTAAGTTGCTCCAAAAGCGGTCGGGGTTAGACTCAAATGTGTGGAAAAACATATATATTCACGTGTACAAAATAAGAACTCGATTAAAGATGATGAAATTTTGCAAATCAAATCCATATATACAATTTTTATGATTAACGTACTCATGCCACATTGCTTTCGACAATCTTGAAAATTTTAAGAAAAATAAAGTTGCTCCAAAATCGATCGGGTTTATACTGAAATGTGTGGAAATACATATATATTCATGCACATATACAAAATAAGAACTCGATTAAAAATAAGGTAATTTTGTAAATAAAATCCAAATGACCCATTGTTATGAGTAGCGTACTCATACCACATTGCTTTCGCCAATCTTAAAAATTATTAGGAAAATTAAGTTGCTCCAAAATCGCTCGCGTTTAAACTCAAATGTGTGGAAATACCTATATATTCATGCACATATACAAAATAAGAACTCGATTAAAATTAATGTAATTTTGTAAATAAAATCCAAATGACCCATTGTTATGAGTAGCGTACTCATACAACATTGCTTTCGCCAATCTTGAAAATTATTAGGAAAATTAAGTTGATACAAAATCGGTCGCGTTTAAACTCAAATGTGTGGAAATACACATATATTCATGTGCATATACAAAATAAGAACTCGATTAAAAATGATGAAATTTTTGCAAATAAAATCCAAATGACCCATCGTTATGAGTAGCGTACTCATACCACATTGCTTTCGCCAATCTTGAAAATTATTTAGAAAATTAAGTTGATACAAAATCGGTCGCGTTTAAACTCAAATGTGTGGAAATACATATATATTCAAGTGCATATACAAAATAAGAACTCGATTAAAAATAATGAAATTTTTGCAAATAAAATCCAAATGACCCATTGTTATGAGTAGCGTATTCATTCCACATTGCTTTCGCCAATCTTGAAAATTATTAGTAAAATAAAGTTGCTCCAAAATCGGTCGCGTTTAAACTCAAATGTGTGGAAATACATATATATTGATGTGTACAAAATAAGAACTCGATTAAAGATGATGAAATTTTGCAAATAAAATCCATATATACAATTTTTATGATTAACGTACTCATGCCACATTGCTTTCGACAATCTTGAAAATTTTAAGAAAAATTTAGTTGCTCCAAAATCGATCGGGTTTATACTCAAATGTGTGGAAATACATATGTATATATTCATGCACATATACAAAATAAGAACTCGATTAAAAATAAGGTAATTTTGTAAATAAAATCCAAATGACCCATTGTTATGAGTAGCGTACTCATACCACATTGCTTTCGACAATCTAAAAAATTTTAACAAAAATTTAGTTGCTCCAAAATCGGTCGGGCTTAGACTCAAATGTGTGGAAATACATATATATTCACGTGTACAAAATAAGAACTCGAATAAAGATGTTGAAATTTTTGCAAAAAAGTCCATTTGACACATTGTTATGAGTAGCGTACTCATACCACATTGCTTTCGACAATCTTGAAAATTTTAAGAAAAATTAAGTTGCTTCAAAATCGATCGGGTTTATACTCAAATGTGTGGAAATACATATATATTCATGTACATATACAAAATAAGAACTCGATTAAAAATGATGAAATTTTTGCAAATAAAATCCAAATGACCCATTGTTATGAGTAGCGTACTCATACCACATTGCTTTCGACAATCTTGAAAATTATTAGGAAAATTAAGTTGATACAAAATCGGTCGCGTTTAAACTCAAATGTGTGGAAATACACATATATTCATGTACATATACAAAATAAGAACTCGATTAAAAATGATGAAATTTGTGCAAATAAAATCCAAATGACCCATTGTTATGAGTAGCGTACTCATACCACATTGCTTTCGACAATCTTGAAAATTATAAGAAAAATTAAGTTGCTCCAAAATCGATCGGGTGTATACTGAAATGTGTGGAAATACATATATATTCATGCACATATACAAAATAAGAACTCGATTAAAAATAAGGTAATTTTGTAAATAAAATCCAAATGACCCATTGTTATGAGTAGCGTACTCATACCACATTGCTTTCGCCAATCTTGAAAATTATTAGCAAAATTAAGTTGCTCCAAAATCGCTCGCGTTTAAACTCAAATGTGTGGAAATACCTATATATTCATGCACATATACAAAATAAGAACTCGATTAAAATTAAGGTAATTTTGTAAATAAAATCCAAATGACCCATTGTTATGAGTAGCGTACTCATACAACATTGCTTTCGCCAATCTTGAAAATTATTAGGAAAATTAAGTTGATACAAAATCGGTCGCGTTTAAACTCAAATGTGTGGAAATACACATATATTCATGTGCATATACAAAATAAGAACTCGATTAAAAATGATGAAATTTTTGCAAATAAAATCCAAATGACCCATCGTTATGAGTAGCGTACTCATACCACATTGCTTTCGCCAATCTTGAAAATTATTTAGAAAATTAAGTTGATATAAAATCGGTCGCGTTTAAACTCAAATGTGTGGAAATACATATATATTCAAGTGCATATACAAAATATGAACTCGATTAAAAATAATGAAATTTTTGCAAATAAAATCCAAATGACCCATTGTTATGAGTAGCGTATTCATTCCACATTGCTTTCGCCAATCTTGAAAATTATTAGGAAAATAAAGTTGCTCCAAAATCGGTCGCGTTTAAACTCAAATGTGTGGAAATACATATATATTGATGTGTACAAAATAAGAACTCGATTGAAGATGATGAAATTTTGCAAATAAAATCCATATATACAATTTTTATGATTAACGTACTCATGCCACATTGCTTTCGACAATCTTGAAAATTTTAAGAAAAATTAAGTTGCTCCAAAATCGATCGGGTTTATACTCAAATGTGTGGAAATACATATGTATATATTCATGCACATATACAAAATAAGAACTCGATTAAAAATAAGGTAATTTTGTAAATAAAATCCAAATGACCCATTGTTATGAGTAGCGTACTCATACCACATTGCTTTCGCCAATCTTGAAAGTTATTAGGAAAATTAAGTTGCTCCAAAATCGCTCGCGTTTAAACTCAAATGTGTGGAAATACATATACATATATTCATGCACATATACAAAATAAGAACTCGATTAAAATTAAGGTAATTTTGTAAGTAAAATCCAAATGACCCATTGTTATGAGTAGCGTACTCATACCACATTGCTTTCGCCAATCTTGAAAATTATTAGGAAAATTAGGTTGATACAAAATCGGTCGCGTTTAAACTCAAATGTGTGGAAATACATATATATCCACGTGTACAAAATAAGAACTCGATTAAAGATGATGATATTTTGCAAATAAAATCCATATATACAATTTTTATGATTAACGTACTCATGCCACATTGCTTTCGACAATCTTGAAAATTTTAAGAAAAACTAAGTTGCTCCAAAATCGATCGGGTTTATACTCAAATGTGTGGAAATACATATATCTTCATGTACATATACAAAATAAGAACTCGATTAAAAATGATGAAACTTTTGCAAATAAAATCCAAATGACCCATTGTTATGAGTAGCGTACTCATACCACATTGCTTTCGACAATCTTGAAAATTATTAGGAAAATTAAGTTGCTCCAAAATCGATCGGGCTTAAACTCGAATGTGTGGAAATACATATATATCCACGTGTACAAAATAAGAACTCGATTAAAGATAATGAAATTTTTGCAAATAAAATCCAAATGACCTATTGTTATGAGTAGCGTACTCATACCACATTGTTTTCGACAATCTTGAAAATTATAAGAAAAATTAAGTTGCTCCAAAAGCGGTCGGGGTTAGACTCAAATGTGTGGAAAACCATATATGTTCACGTGTACAAAATAAGAACTCGGTTAAAGATGACGAAATTTTGCAAATCAAATCCATATATACAATTTTTATGATTAACGTACTCATGCCACATTGCTTTCGACAATCTTGAAAATTTTAAGAAAAATTAAGTTGCTCCAAAATCGATCGGGTTTATACTCAAATGTGTGGAAATACATATATATTCATGCACATATACAAAATAAGAACTCGATTAAAAATAAGGTAATTTTGTAAATAAAATCCAAATGACCCATTGTTATGAGTAGCGTACTCATACCAATCTTAAAAATTATTAGGAAAATTAAGTTGCTCCAAAATCGCTCGCGTTTAAACTCAAATGTGTGGAAATACATATATATTCATGCACATATACAAAATAAGAACTCGACTAAAATTAAGGTAATTTTGTAAATAAAATCCAAATGACCCATTGTTATCAGTAGCGTACTCATACCACATTGCTTTCGCCAATCTTGAAAATTATTAGGAAAATTAGGTTGATAAAAAATCGGTCGCGTTTAAACTCAAATGTGTGGAAATACACATATATGTATTCATGTAGGTTTTATAATGAAACACCGATAAATTTAATGATTTATATAAAAATGTTTAATGTAGTATATTTGTAAGTAGTTTTAAGTATTTAACATAGTTCACTTAGGTTAGACAATTAGTTATGGTTTTAGTTATTTAGCATGCATTACACATACACATAGTTCACTTAGTCTTTAGCAGTTAGTATAAACAAATAGATACATACTTATGTATGTAGGTATTTCATTAATTAATTAATATGGAATTAGAGTTTAAATTAATCACTTTACCCTCGCTTTACTTGAGAGTCTGGAGTTACCACCGGTCGGTTGAAGTCGTTAGCGCGAACTGCCTTTTGGCCTTTTGCCTCTGTCGCGTTCACCTCGTGACGCGTGCCAATATGTTTCATTTGTTTGTATGTTTGTATGTCGATTGTCTTCTTGTGTCTTTTCTTGTGTATGACTGAATCTGATGCTTATGAGTCGTTTTCTAATTATGTGTGTCTGTTCATATGTTTGACTGAGATGGGTGTTTGTACGTTCTACTGACCTGTATGTTTGTAGTGCGTATGCAGTTATAGGGTGCTTGCTACAATTCCTACATCTCGGCCATACCTGACAACGCGTTCGCCCACGAACGTAGTTACCATTTTTTCATATTGTCAGCTGAAGATGACGTCGCCCGAGGCCCCTCGCAGTTCCCCACTCTCTCAACTTCATAACGGTCATGGTTGAATTTTTTAACTACTTTATACGGCCCCAAAAATTTCGGTCGTAATTTCATACCTACGCCAAACTGTGTCCGCTTTATTGCTACCAGATCATTTATTTTATACTGCGTTCCAGGTTTCCTAGTTTTATTGTATGTTTTTCTATTCTCCTCTTGTACTTTTTGTATATTCTTTTTAGCTGTTTCTCTTAAAATATCTCTTTCTTCATTGAAACTGTTGACTACTTCCTTCTCTAAAATTTCCTTCAACCTTAGGTCCTCTTTGACTCGCATTTCGCACCCTGTTAGCAACCTAAACGGAGAAACTGAAGTACTACGACTCGGGGTATTATTTATATACTGTTGGACTTGTCCAACATACTTATACCACTGCCCTGGATTTGCATGAACTAACTTTGCCAACATTGGTACTACTACACGGTGCATTCTTTCTACTTGTCCATTTCCTCTAGGGACACCAGTAGTAATCGACAAGTGTTGTATGCCATTGCTCTCACAATAGTTCTCAAAACTATGTGACGTAAAAGCTGCTCCCCTATCAGTTATAATTCTCTGCGGATTTCCAAATATCGACGCTTGTTTTGTTAATCGGTCTAAAACTCCTTCTGAACCTGTATCCTTTGTGGGATAGAGCCACACAAACTTCGAAAATGCATCTACCACAACTAATATGTAGCTGTACTGTTTGCCCGTAGCCGTCATAGGTCCTACGTGGTCTATATGATACGTTCCTAGTGGATGACCTTCCTTATCAATCGGTGATAGGAAACACTCTTTCTTGCCACCTTTAGCGTTTGTTACTAAACACTCTACGCAATTTCCAACTATCTTTTTTACTTTCGACTCTATTTCTGAAATATAATACTCTTTCTCCACGCAATCTCGGGTCCTCTTGACTGAGAAATGTCCTTGCCTATGCGCGATCTGTATCACTTCTTCCTCTAAGGAATTCGGAACTACTATCAATTCTTTGTTCTGGTCTTTGCATAGTATATCATGATGGATGTAAAAATCTTCGTAGCTGGTAGTTTCTAATATTTTTCGTATAGCACGAGTCCATTTATCGTCTAACTGAGCTTCTTTCAGCCTATGCCGTAGTGAGTCGTTTATCAGCATGCAGCTTAGTCTGCTAAGTGCATCAGCGTGTTTCATTCGCGTACCCGACCTATGTTCGACTGTATAGTTGAACTCCTGAAGGAACATTGCCACCTAGCGATTCGCGTCGGTACATCCTTCTTCTTTAACGTCATTGCAAACGCATTGCAATCTGTCACAATTTTAAATGGCAACCCTACCACGTAAACCCTCCACTTCTTAAACGCTTCCACTATTAGTAAAACCTCTAGCTCGTAAGAGTAGTAGTTTTCTTCCGATGGTTTTGTCTTTCGGCTCATGTACATAACCGGATGAAACTGTTGGTCCTCTGGCTCCTGCTGTAAAAGTACAGCTCCATAGCCGTATTTAGACGCATCTGTATGTATTTCTGTAACGCCCTTCGGATCATACAGCTTCAACACCGGAGACTGTACAAGAGCCTCCTTAAGTTGCTTAAAAGCGATAGTTTGCTCGTCTCCCCACTTAAAGTTTACATTTTTCCTCAGTAAATCAGTCAATGGTTTTGACATCAAAGCGTAGTTTTTAATAAATCTACGAAAGTAGGATGTTAACCTCACAAACCTCTGAACTCCCTTTTGATCTTTTGGTATCTTGAATGTTTCTACTGCTCGCGTTTTTTCTAGTGACGGTCTCACTGTATTATTTTCGATAATATAACCGAGAAAATCGACCTTCCGTTTCAGAAAACTACATTTCTTCCACTTGATACGAAGCCCTGCCTTTTCTGCTACTTTCAGAACCTTTTCTAATTTCGAAATACCTTCTGTCTCGTCTGCCGATGGAATGATCAAATCATCCATGTAAATAACGATAGTTCCGTCATTGATCAATTCCCTAAATATCGCGTTTATGTACCTGCAAAAAACAGCTGGTGAATTCGATATTCCGAACGGTACGTATAGAAATTCGTACTGTCCCCTATTTGTCACAAATGCAGTGTATTTCCGTAAACTTTCTTCCACGGGCACATGGAAAAATCTATTTTCCAAATCCAATGTTGTAAACACCTTAGACCCTTGTAATCTCTCGATTACCTCGTCCATTAGTGCCATTGGAAAATTATCGCGTACAACCTTCTCATTTAGTTTCCGGTAATCACAACAAAGTCGTTTAGTTCCGTCTTTCTTACCTACCAACACTACTGGAGAAGCATAATTTGAATTACTTGGAGTAATTATACCCTCTTGTAACCACGTTTTTATCTGCATTTCGATAAACTTGCCGTCCTCATACGACGTCCTTCTAGGATGCTGAAATACTGACACATCATCTGTTAGAACAATTTTCATCTGTACAGGAGACTCTATACACTTCAGTGGTGCGTACTGTCTGACTTTGCTTTTATTAAGGTGCTCTATGTCCAACTTTGAATCTGGAAGCAGGTCTTCTATTGAAAACTATCGTGGTATAGCTAAACTCTCTTCTATCCCGAAGTTGTTTGAAGCTATTGTTACCAATCAAATGACTTATCCGATTTCCTCAATAATAGCAAATTGCCAACATGGCTTCTGTAAGGGCAAATCAACCATTACAAATTTACTTGAATTTACCACCCATGTTTCAAATGGGTTTAGGGAATGCATTGATACTGATGTTATATATACCGATTTCAGTAAAGCATTTGACAAAGTATGTCACTCTTTACTCATCCGTAAACTAGATCTGCTTGGTTTTCAACCTGGTATCCTCTGTTGGATGTCTTCTTATCTCTCCGGTAGGACGCAAAAGGTAGTTTTTAAAAATTTTCATTCTGGGATCATCGATGTTTCCTCGGGAGTTCCTCAGGGCAGCCACCTCGGACCGATTCTGTTCCTGCTATTCATAAACGACATTTCTATAGTAGTAAAGTATTCTAAAATATTGACGTACGCGGATGATGTTAAACTTTTTAAGACTTATGCCTCGGCTGAAGAAAGATCCTTGCTACAGCAAGATTTGGACAGCATAGTCCATTGGTGCAGCATTAATTATATGCCGCTTAACCTTAACAAATGTAAATTCATGTGCTTTTCTCGACGAACCATTCAGCCGGCCTCCTACAAAATAAATAACTACCTCCTAGATCATGTCAACAGTTCTGTTGACCTGGGTGTTGGTATAGATTGTAAACTCAATTTTAATTTTCATATTAGTTCCACCGTTAATAAAGCAAGGGGTGTGCTGGCTTTTCTAAAGCGTTGGTCAAAGGAATTCCGCGACCCGTATATAACTAAAACACTTTTTACTTCATTGGTAAGACCAATACTGGAGTATGGTTCCATAGTTTGGAATCCTCGTTATCAGGTCCACTCAGACCAACTAGAGTCAATACAAAAACAATTCTTACTTTTTGCTTTAAGAAATCTTCGATGGGATTCGCCATACAATCTTCCCCCTTACACTAGTCGTTTAAAACTTATTAATCTTCCTACTCTTTCGAGTCGCAGAGAAATGTTAGGTATAATATTTCTGGTAAAATTAGTCAATGGATGGATCTCAAGTCCATTTCTTCTAGAGCAAATTAATTTTAATGTACCCTCCCGTGCAACGAAAAACTTTAAACCACTTTTCTTGAAACTATGCAGAACTAACTTTGAGTTGAATGAACCGTTTCGTGTTTTATTCCGAGACTTTAACAATCATTCCAGCACCTTTCATGTATCGGACTCACTTTTTATAATTAAAAGAACTGTTCTATCCTCTCTTAATAACAGCTAACGATCCAATTTTCTTACTTTGCATTTCTCTAACTTTGTATTCGGCTGATGAATTCTTATTCTGTAGCTGAGCAGCTTGGGATCTCGACGCTTAACAAACTTTCTTCTGTCACGACTCGGCACCTAAGATTTGTATATTTAAAAAACATCCGTACGTTATGCGGATTGAGCCCCTCGTGTCGGTTGGGCGGGAAAGTGGGTTTCCGTTGGGTTATAATAATATAATAATAATAAAAATGATGAAATGTTTGCAAATAAAATCCAAATGACCCATTGTTATGAGTAGCGTACTCATACCACATTGCTTTCGCCAATCTTGAAAATTATTAGGAAAATTGAGTTGCTCCAAAATCGTTCGCGTTTAAACTCAAATGTGTGAAAATACATATATATTCATGTATACAAAATAAGAACTCGATTAAAAATGATGAAATTTTTGCAAATAAAATCCATATGACCAGTTTTTATGATTAACGTACTCATGCCGCATTGCTTTCGACAATCTTGAAAATTATAAGAAAAATTATGTTGCTCCAAAAGCGGTCGGGGTTAGACTCAAATGTATGGAAATACATATATATTCACGTGAACAAAATAAGAACTCGAATAAAGATGATGAAGTTTTTGCAAAAAAATCCATATAACCCATTGTTATGAGTAGCGTACTCGTACGACATTGCTTTCGACAATCTTGAAAATTTGAACAAAAATTAACTTGCTCCAAAATCGGTCGGGTTTAGACTCAAATGTGTGGAAATACATATATATTCACGTGAACAAAATAAGAGCTCGAATAAAGATGATGAAATTTTTGCAAAAAAATCCATATGACGCATTGTTATGAGTAGCATACTCATACTAAATTGCTTTCGACAATCTTGAAAATTTGAACAAAAATTAAGTAGCTCCAAAATCGGTCGCGTTTAAACTCAAATGTGTGGAAATACATATATATTCATGTATACAAAATAAGAACTCGATTAAAAATTATGAAATTTTTGCAAATCAAATCCATATGACCAATTTTTATGACTAACGTACTCATGCCACATTGCTTTCGACAATCTTGAAAATTATAAGAAAAATTAAGTTGCTCCAAAAGCGGTCGGGGTTAGACTCAAATGTGTGGAAATAAATATATATTCACGTGTACAAAATAAGAACTCGATTTAAGATGATGAAATTTTGCAAATAAAATCCATATGTCGAATTTTTATGATTAACGTACTCATGCCACATTGCTTTCGACATTCTTGAAAATTTTAAGAAAAGTTCAGTTGCTCCAAAATCGATCGGTTTTATACTTAAAGGTATGGAATTACATATGAATATATCTACGTGTACAAAATAAGAACTCGATTAAAGCTGATAAAATTTTTGCAAATGAAATCCATATGACCCATTGTTATGAGTAGCGTACTTATGACACATGGCTTTCGACAATCTTGAAAATTATAAGAAAAATTAAGTTGTACCAAAATCTGTCGGGTTTAGACTCAAATGTGTGGAAATACATATATATCCACGTGTACAAAATAAGAACTCGATTAAAGATGATGAAATTTTTGCAAGTAAAATTCATTCGACCCATTGTTATGAGTTTCGTACTCATACCACATTGCTTTCGCCAATCTTGGAAATTATTAGGAAAATTAAGTTGCTCCAAAATCGGTCGCGTTTAAACTCAAATGTGTGGAAATACATATATATTCATGTATACAAAATAAGAACACACATTTGATGAAATTTTTGCAAATAAAATCCATATGACCAATTTTTATGATTAACGTACTCATGCCACATTGCTTTCGACAATCTTGAAAATTTTAAGAAAAATTTAGTTACTCCAAAATCGACCGGGTTTATACTCAAATGTGTGGAAATACATATATATTGATGTATACAAAATAAGAACTCGATTAAAAATGATGAAATTTTTGCAAATAAAATCCATGTGATCAATTTTTATGATTAACGTACTCATGCCACATTGCTTTCGACAATCTTGAAAATTTTAAGAAAAATTTAGTTACTCCAAAATCGACCGGGTTTATACTCAAATGTGTGGAAATACATATATATTGATGTATACAAAATAAGAACTCGATTAAAAATGATGAAATTTTTGCATATAAAATCCATGTGACCAATTTTTATGATTAACGTACTCATGCCACATTATTATTATTATTATTATTAAAATCTAATATTACAATATAAAATTATAATTTTGCTGAGAAGCCATAGCATCACAGGCCTTAGGCTAGTTAATAAAATAGTAAACTTAAAAATTATGTATTTACATATTTACATTGTGGCTTAAAAATAATATTTGCGATAACATGAAACTGTGAAAGGTATAAGAATTTTTACTATTAAATTAAAACAATTAGGGAAGGAAATATATATTGTAATTTACAATAGTGAAAACAGTGACTTAAATTAGATAATAGAGTTTGCTTAATTTAAGAAATTCGGTAATAGTTTTATATTTTCATTACTAGGTTCAGATAACAAATTCAAAGGATTTTTGTTCTTGAAAATTCTGTTTCTTATTTAACTAAATTCATGACAATTTAAAAGAATGTGTTTTACTGAGGCTACTTCTGAACCATTACAAAAGTCGCATATATCCAAGTAAGCTCTATCCAAAAGATGCTGATGAGTCAGTCGAGTGTGTCCAAGTCTCAGTCGCAAAAATTTAACATGATCTTGCCTTTTTGAGTCTGATTGAGCTGAATAAAATTTAATTTTGGTGATATTAATTTGGTTGGAATTTATTCTTTGGTACCAGGGAGAGGTTCTGTTAAAAATTCTAACGTAATTATTGGTAAAATTATTTTTTATAAATTTAATAACATCTGCAGGGTTGTAATTCGCACTTGTTATAAGTGGCAATGTATGTGCTTCCTTAGCTGTGTGATCTGCATACTCATTGCCTGTTATATTGACATGGCCAGGAACCCAAAGTAAAGTAATCTTTGGAAAGTGATTTATTAATAAATTTCTAATTTGTTTAGAGTAAATATTTTGATTGTTAATGTTTTTAATTGATTCAACTGCTGCTAAAGAATCTGAGCAAATGATGAATTTTTCATTTCTGCCTTTAATTAGGAATAATGCTTCTAAAATTGCTTTTAATTCTGCTGTATAAACAGAGCTATAAGTAGGAAGCCTGGCAAGTTTTAAAGTAGTATTTTCTGTCGTTACACTAAGTGTTGTATTTCCATTCATTTTAGACCCATGAGTAAAAATGAATTCGTAGTTTTTGAATATATTCCGAATAAAATTAAATTTACTGCGGTAGATCTCTGGAGTTGTTGAAGTTTTTCTCATATGGCTTAAGCTTGTGTTAATACAACTATTATTAAAAAACCAAGGTGAGAATTTTTCGGTGGGAATTTTTGTTGAGTTGTATGGTATTTCATTAATTTTGCATAATTCAATACACTTTTCTATTGCCGATTTATATTTATATATTCTTTTTGACGAAGTAACTTTTCTGATAACATTTGACAATATATTATTGCCTTGTAATAAAAACTTAAAAAGTTTTATAACAGAGCTAATACTTCTATTTTCAATTGGCATAATTTTTGATTCAAATAATAAATTATTTATATTTGTGGTGCGATACGCTCCCATCGAAAGTCGAATAGCTGAGTTATATATTGGTTTTAAACTTTTTAAGTGTGAATACGCTTCCTGCCCCTACAGAAATAATCCATAGTCTATTTTTGACATCATTATAGCATTTGTTACCGTACTAACAATTAACGGGCTGCAATTGTAACTATTACTTGAAAGACATTTTATTACATTTATACTACCGTTGAGTGCTTTTTTCAGTTTTGTAATATGGTTTTTCCAGTTATATTTTTTATTGAAAACTATGCCTAATATTTTTAATTCGTCTACATTTGAAATTGGAGAGTTGTTAATCGTAATTTTTACTTCACAATTTTTTTTCCTGCAAATATGAATTTGCTTACATTTTTTTTCAGATAATTGAGCACCTGAGTACTTACCCCAAGTATTAATGTCATTAAATAGTGTATTAATTTCTATTGATTGATTCTTCGTTTTGCCTGGTTTAATGATGGGATGAAAATCATCGGCATATGCACAAAAACTGATACGTTTATGGATTGAAAGTGTCTCGCAAAGCTTATTGTAAGCTACTAAAAATAGCACAACTGATAATGGTGATCCTTGCGGAACACCATTATCTACGCTGAAAGATTGGGAATATGTATAGTCAATACGGACCCTGATCTTTCTGTTGGTCATAAAATTTTTTACATAATTAATAATTTTCTTCCCTACTTTCCATTTCAATAATTGATCAATAACCGCATGCACACCAATTCTATCAAATGATTTTTTAAAATCTAAGGATAAAATTGAAATATGGCTATGAGTTGAAAGTGATTTGCTTACTAAATAGTCAATGTATAAAAGATTGTGAGTTACTGATTGTCCTTTTTTAAATCCTGTTTGATGAATGTTTAAAAGATGCTTTGAATTTAAATACGACCAACGCCTATTCGCAATAATTTTATCCATTACTTTAGAAATACAAGGATTTAATGAGATAGGTCTACATATATGAATTTACATCGGTTTTTATAGAATTGGGTTTCAATATGGGAATGACCGTACTGCTTTTAAAGATATGTGGGGAATAATTGTCAAAGATGTTATTAAATAAGTTAATAAGTCTAATTTTAACATTTCTCGAAAGATTTGCTATCATCGGATATGAAATCCGGTCGTGGCCTGGAGTAGTTCCCTTTAGTTTCTTTAAAGCCATTTCAAATTCAACAAATGTAATTCTCTTTTCTATAAAATTTGCTTCTTTGCTAGGAATTATGCAATTCGGTAAATATGTTGATGTTTTTGATGTACGAAAAGAATCTGAAAATTTTTCATTTGATGCGTCTTCTGACCAAACTCTGGCGAATTCCTGTGCAATGAGAAATTTGTCAGTTATATTTGGCTGTTGCGGGTTGATAGGTTTAATGCAATGAATGCCTCTAAACTTATGTAGACCACAAAATGTTCTAATATTGCTCCATATTTGTGTGGTTGAAGTATTCGGGTTTATTAGACTAGTGAAATCCTTTACTGATTGAGCCTTGGCTAACTTAATTTCTCTTTTATACTGCGAATTTGCTTTTTTATAATTCAGTAAGTTGATTTCTGAAATATTGGATTTCAGAAAATTAAATAATTTATTTCTTTCTTTTTTAAGCTTGTTCAAATTTTCGTTCCACCAAGGAACATAACGTTTAGAAAGTGTATTTGTTTGGGGAATTGCTTGATTAGCTGCTGTCAATATAATTCGATTTATATTAGCACATTTTTTATTAATGTTGTTACTTATTATATTTTCTGAGCTAAGATTTTCAGTCAATATACTAAATTTTGGCCATTGAGCTAGTTTTACTTTAAATTTTGGAACCTTTCTGTCTGAATATGTATTTAAAGATATAAATAGATCCATAAATATAGGAAAGTGATCGCTAGGGTACGTTGATTTAGCTACTTTCCATGTTAAGTCAATAGCCAAACGGGGTGAACAAAAGGTTAAGTCAATGTGACTAAAAGTACCATAACTGGAACTAAAATGCGTAGGGGAGTTGTCATTTAATAAAATAAAGTTGTTGTCTTCTATAAATTTTGCTACATATTTTCCTCTTTTATTACTTTTATATGATCCCCAATTAAAATGCCAACCATTAAAATCACCTGTCACCAGACATGGAAGTCCCGTCTGGCCTATTGTATTTTGTAAGTCTGTAGTATTAAATGATTTATTTGGTGATATATATATTGAGAAAATTCTAAATTTTGTTTTTGATAAAACTGTTGCTGATATCATGTCAAATGTATTGCTTGCTGTCTCTGGAATGTATTCAATTGATTTGTGTATTAACAATGCAGCCCCACCAAAAGAGTTTGCACTGTTTGATATAAGTAAATCGTAATTTACAGGTGTAGGTACGTTTGCAGTACTATGTAAATGAGTTTCCTGTAAACTTAACATTTTCGGAGATCTTTCCTTAATCAATATTAGCAATTCATTGTAATTGTTCAAATAGCCTATAATATTCCACTGAATCAAATTAAACTTATTCATATTCGATATAAAATCAAGAAATACTATATTAAATGTTAAAGGTTTGATTAAGTTAACTAAAAATCTTAAGTACTTATGAAAAATAAATTTTAATTAGAGCCTGTATTATTTAATTCATGGTCAAATGTTTCCACCAACAAGTTAGATTGTGATTTCATCGTTGATTTCTTTCTAATTCATATAGCTGCTTGCCTTCTCAGGCGCTTTGATGCGTTTTTAGGCAATATATTTACTCTCTTAATTTTGTTTTTAGTACTAATTATATTGTTACTTGTTGTTGGGACGTCTACAGGAGTTGTGTTAAGAGTGCCGTTCTCTGTTGCTGGTATCTCCACTGCAGGTGGGACGTCAGCATATGAGACAGCACTGCGTTGGTTGTTGTTTTCCGCTGCTGCGCTTGCATATGTAGTCGATTGGCTATGACGATTGTTGTAAATTTTCAGAGCAGTTTTTCTTCCCACTTTTTCTATAGTACGTATTGCCTGAATTTCTCTTTCTTGCATAAAGATTGGGCAAGAGTTGCTTAAAACAAAGTGGCTGCATTGTTGGTTTGTTGCCTTGCAATTTATACATATTGTTTCCAATGTACATTTTTCTGATGTCTCTTTATCTATATGAGAAGATTTGCCACAATTTATGCAAATTTGCTCTTTTTGGCAAAATTTGGCAATGTGACCAAATTCGCCGCATTTATTGCATCTAATTGGTCGAGGTATATATTGCAGTATTGTTGCTCTCTCATAACCGATATATATGTGGGAAGGTAGCGAGGTTAGCGAAAATGTTAAAACAAGAAGACCCGTTTCAACGAGTTTCTCGTTCACTTTTTTCTTTATTTTTTGAACATCAACAACAAAACTGGATTCTTGTTCTTCAATAATCTCTTTTTCCTCAATGTCACGTAGGTCATTTGAGTAAATTACTCCTTTGGTATTATTGAGTGTCGGGTGCTCAAAGATTTCAATGGAAATGTTCTGATTGAGAGCAGTTAACGTAACTAGTTTAACAGCTTGTTCTACATTTTTTGTTTTTATTAATCTTGTACCGTTGTTTAATTTTGTGCACTCAAGAACTTCACTTCCACAAGTAGTGCCAATTCATTTTTTTATTAAAAACGGAGAGACTTTGTCTAATGTACAACTGTTTCCATTTGTATCTTTGTTGTTGCTTGAACTGGGCAAAACATTTTCACCGTTTGTATTGACTCTTCTCATTAATAAAAATTTTTGTCCAGGTGTGGAATTTTTTAATTTAATTGTTTTGTCAAACTGCATTTGCAGTTGACAAGTGCCCTTGCCCTTGCGGGCATCAGGGACATGCATATTTCTTTTTTAAACTCCAATCACTTAGATTATAGTTTAGCACTTTTAAATTAAAATATTTTAAAATCCAATTAAAGTATTTTATAGAAGTTTGAATGTTCTTCTTTTTTTAATAATTTAAAGGCGCGATAACTTGAGCGGATTTCAATAACAAATTGTACTGTTAAACAATTAAGTACAAGAGAAAGTTATTTAATAGGTTTGGCTCTTAGGTAAAAACACAACCGATCACTGACGCTCTCAATTTGAGACTGACTCATGCCACATTGCTTTCGACAATCTTGAAAATTTTAAGAAAAATTTAGTTACTCCAAAATCGACCGGGTTTATACTCAAATGTGTGGAAATACATATATATTCATGTACATATACAAAATAAGAACTCGATTAAAAATGATGAAATTTTTGCAAATAAAATCCAAATGACCCATTGTTATGAGTAGCGTACTCATACCACATCGCTTTCGCCAATCGTGAAAATTATTAGGAAAATTAAGTTGCTCCAAAAGCGGTCGGGGTTAGACTCAAATGTCTGGAAATACATATGTATATATCCACGTGTACAAAATAACAACTCGATTAAAGATGAGGAAATTTTGCAAATAAAATCCATATATGTAGGTTTTTATATTACCCGATTGAACTTACGCTTTTTTCCAAAGTGAAATTAATAAGCTCGATTGTTTTTATGTTAATTTTTTTATTTTTATTTTTTATTTTTTAAATATTTGTACAATAATGAATTATTTAACAAATGGTTTTATTCGCAGCGCTAGCAACGAGGGCCTTCGGCTGACTTTTTTTTTTTTAAAGATAGGTAAGAAATTATAACATACATATGTATGTGTATAGAAAAGGGAATTTTTAATGCGTGTTAGTGTTGTTAATTTACATATATTTTTTTTTTCTTCCTTAAAGTTATATTAGTTTTAACAAGTCAGTCTCTTTCAAGAATCCGTTCTTGAGGTCGATAGTGCTGAAAATTTTTGCGTCTTGCAAGCGATCTAGCTGGTAATCTATGAGGGAAAGTGGAAAATGATCCTTAATAATTACCTTATTGATTTGGCGAAAATCAATGCACAGCCTGTGTGATCCGTCTCGTTTTTTGACTAAAACAACTGGACTGGTGAAGTCGGAATTTTACAATTCAACTATTCCGTCCTTCAGCCATTCGTCAATTTGGGCATCAACTATAGCTACTTGTGAGAATGGCAATCGACGTGGTCTGGACAAAATTGGCGATTCATCACTTAATACGATGCGCATCTCTACGTTTGTTGTTGCAGTCTTTACTGGTTTGTAATCAGATATCAGTTCGTGCACTTTTTGTTTTGCCACCGCACTTGCATTAACATCAATATCAGGTTCATCCTTATTAATCACTTCATCTATTTTCATTAAAGCAACTTCTTCGCTAACTTCAGTGTCCGCATGGATCTTTTTGACAGATGCCCTTTCTTACCACAGTTGTAACAACTTATTTCTTTTTTGTTATTCTTTTGTGTATTGTTCTTCACTATTGTTTAACATCTTTATTCGTGTTGAGTTTACGCATAATTTCGTAACATTTCAATTTCTCTTTAAAATCTTTCAAATTTTTTGCACTGTACAACATCGCTTTGTTTACATTCAAATCAGCAATTTTATCAATTATATACTGCATTAACACGTCACTTTTGATTTTAGCTTGGGAAGCCATTTCTTTCATGGAATAGAAATATTCTTGTACAATTTCGTTTTCTTTTATTTTGCATTCACACATTTGTTGTAGATTTAAATTCATTAATTAATGCGTCTTTTAATACATGCCACGAATTTAGACCTCTTTCACTCAATACAAATGACCTTGCTTGACGATAACGATTGAGGGAGTCCGCCAGCCCAGTGGGGTGTAACTAGCCGCTACAACAACAACAACAACAACAAAGTTATATTACACGCATTCAGTTTCGGTTTATTTAAATTTTTATACACGCTTTCTGTTACAATATTAAATTTGCTTCCTGTGTCGAACAATGCGACATAATTTTTGTTCCGATTTTTACATTTTTATTAGTTAGATCACGTTTTATTACAATTTGTCGAGTATTCGCATTCACTTCTTTTTTGTTGTCTTCGCAATTTGCTGAAATATGCCCAAAGCAATTGCACTTAAAACATTTTCTGCCTTTCTCTTTGTTTTTGCAGTTGTTTGACAGATGCCCTTTTTCACCACAGTTGTAACAACTTATTTCTTTTTTGTCATTCTTTTGAGTATTGTTCTTCACTTTTGTTTAACATCTTTATTCGTGTTGCGTTTACGCATAATTTCGTAACATTTCAATTTCTCTTTAAAATCTTCCAAATTTTTTGCACTGTACAACATCGCTTTGTTTACATTCAAATCAGCAATTCCATCAATTATATACTGCATTAACGCGTCACTTTCGATTTTAGCTTGGGAAGCCATTTCTTTCATGGAATAGAAATATTCTTGTACACTTTCGTTTTCTTTTATTTTGCGCTCACACAGCCGCTTGTGTATAACTGCACTATTTGTTGTAGATTTAAACTCATTTACTAATGCGTCTTTTAATACATGCCACGAATTTAGACCCCTTTCACTCAATACAAATGACCTTGCTATTCCGCGTAATGATTTCTTTGCAAACACTAATTTTTGTAAATGGTCGAATTGCATCACTGTTGCTTGCTCTTCGAATTCTTGTGCCCACACTTCTATTGGAATCTTATTAGGACCATCAAAAATTCTAATTGAATCCTCTATGTCGCGTAGTGTCATTGCAAATTTTGGCTTTTGGTATGTAGCGCTGTTGCTCATGCGCACGTCGTTGCTATTTTCGTATGTTTTGTTTACATTCAGAACTTCTTTGTCTCTCTCGTTTGCATCTGTAGGGAAACTGTAGTAATTTGTAACTTCACCACGATTTACACTAAGTTCGCCACTGCTCTCAACATCGTTGTTGCTCTCCTTGTCGTTTTCAGCGCCGTTGTCTACGTCGTTTTCATTCTTCTCTTCAGCTTCGTCGTTGGTACGCTCAGAGATCAATTGGTTGCGTCGTAGGTTTTTGAATAGTGTAGCTTTACGTCAGCTACATTGTAGTCGATTTCCAACATGTTGCAAATGGTTACTAGGTCGCGTTCGCTCAAATTTGTATTCACGTAATCCGCTTTCAGCTTATACTCTTCGCTGCTTTCATTGTAGGCAAAGCCACAGAACTTTCGGAGTCGTTGGCGGTTATTTCTGTCGCCTTCGGTTTCAAAAATGTATTTATGTAGCGTCGGATTTTATCCTTACTTCCACTGCGCAGGCAGTATTGAATAAAGTCGTTGAGACATGCCATTTTGTATGTAGTTATATGCAAAAACTTTGTTGTTGCTAAGTGGCTTTATTTGAATTTGCAAATGTTCACGCCACTTCAACGGTTTGCCGTTTCGTCTGTATGTATTTTAATTAGACCGCACTTTAATGTTTTTACTCATGGGACGAGCCCCCAATTTATGTAGGTTTTTATATTACCTGATTGAACTTACGCTTTTTTCCAAAGTGAAATTAATAAGCTCGATGGTTTTTATGTTAAGATTAACGTAGTTGTATAAAATAACTTAGTTTTATTTAGTATTTTTAATTGAAAACATAATCAACGTATTTGTTTGAACGTAAAGTTTACAACATTCAGTTAAATGTTTACTTTGATGCATTTTTTATGAATTGAATTGAACTTCGAATTTCGAGAATATAGCGAATTATAAAATTTAGACAAAAGTTAAAATTAGGGAAAATAGTAACACGTCGTATCGGCCCGAATGTTGCGTCGATCTCTCTAGCCCACGGCTTCATATAATCAGCAGTAGTTGTTGAATTAATTGGACCTTCGGTGTTTGTAAGTTTTGTTACATCATGTGAATTATTGCCTTTGATTTTCGTTATTTGGTAAGGACCCAAAAATTTTGATTTCAGCTTAAGGCCACTACCAAATTGTGTGCGTTTGATTGCCACCAAGTCACCGACTTTATACTGATGCGCTGGCTTGCGTCTGCGGTTATACGTTTTCTTGTTTTCTCGCTGAACTTTGAGGATTTGTAACTTCGCCTGTTTACGTTGTTCGCAGCGTTCGTTGTTAAATAAAGTTGTAATTTCTTGCTGAATGAGGTCGCGTTTTTGTTGATCATCTTTTGTCCGCATCTTTGTACCGATCAATAGTTCAAAAGGTGTAGTGTTTATGCTTCTCGAAAACGTCGAACTAATTGTTTGCTGAACCCTGTCCACATATTTGAACCATTTCGTTGGGTCATCAATACTGAGTTTAGATAAGACTAAAATAATGATTGCGTCCAGCCTCTCGACCTGGCCATTTACGCGTGGCAAGCCCGTTGTAATTTTGAGTAGCTTTATATTTTCGCTATCGCAATATGTTTGAAAGTCGTTTGAGGAAAAAGCAGCACCTCTGTCGGATACAATATTTGCCGGATTTCCAAAAACCATACTCTGACTTCGCAGCTTCGATATCACTTCTGTGGGCGTTGTCGATTGAGTGGGGTACAGCCAGCAAAACTTAGTAAAGGAGTCAACCACTTGTAATGGGCGTTTCTAAATTTTTAATTTGTTTACTTATTCCCAAATATTTCTTTTATCATTAAATTTCAAGTCAATTTTTTTAGGTCAATCCAATAAAATGTACATATCAGTTCAATAAAATCTATTACAGAAATTATTGACTGTTATATACATATATTTCCGTCATTGTCATATGGCGGATATAACACTTAAACGACTTGCACAGTGATCTGTCAAATCTTTGTACAGCATCCTCTGTACCATTTTCCTTCTTTTCCGACAGACCAGCGAGCAGAGCAAGTGTTAAATTAAATTGTGCGGTGAAAAATAAAATACAAGTGTCCTTGTCAAAGTTTAGTTATATACGTTCAAATAAATTTATACCTATAAATTGGCGAACTAAAATTAAGGAGTCCTTGGCTACCTTAGCGGATTAACGTGCCGCAGTACAAGTTTACACTTAGTAAGATTACCTTTTTTTAATTTTTCTTGTTTTGTCGTAAAATGCAAAAGGTTTCAAGGGTTTCTAAGAACCAATTATCATCCACAGACATTCAATTTCTCTGGCATTTCGCAATTTATAGCGATATATACATACCTCGGAAAAGACACACGTGCCCCCGTATCATTGGGAAAACGCGGAATCTATGGCTTACCTTGATTGTCGGAACAAAGTCTAACCACCACCTGCACATACATACATATATACATATGTACACCATTCAATTACTTTGCGTTAAAATCCCTTCTCCACATGGAAACCAGAGCTCGGATGCTAACACAGTATAAATCGTTAAAGAGCCTTAAATTTCCTTACATTTCTTGCAAGATGTTTGAACCCAAATGATTATTTAAAGAAACGAAATTCTAAATTTGGCGATTCGATAATCACATTCTTACAAGCTTTTCTTCATGATGAAATGAATGAGTTAGTAATCTAGTTAGTGAATATAAAAAGTTAGTGTAAGAAATTAGTTTTTATACTTAGGCATCACTTTGTATTAGGTGTAAGACATACCTACATTAAACATACATATATTAAGAAACAAGAAAGAGTTGCATACATACAGAGATACATACATGCATTACATACGTACATTAGGTACACATGGCAAAATCAGCTGATTCATGCACACGGTCATGAACTGAGCTCCTTAACATTGTTCCTTTGCAGAATTTAAATGTTAAAAACATATTAATTAGGTTTGAGAGAGCGGTATGATCTATTAAAATTGTTTTAGTATATCATTGTTACTTTTGCTTTTCCTTATTTTCTCTGTAAGCACATACTTACATACATATATAAGTTTTTTGGCATGCGGGATAAAACCGTATACAAACGAAAATTTATGATCACCATGATAGACTGATAATTCCCAGCTTGGTACCAATATTTTTTTTGACTATGTAAGTAAAAAGAGGAAACGTAGAAAATCGGTTTAAGAAATGCAAGGCTCATTAATGCTTATTTCAAAAATTATTGTAGATTAATAACAACAAATTTTGCTCATAAATATAGCAACAACGACGAGCATGGAAGGCCTTCTACGCTTCATCGATGTCAAATGTAAGTGATTCATTTTGTTTCTACATACATATTTTATTTAACTTTTATAAAATTTTGCCATTTGTTACGTATACATATGTGAAGATATATGTATGTATGTATGTTTGTATACTGCATGTGAATATGAGCATATTGAGTTGCAGTAATTTGTCGATCTTTCGAGAGATCACGCATACAGACATGTATGTCCATACATACATATGTATGTATGACCTAGTTTTTTTTCATTTTCTCTCATTATCTTACATACATACATATGTATATATATTTTTGTTTGTACTTATGCATATGTAAAATAATTAAATGCAGGTCAATGACCACATAAAAATAATGTACAATATTGAGGTGGATCATAGCTCAGCTGAGACTACCCCTTAAAATTAATGTTAGTAGTGATAAAAATGAGTTTTTGCAAAACTTAAATAACTCCTAATTCTGGAAATTGCAAAAACGTAATTATGAACTAAATTTCTTTTCTTTTTGAGAATTAGAAGAATAATTTAAAAAATTAGCCTGGTTGTTCTTATAAATCATTTCCGGGAGGAATAAATATAAATGTTACGAATATCCTAATTTTTATTAATGGTATGCTGAACAGGACTAAATGATTATGCTTATCGTTAAGAAAAATAGTATATAAGAATACATTATGGGATATTTCGATAAGTTTTGTGGAAAAATATGAATATTACTTGAGATTAAAAGCAAATTCGAATAGCAATTTGAAATCTTAAAAATGTCGTTATAATTTTGTTCCAATTGTTTTCCGGGTAATGAAGTGAAGTGGTAAGCGTGCTTAAGGGGCCTTACAAACATTTTTTTTAAGCGCAAGAAAGGCCATGGTAGGGTGGGTGCAGAAGCGCGAGCGCGGGTAAAACTTCGCTGCTCCCAGCGTGCAAACATGTTTAGTTTCTGTATTTATCTTTTCATTTAGTTTCCGTTTTAATCAGCCATTCCAGGTACATTTTCTTATACATTTTTTTTCTTTACCACAACCACGGTTATAATTTTTTTGTGATTTCTAAAACAAAATAGGGGCTCTGTAATAGCATTGTAGTGACATAGATCTTAGGGAAGAGGTCGCGAACTCCCCAACCACTGCTTGTTAGCCGCAAAGACGGGCCCCGATAGACCTCGCTCCCAACGGTCAAAGTGTAAAAGGCTCTGAAGCCGTAAATTCGGCGTATTACTTCTCGTTTGCATCCGGTTCCTTTTCTTCTTGTCCTAGTATAATAACATTATAATATACTCGTAAGATTTGGTGTGTGTGTGTGAACACTAATATGGTAGCCTGCGTGCTACACCTAAAACCATTACCCAAAGTGGCGCCTAACGTGTGGCAGCAAAAGCCAACGTGCGGGCGCGCACAAGTCAAAAACGAACATTACACACTACTAAAATATGCTTGTAATTTTTGTTTGTTGACTCTAACGGACCCAGAAAGTCGATGTGTAATGTATGTAATGGCATCTCTTCTTTCTGCAATGGATGTAGTAAACCTTCTTGTTTACCTAGTTTACGATTGGTCAGTATACACGGTACGCAACAAGTTATGTGTTTTTTAATCTTCTCGTCGATATTTGGTATAAAGTTATTTTGAATGATAAGCTCTTTTGTCTTTTTGACAGAAAAATGTCCTCTATCGTGAGCACGGCTAATAATTTGATTTTGCATACCTCCTGGAACTACTTTTAATTCGGTGTCATTACAGATTTTGTATAAAATATTGGATTTGAGAAAATAATCATCGTAGGAATTTCTATTATTGTTGAGGATTTCTCGCACGGCATTAAATTTTTCATCGAGGAGTTGAGCTTTGCCTATTCTAATAGTAAGGTCTTCCTCGTGTATCATCATAACTGCGTACCGACTGAGGGCGTCGACATGCTTCATACGTACTCCACATCTATGCTCAACAACATAATCAAACTCTTGCAAAAGTAAAATCAATCTCGCTACTCGTGTACACAAATCTTTCTTTTCTAGTGTTTTCGTAAACGCGTTACAGCCCGTAACTAATTTAAATTTGGTTCCCAATAAGTACACTCTGAATTTAGTTAATGCCTCCACCACTGCAAGTATTTCGAGTTCGTAGCTTGTGAATTTTCTTTGCGCGTCTGTCGTCTTTCTACTCATGTAGTATGTATATTGGATGAAGTTGACCGTCGTCGGGAAATTTTTGCAGTAGGACAGCTCCAAATCCGTCTATTGAAGCGTCAGTGTGCAGTTCTGTTTCGTAGTTTTGATTATAAATGCCCAGAACAGGATTTTCGATCAGCGCCTTTTTTAGCAAATTAAACGCTTGTTCTTCTTGATACCCAATTTCAAATGAACTAAGTATTTTGTTTTGTCAAATCTGTTAGGGGTTTGCAATAACAGAATAATCTGGTATGAACTTTCTAAAATGACCTGCTAACGCTAAAAAGCTAAGACGTTGTTTCGGTGTCTGCGGTATTTTGTAATTTAGTAACGCTTCTACTTTTTCTGGCGATGCACGGAGCTTTTCAATAATATAACCGAGGAATGTGAATTTTCTTTTCAAAAACTGACATTTCTTAATATTCAGCTGCAACCCGTAGTCTCGGCACGTGTCAATTACTAACTCAAGATTCTCTAACGCTTGCTTTTCGTCTCTGGCTGGAGTAATTATATCGTCGATATATGGTAATGCAATGCCCTTCCGTGTCAAATTTCTAAAAATTGCGTTTATGTGCCTCTGAAAAATTCCAGGCGAATTCGACAGTCCAAACGGCACTTTACAAAATTAGTACTGACCGCCTTGGATCACGAAGTAAGTATATTTTCGGCTGGATTCTGCCACAGGGACGTGGAAAAATCCGTTCTTGAGGTCGATAGTGCTGAAAATGTTTGCGTCTTGCAAGCGATCTAGCTGGTAATCTATGAGGGAAAGTGGAAAATGATCCTTAATAATTACCTTATTGATTTGGCGAAAATCAATGCACAGCCTGTGTGATCCGTCTCGTTTTTTGACTAAAACAACAGGACTGGTGAAGTCGGAATTTTACAATTCAACTATTCCGTCCTTCAGCCATTCGTCAATTTGGGCATCAACTATAGCTACTTGTGAGAATGGCAATCGACGTGGTCTGGACAAAATTGGCGATTCATCACTTAATACGATGCGCATCTCTACGTTTGTTGTTGCAGTCTTTACTGGTTTGTAATCAGATATCAGTTCGTGCACTTTTTGTTTTGCCACCGCACTTGCATTAACATCAATATCAGGTTCATCCTTATTAATCACTTCATCTATTTTCATTAAAGCAACTTCTTCGCTAACTTCAGTGTCCGCATGGATCTTTTTAATTTTCAAACCGCGATTTATTGTTATTTCCGCTTTTAAACATATCTCTTCACCAAGAACCACTTCAATGTCCATACACTTTGATGAAACAACGTAAAATGTTAAACAAAATATTTGATCGTCTATTTGTATGTCATGTTAAAAAAACCCATTTGGTTGAATTTCATTTTCGCCTACATTTTCACCAAATCCAACTAAAGTTATATTACACCTCACCGCATTTCAACCACCACCTCAGCCCGGCGAAGCATCAACACGGCTTCCGGAAAGTGCATAGCACCACAACGGCACTTAACGCTATAAACACTCAGGTTAATCGTGGTCTCAACGGCAACCGCCCCTGTGAGAGAACCGTCCTCGTGGCTTTGGACTTGACGCCTTCGCCTTCGACACAGTCAGCCACTCCATCTTGCTGAAGGACGTGGAGGCCTCACCTCTCCCAGCGGCGTTGAAGCGATGGACCGTGAACTACCTGTGTGGTCGTCAAGCGTCGGTGTGCTACCGTGACTCAGTATCAAAAGCGAGAAGAATTAAGCAGGGGGTACCACAGGGTGGCGTCCTATCCCACCTATTATTCAATTTCTACATCTCGCGACTCCCTTCCCCGCCAGAGGGAGTCACACTGGTCTTGTACGCCGATGACTGCACGATAATGGCTACCGGCAATGGAATTGATGGCCTGTGTTCCAAAGTGAACAGCTACCTCCCTGACCTTGCTCACTACTTTACAGGACGGAATCTGACGCTGTCTCCTGCTAAGTCCACGGCGACCCTTTTCACATCTTGGACGAAGGAGGTCGGGCTCACCCTCGACATCCACATCGAGGGGACCCCCATTCCGACGGTTAACCACCCGAAGATCCTGGGAGTCACGGTTCTAAATTATGCCGCGCCAATTTGGTCGCCTGGAACTAGCAGGACTCAGTGGTCAAGACTAGAGACCTGTCAGAACGCCGCACTCAGGACAGTGACGGGATGTCTCCTGATGACGCCTGTGGATCACCTCTACCATGAGGCTAACGTGCTCCCAGTGCAAGAGCACAACATTATGCTCACAAAGCAGTTTCTACTGGGATGCCACCGTCCGGGGCACCCCAATAGAGACCTTCTCGCGCTGGAGCCGGCACTCAGGCACATCAGGGGACATCTCTCACAACTGACGGACGAGGTCCAGACATACATACACCGACCGCTGGACCCAAGGACGTACCGACAGGCTCTGGACAGCATCCACAGGGAGTCGGTGTCCAAACACATCGACACCTGCCCTGTGAGCGCAGTCCTAGGAGTCCAACCACCACCCATTGCAGCTGAGGAGCTCCAGCTGCCTCGTGAGACCCGCGTTACTCTGGCCCAGCTCAGATCTGGATATTGTAGCAGGTTAAACTCCTACCTATCCAGGATCAACCCCGACAATCCCAACACGTGCCCGGCATGTGAAGAGTCTCCGCACGACACCAATCACCTATTCACATGCCCGGCCAAACCTACTCAACTAACACCCCTCTCCCTATGGTCCGACCCTGTTGAAACAGCTCGTTTCCTGGACCTTTCGTTAGTTGAGCTTGACGATAACGATTGAGGGAGTCCGCCAGCCCAGTGGGGTGTAGCTAGCCGCTACAACAACAACAACAACAACAACAAAGTTATATTACACGCATTCAGTTTCGGTTTATTTAAATTTTTATACACGCTTTCTGTTACAATATTAAATTTGCTTCCTGTGTCGAACAATGCGACATAATTTTTGTAACCGATTTTTACATTTTTATTAGTTAGAACACGTTTTATTACAATTTGTCGAGTATTCGCATTCAATTCTTTTTTGTTGTCTTCGCAATTTGCTGAAATATGCCCAAAGCAATTGCACTTAAAACATTTTCTGCCTTTCTCTTTGTTTTTGCAGTTGTTTGACAGATGCCCTTTTTCACCACAGTTGTAACAACTTATTTCTTTTTTGTCATTCTTTTGTGTATTGTTCTTCACTTTTGTTTAACATCTTTATTCGTGTTGCGTTTACGCATAATTTCGTAACATTTCAATTTCTCTTTAAAATCTTCCAAATTTTTTGCACTGTACAATATCGCTTTGTTTACATTCAAATCAGCAATTCCATCAATTATATACTGCATTAACGCGTCACTTTCGATTTTAGCTTGGGAAGCCATTTCTTTCATGGAATAGAAATATTCTTGTACACTTTCGTTTTCTTTTATTTTGCGCTCACACAGCCGCTTGTGTATAACTGAACTATTTGTTGTAGATTTAAACTCATTTACTAATGCGTCTTTTAATACATGCCACGAATTTAGACCCCTTTCACTCAATACAAATGACCTTGCTATTCCGCGTAATGATTTCTTTGCAAACACTAATTTTTGTAAATGGTCGAATTGCATCACTGTTGCTTGCTCTTCGAATTCTTGTGCCCACACTTCTATTGGAATCTTATTAGGACCATCAAAAATTATAATTGAATCCTCTATGTCGCGTAGTGTCATTGCAAATTTTGGCTTTTGGTATGTAGCGCTGTTGCTCATGCGCACGTCGTTGCTATTTTCGTATGTTTTGTTTACATTCAGAACTTTTTCGTCTCTCTCGTTTGCATCTGTAGGGAAACTGTAGTAATTTGTAACTTCACCACGATTTACACTAAGTTCGCCACTGTTTTCAACATCGTTGTTGCTCTCCTTGTCGTTGTCCACGTCGTTTTCATCTTCCTCGTCTTCATTCTCTTCAGCTTCGTCGTTGGTTCGCTCAGAGATCAATTGGTTGCGTCGTAGGTTTTTGAATAGTGTAGCTTTACGTCAGCTACATTGTAGTCGATTTCCAACATGTTGCAAATGGTTACTACGTCGCGTTCGCTCAAATTTGTATTCACGTAATCCGCTTTCAGCTTACACTCTTCGCTGCTTTCATTGTAGGCAAAGCCACAGAACTTTCGGGGTCGTTGGCGGTTATTTCTGTCGTCTTCGGTTGCAAAAATGTATTTATGTAGCGGCGTGATTTTAGCCTTACTTCCACTGCGCAGGCAGTATTGAATAAAGTCGTTGAGACATGCCATTTTGTATGTATATGCAAAAACTTTGTTGTTGCTAAGTGGCTTTATTTCAATTTGCAAATGTTCACGCCCCTTCAACGGTTTGCCGTTTCGTCTATATGTATTTTAATTAGACCGCACTTTAATGTTTTTACTCATGGGACGAGCCCCCAATTTATGTAGGTTTTTATATTACCTGATTGAACTTACGCTTTTTTGCAAAGTGAAATTAATAAGCTCGATGGTTTTTATGTTAAGATTAACGTAGTTGTATAAAATAACTTAGTTTTATTTAGTATTTTTAATTGAAAACAAAATCAACGTATTTGTTTGAACGTAAAGTTTACAACATTCAGTTAAATGTTTACTTTGATGAATTTTTTATGAATATAATTGAACTTCGAATTTCGAGAATATAGCGAATTATAAAATTTAGGCAAAAGTTAAAATTAAGGAAAATAGTTAAGTATTTAACACGTCGTATCGGCGGCACACGTCTTTGTTGGATTCGCGTCAGTCTTCCACTGAACTTCTTATCTTTGTCGCAATGTTCATATCTTGTCGCATAAGTGATTGTCGTCTCTTTAACCCTTTAACTCCCTCATATATACAATTTTTATGATTAACGTACTCATGCCAAATTGCTTTCGACAATCTTGAAAATTATAAGAAAAATTAAGTTGCTCCAAATCGATCGGGTTTATACTCAAATGTGTGGAAATACATATATATCCACGTGTATAAAATAAGAACTCGATTAAAGATAATGAATTTTTTGCAAATAAAATCCAAATGACCCATTGTTATGAGTAGCGTACTCATACCAAATTGCTTTCGACAATCATGAAAATTATAAGAAAAATTAAGTTGCTCCAAAAGCGGTCGCGTTTAAACTCAAATGTGTGGAAATACATACATATGTATATGTATATTCATGTGTACAAAATACGAACTTGATTAAAGCTGATGAAATTTTGCAAATAAAATCCATATATACAATTTTTATGATTAACGTACTCATGCCACATTGCTTTCGACAATCTTGAAAATTTTAAGAAAAATTAAGTTGCTCCAAAATCGATCGGGTTTATACTCAAATGTGTGGAAATACATATATATTCATGCACATATACAAAATAAGAACTCGATTAAAAATAAGGTAATTTTGTAAATAAAATCCAAATGACCCATTGTTATGAGTAGCGTACTCATACCACATTGCTTTCGCCAATCTTAAAAATTATTAGGAAAATTAAGTTGCTCCAAAATCGCTCGCGTTTAAACTCAAATGTGTGGAAATACGTATATATTCATGCACATATACAAAATAAGAACTCGATTAAAATTAAGGTAATTTTGTAAATAAAATCCAAATGACCCATTGTTATGAGTAGCGTACTCATACCACATTGCTTTCGCCAATCTTGAAAATTATTAGGAAAATTAGGTTGATAAAAAATCGGTCGCGTTTAAACTCAAATGTGTGGAAATACATATATATCCACGTGTACAAAATAAGAACTCGATTAAAGATAATGAAATTTTTGCAAATAAAATCCACATTGCTTTCGCCAATCTTGAAAATTATTAGCAAAATTAAGTTGCTCCAAAATCGCTCGCGTTTAAACTCAAATGTGTGGAAATACATATATATTCATGCACATATACAAAATAAGAACTCGATTAAAATTAAGGTAATTTTGTAAATAAAATCCAAATGACCCATTGTTATGAGTAGCGTACTCATACCACATTGCTTTCGCCAATCTTGAAAATTATTAGGAAAATTAAGTTGATACAAAATCGGTCGCGTTTAAACTCAAATGTGTGGAAATACACATATATTCATGTAGGTTTTATAATGAAACACCGATAAATTTAATGATTTATATAAAAATGTTTAATGTAGTATATTTGTAAGTAGTTTTAAGTATTTTATTTATTTATTAAAATGAAATATAATTATAAATATTTATACTACAAGAAAGTCAACAGCTCTAGCTACAAGGCCTTCGGCTGTGGGTTAATATTAATTGGCATATTTTTTGATATTACGTTAGATAAGATGTTTTAATTGGGCTTTGGAGATAAATTTGTATATTTTTTTTATATTATCCGTTGTCGGTTCTCTGAGGAGTTCGGAGGGAGTGGTTGTAAAGATGTCTTCTCTGATGTCGCGGAAGGCAGCGCATTGGTCCAAAATGTGTTCTGTAGATGTAGTTGCGCTATTGCAGAAGCGACATCCAGTGAAAGCTGTACGTTGAAGAATGTGTTGATGTGTTAATGCACAATGTCCTATACGGAGTCGGGCGAATGCTTTTATTTCAGGAGTGCTGCATGTGGTGGGGTATATAGCTTTTCTTCTGTCAGGGTTTATGGACCGGTATCGGTTATTGTAGTTCAACCATGTTGCCATTACGTTGTCTTTTGCGTAGTTGTTTAGATATCGTATTAGGTCGTTGTTTTCTTCGGTCTTCACGAAGTGACATGGAGCTTGCGAGGCATGTTTGGCTTCTTTGTCTGCGAATTCATTGCCTTGGATTCCGCAGTGGCCTGGGATCCACATAAGTCTTAACTTTTTTTGGTAGTCGATCAGCTTGTCTCGGATGCTAACGATCAGCGGGCTGAAGTTGCGGGTGTTTTGTACGGCTGTAATTGTTGCGAGGCTGTCCGTGCAGATGACATATTTACCCTTGGATGACATGATCCACTGGGTTGCTGCTTTTACGGCGTATGCTTCAGCGGTAACGACAGAGCAAGGCGACAATAGTAGTCCCTTGTTGATAGTTTTTGAGTTCTCCGATACAACTGCATATGCGGTGGTGAGTGAATTTTTCGACCCATCTGTGTAAATAAATTTCCACCCTTCTGACCTCAATTCTTTTTCGCGGTGCGTAAAGAGTTGTCTAAATGCGGCGTTACTTGTGGAGGTTTTGTTGTGTCTCATTAATTTGTCTTCTATAACAGAAGTCACTGGAGCCCATGGTGGGTGTTTGCTGGTCAACGAATATTTAGGTTTAAGGTTGATGTCGAGTTCTTTAACATATTCCAAGATTGTATGTATAGTTGATGGGTTCTTTAATGTTCGTTTGCGTCGAATGGCTAAACGTATATCATTGCGCAACGCTGGGTTAGAGCTGAGGTATACTTTTGGAATGAGCCGCATCGTATTAATTTTGTGTCTTTCAATGATATGTGGCATTCCAGATTCGGCGAGTATGTTTTTGATGCTTGAAGTTGGGAATGCCCCTAAACTGCGTCTAATTGCCATATTATATGGCGCGTAGAGTGTTTTTAATGCGTTTCCTGCGTGATGTCCGTAGATTGGAAGCCCATAGTCGATAACAGAGAGTAGCAACGATCTCGTAATATTGATAAGTGTGTTTGGATGAATAAATGAGTGCCGTGATGATAGGTACTTAATGATATTTAGTCTATTAAAAAGTTTGTTTCTTATATAAAGACAATGATCCTTAAATCTAAATTTAGAGTCGAACATAAGTCCTAAAATCTTAAGTGTATTTACAGTAGGTATTTCTATATTATTAAATGACAATTTGAAATCATCACATTTTCTTTTGCGACATATGTGTATGATGCTACATTTTTCTAAGGACAGTTTGGATCCCGATGTAAGAGACCAATTGAATATTTTGTTGAATATTTCAGTGAATATGTGTTTGACGTTGGACAGGTCGAGTTGACGTGAGAATATTAATACATCGTCCGCATACATGCAATGCTCAACGGGATACTTAGATAAAATTTGGCTTATTTCGTTGAATGCTATTATGAAAATGACAACTGATATAGGGGAACCTTGAGGTACTCCGTTTTCTAGTGGTAAGCAGTGAGAGAAATTGTTGTGCAACTTAACACGAAATTTTCTATTGGACAAAAAGTGTTCGATAAAGTGGTATATCTTCGGGCCTATTTTCCATTTTGTTAACTGTTGTAAAACTATATGAGCTCCGATGCGGTCGTATGCTTTTTCAAAGTCGAGACTCAAGCCAGTAATGTGGCCCTTACTAGAAATAACAGTGGAGGAATGATGTTCAAAGTGTAGAAGGGCATCTATTGTGCCTTGACTTTTCCTGAACGCTACCTGGTTGTGACTAATTAGTTTATTTTTTTCTGCAAACCACATTAAACGTTTGGCTATGATTTTTTCTAGGATCTTTCCCAGGCATGATAGGAGTGAAATAGGCCTATAGCTAGTTAGTTCGGTAGGCGATTTACCAGGTTTGGGTATTGGAATGATTTTGGCTGTTTTCCAACTCTGAGGATATATACCATCGGAAAGTATTTTGTTATAAAGGAAAACTATTCTTTTTTTTAGAAGGATTGGAATATATTTTAACATTGCATACGTAATCCTATCAATGCCGGGAGTTTTACCTTTAGATCTAATCACTGCATCGTCAAACTCGCCGATGGAAATTTCTGTTTCTAAGGGTCTGGCTGAGTTATTAAGTTCGTTGATTGGGGGCGAAGTATACATGGGGGGTTTGTTTTTTTCAGCTACAAACTGGTTGGTGAAATTTGAGTCACTGGAGTATGAGCTCCAGTAAGTGGCAAATGCATTTGCGATAGTTTTCGGATCATTGATGATGCCACTTTGGGTGTTCAAGCAATTTATTATTGACTGCTTCTTTTTACCAGAGAGACATCCTATGTCCTTCCATATCTGTTGGGGGGTAGATTTAGGGCTAATGTTTTTTGTAAATTCTTCGAAACTATATTTTTTTGCTATTTTAGCTTGCCGTTTAAAGATGGCATTGTTTCTTTTATATGCTAAAAGGTCTAAAAAGTTCCGCGTTCTTATATACTTATGCCAGCTTTCTTGCTTTAGCGTTCTTAAATTTTCTAATTCCTTCTCCCACCATGGGTTATACCGGCGATGACATACAGTTTCTTGTAAGCATAAAACTGCAGGTTTCAATTCTTTTATAATTAGCTGAATCTCGTGGTAATTGTTGAAATATCCGTTGACATTCCATTGTAGTATGGACACCATTTGGACAAAATTTAACGAGTTGTGTGCTGTCTTATACTAATGTACGTATAAATGTATGTATATACATATGAATATTGTGATTTGTCGTGTGTGCATTTAGTATTGGGATGATTGATTTTCTGTGGAGAGGGACTGAGTGTTGTTGGTTAGAGAGGAGGGAATAGTGAATGTAAAACTATTTGTATCAATTGTGTTTTGCGTTTTTTCGGGTTCCGTATTTTCTATGGTGTTCATCGTGGAGATGTTTGAATGCAGAAAGTTGTTTTTTTTAGCAGAGCTTATTGCGGTATTGTTGTTTTCGAGTTGGTTATTGTCATGTGCGAGTGTTTGATTGTTGTCTTCGACAGCTATGGAATTTTGGTACTGTGTGAAACGTTGGGACAGAAGATCGTATAAGGCATTATCATGAATTTTGTTTTGTTCATTGTTTTGCGAGAGGGAGAACGAGTTTAATGTTGGATTTTGTTGTTGTGAAGAAGCTTGTGCGAAAGTTATATTAGGATTTTCGATTTGTGGTGTTTGCATTGAGTTATGGTTTTGGCTATTGTTTGTGGTTTGGTTTCTGATAATAGAGGAAAAGGAGGGACCCCCGATAATTGAGGGGAGTTGATTTTTATATATGTTTAACGCTTCTTTCATTGTACATTTGTTTTGTACTTGCAATTTTAAGATTTCTCTTGATTGTAGAAATTTAGGGCATGATCTGTCAGAAGCGGAGTGCTCTCCCGAGCAGTTTGCGCACAGTGTACGAATGCATATGTCGGGCTATTACAGCGTTTCGCTGTATGATTTAGTTTACCGCAATTTTTACAACGCATAGGGCTAGGATAGTATGGTCTGACTATGACTGAGTGCCATGTGATATCCACGCGGTTGGGAAGATTGTATTTGTCAAACGTGAGGAGACAAACCCCCGTATGTTTTTGTTTTCCGTCTATGGTTTTGGAAAATTTGTAGACTTCTACAACTCCTTGGTCAGATAGGTTTTTGACGATTTCTTCTTCACTGAGGTCGATTAAGCATGGGGCATATATTGTGCCTTTAGTGTGGTTTAGTTTGTCATGATATTTTGTATTCACTTCGCAAACACCATGTAAAGATTTTGTACGAATGAATTTCTCGGCTGTTGTTTTGTCTTTTAGTAGTAGACACAGACTGCCATCACGAAATTCGGTGATTTTTATGATATCTTTACATATTAGTTTTAAAGCTGAATGAATTGCAAAACAGTTATACTTATTTAATGGCTTATTGCCATCAGCGGAAGATATCACTATGTATTTCGGGTTTTTTGTTTCGATTTCTGGAAGCTTGGGGAAAGGCTCAAAGCTTTTTTTTTGTTTTTTTTCGTTTTGGAGGTGGGTCAGATGCCAGCAAGGCGAATCTGTTGTCCCCAAGGTAGGGGGGCCCGGGGGCCATCACGTCTTACACAACTCAATAAGATTGATCTGTTTTGGTTAATGAGCACTGCAGTTTAACTAACAGCTCAATACGAGAGCGAGGAAGACGAAAAGATAAAACACCACAATAAGCCGTAGACTGCGCTCGGGGGGGAAATGACAGCGATTAACACGTCTGCTCGACACGAGTGATAGTCGGTGACTGAGTTTTAAGTATTTAACATAGTTCACTTAGGTTAGACAATAAGTTATAGTTTTAGTTATTTAGCATGCATTACACATACACATAGTTCACTTAGTCTTTAGCAGTTAGTATAAACAAATAGATACATACTTATGTATGTAGGTATTTCACTTATTAATTAATATGGAATTAGATTTTAAATTAATCACTTTACCCTCGCTTTACTTGAGAGTCTGGAGTTACCACCGGTCAGTTGAAGTCGTTAGCGCGAACTGCCTTTTGGCCTTTTGCCTCTGTCGCGTTCACCTCGTGACGCGTGCCAATATGTTTGATTTGTTTGTATGTTTGTATGTTTGTATGTCGTCTGTCTTATTGTGTCTTTTCTTGTGTATGACTGAATCTGATGCTTATGAGTGGTTTTCTAATTATGTGTGTCTGTTCATATGTTTGACTGAGATGGGTGTTTGTACGTTCTACTGACCTGTATGTTTGTAGTGCGTATGCAGTTATAGGGTGCTTGCTACAATTCCTACATCTCGGCCATACCTGACAACGCGTTCGCCCACGAACGTAGTTACCATTTTTTCATATTGTCAGCTGAAGATGACGTCGCCCGAGGCCCCTCGCAGTTCCCCACTCTCTCAACTTCATAACGGTCATGGTTGAATTTTTTAACTACTTTATACGGCCCCAAAAATTTCGGTCGTAATTTCATACCTACTCCAAACTGTGTCCGCTTTATTGCTACCAGATCATTTATTTTATACTGCGTTCCAGGTTTCCTAGTTTTATTGTATGTTTTTCTATTCTCCTCTTGTACTTTTTGTATATTCTTTTTAGCTGTTTTCTTAAAATATCTCTTTCTTCATTGAAACTGTTGACTACTTCCTTCTCTAAAATTTCCTTCAACCTTAGGTCCTCTTTGACTCGCATTTCGTACCCTGTTAGCAACCTAAACGGAGAAACTGAGGTACTACGACTCGGCGTATTATTTATATACTGCTGGACTTGTCCAACATACTTATACCACTGCCCTGGATTTGCATGAGCTAACTTTGCCAACATTGGTACTACTACACGGTGCATTCTTTCTACTTGTCCATTTCCTCTAGGGACACCAGTAGTAATCGACAAGTGTTGTATACCATTGCTCTCACAATAGTTCTCAAAACTATGTGACGTAAAAGCTGCTCCCCTATCAGTTATAATTCTCTGCGGATTTCCAAATATCGACGCTTGTTTTGTTAATCGGTCTAAAACTCCTTCTGAACCTGTATCCTTTGTGGGATAGAGCCACACAAACTTCGAAAATGCATCTACCACAACTAATATGTAGCTGTACTGTTTGCCCGTAGCCGTCATAGGTCCTACGTGGTCTATATGATACGTTCCTAGTGGATGACCTTCCTTATCAATCGGTGATAGGAAACACTCTTTCTTGCCACCTTTAGCGTTTGTTACTAAACACTCTACGCAATTTCCAACTATCTTTTTCACTTTCGACTCTATTTCTGAAATATAATACTCTTTCTCCACGCAATCTCGGGTCCTCTTGACTGAGAAATGTCCTTGCCTATGCGCGATCTGTATCACTTCTTCCTCTAAGGAATTCGGAACTACTATCAATTCTTTGTTCTGGTCTTTGCATAGTATATCATGATGGATGTAAAAATCTTCGTAGCTGGTAGTTTCTAATATTTTTCGTATAGCAGGAGTCCATTTATCGTCTAACTGAGCTTCTTTCAGCCTATGCCGTAGTGAGTCGTTTATCAGCATGCAGCTTAGTCTGCTAAGTGCATCAGCGAGTTTCATTCGCGTACCCGACCTATGTTCGACTGTATAGTTGAACTCCTGAAGGAACATTGCCCACCTAGCGACTCGCGTCGGTACATCCTTCTTCTTTAACGTCATTGCAAACGCATTGCAATCTGTCACAATTTTAAATGGCAACCCTACCACGTAAACCCTCCACTTCTTAAGCGCTTCCACTATTACTAAAACCTCTAGCTCGTAAGAATGGTAGTTTTCTTCCGATGGTTTTGTCTTTCGGCTCATGTACATAACCGGATGAAACTGTTGGTCCTCTGGCTCCTGCTGTAAAAGTACAGCTCCATAGCCGTTTCCAAAGTCAATATGAATTCTTTTGAAGTCGATATGTACATAACTTTGTACATATGTATATGTATGCTTATTACAAACGAAAAAAAATATCACTTGCTTTTATATATTCTCGCGCATTCAATGCAACACAAAACGACGCCACGGTTATGCTCGCTATTGGCAATGTGCAAAAACAACCCTTATGCCAGCACACTTGTCTGCTTGTACATATGTACATATGTAATGCCGCTTCCAAAGCCTATTAAGTTCGCTGCGCAACAACACAAATTCTACACCTGCGCACTTGTACCGACGCCAATCAGCCAGCCTACTTAGCTTTCTATTCAACTGATGGCTTCGATTTTTTCGTACAGTTTTTACAAAAAGAACTGCGTCCGTCCGCTTGCTATGCGACAAAGGTACACCTTACACATTTTTTTGAATATCTATACATATGTATGCACTTTTTACAATATTACACTAACATATGTATGTACACAGATCCGCATGACCCTTATAAAATACTTTTTATTTCTTCATTTGCTTATGCACATACATATGCACATATGTATTTATATAGTTTTAATATTTTTATATATTTCAACGCGCACTCAAATAGTTTTCAATCGGTTGAGCCCCCACTTTGTAGGTTCTATAATGAAACACCGATAAATTTAATGATTTATATAAAAATGTTTAATGTAGTATATTTGTAAGTAGTTTTAAGTATTTAACATAGTTCACTTAGGTTAGACAATAAGTTATAGTTTTAGTTATTTAGCATGCATTACACATACACATAGTGCACTTAGCCTTTAGCAGTTAGTATAAACAAATAGATACATACTTATGTATGTAGGTATTTCACTTATTAATTAATATGGAATTAGAGTTTAAACTAATCACTTTACCCTCGCTTTACTTGAGAGTCTGGAGTTACCACCGGTCAGTTGAAGTCGTTAGCGCGAACTGCCTTTTGGCCTTTTGCCTCTGTCGCGTTCACCTCGTGACGCGTGCCAATATGTTTGATTTGTTTGTATGTTTGCATTTCGTTTGTCTTCTTGTGTATGACTGAATCTGATGCTTATGAGTGGTTTTCTAATTATGTATGTGTGTCTGTTCATATGTTTGACTGAGATGGGTGTTTGTACGTTCTACTGACCTGTATGTTTGTAGTGCGTATGCAGTTATAGGGTGCTTGCTACAATTCCTACATTCATGTGCATATACAAAATAAGAACTCGATTAAAAATGATGAAATTTTTGCAAATAAAATCCAAATGACCCATTGTTATGAGTAGAGTACTCATAGCACATTGCTTTCGCCAATCTTGAAAATTATTTAGAAAATGAAGTTGATATAAAATCGGTCGCGTTTAAACTCAAATGTGTGGAAATACATATATATTCAAGTGCATATACAAAATAAGAACTCGATTAAAAATAATGAAATTTTTGCAAATAAAATCCAAATGACCCATTGTTATGAGTAGCGTATTCATACCACATTGCTTTCGCCAATCTTGAAAATTATTAGGAAAATAAAGTTGCTCCAAAATCGGTCGCGTTTAAACTCAAATGTGTGGAAATACATATATATTGATGTATACAAAATAAGAACTCGATTAAAAATTTTGAATTTTTTGCAAATAAAATCCATATGGCCCATTGTTATGAGTAGCGTACTCATACCACATTGCTTTCGACAATCTTGAAAATTTGAAGAAAAATTAAGTTACTCCAAAATCGACCGGGTTTATACTCAAATGTGTGGAAATACATATATCCACGTGTACAAAATAAGAACTCGATTAAAGATGATGAAATTTTTGCAAATAAAATCTATATGACCCATACCACATTGCTTTCGCCAATCTTGAAAATTATTAGGAAAATTAAGTTGCTCCAAAATCGCTCGCGTTTAAACTTAAATGTGTGGAAATACATATATGTATATCCACGTGTACAAAATAAGAACTCGATTAAAGATGATGAAATTTTTGCAAATAAAATCCAAATGACCCATTGTTATGAGTAGCGTACTCATACCACATTGCTTTCGACAATCTTGAAAATTATAAGAAAAATTAAGTTGCTCCAAAAGCGGTCGGGGTTAGACTCAAATGTATGGAAATACATATATATTCACGTGTACAAAATAAGAACTCGATTAAAGATGATGAAATTTTGCAAATAAAATCCATATATACAATTTTTATGATTAACGTACTCATGCCACATTGCTTTCGACAATCTTGAAAATTTTAAGAAAAATTAAGTTGCTCCAAAATCGATCGGGTTTATACTCAAATGTGTGGAAATACATACATATATATCCACGTGTACAAAATAAGAACTCGATTAAAGATGATGAAATTTTTGCAAATAAAATCCATATGACCCATTGTTATGAGTAGCGTACTCATACCACATTGCTTTCGCCAATCTTGAAAATTATTAGGAAAATTAAGTTGCTCCAAAATCGCTCGCGTTTAAACTCAAATGTGTGGAAATACATACATATATATCCACGTGTACAAAATAAGAACTCGATTAAAGATGATGAAATTTTTGAAAATAAAATTCAAATGACCCATTGTTATGAGTAGCGTACTCATACCACATTGCTTTCGACAATCTTAAAAATTTTAAGAAAAATTAAGTTGCTCCAAAATCGATCGCGTTTATACTCAAATGTGTGGAAATACATATATATTCATGTACATATACAAAATAAGAACTCGATTAAAAATAAGGTAATTTTGTAAATAAAATCCAAATGACCCATTGTTATGCGTAGCGTACTCATACCACATTGCTTTCGCCAATCTTGAAAATTATTAGGAAAATTAAGTTGCTCCAAAGTTGTTCGCGTTTAAACTCAAATGTGTGGAAATACATATATATTCACGTGTACAAAATAAGAACTCGATTAAAGATGATGAAATTTTGCAAATAAAATCCATATATACAATTTTTATGATTAACGTACTCATGCCACATTGCTTTCGACAACCTTGAAAGTTTTAAGAAAAATTAAGTTGCTCCAAAATCGATCGGGTTTATACTCAAATGTGTGGAAATACATATATATTCATGTACATATACAAAATAAGATCTCGATTAAAAATGATGAAATTTTTGCAAATAAAATCTAAATGACCCATTGTTATGAGTAGCGTACTCATACCACATCGCTTTCGACAATCTTGAAAATTATTAGGAAAATTAAGTTGCTCCAAAATCGATCGGGTTTAAACTCGAATGTGTGGATATACATATATATCAACGTGTACAAAATAAGAACTCGATTAAAGATAATGAAATTTTTGCAAATAAAATCCAAATGACCTATTGTTATGAATAGCGTACTCATACCACATTGCTTTCGACAATCTTGAAAATTATAAGAAAAATTAAGTTGCTCCAAAAGCGGTTGGGGTTAGACTCAAATGTGTGGAAATACATATATATTCATGTATACAACATAAGATCTCGATTAAAAATGATGAAATTTTTGCAAATAAAATCCAAATGACCCATTGTTATGAGTAGCGTACTCATACCACATTGCTTTCGCCAATATTGAAAATTATTAAGAAAATTAAGTTGCTCCAAAATCGTTCGCGTTTAAACTCAAATGTGTGGAAATGCATAAATATTCATGTATACAACATAAGATCTCGATTAAAAATGATGAAATTTTTGCAAATAAAATCCATATGACCAATTTTTATGATTAACGTACTCATACCACATTGCTTTCGAAAATCTTGGAAATTTTAAGACAAATTAAGTTGCTCCAAAATCGGTTGCGTTTAAACTCAAATGTGTGGAAATACATATATGTATATTCATGTTTATATACAAAATAAGAACTCGATTAAAATATATAAAAGTACTGGTCGTCATGTGGATTATTTTAATTATCTTAATTATTCAGTCTTGCGACATAAATATCAAGAATTAAATAAAAACTGTTATGAAAAATACTTGAATAAAATGAAAACGAACATTATCCACGACCCGAAAGCTTTCTATGGTTTCGTTAATTCTAAGCGCAGAGTAAATGCATTCCCTTCCGCAATGAAATCTCAAAATACTGTGTCATGTGATAACGAGATTATTGACACTCTATTTGCACAGTTCTTTAAATCTAACTACACCACTCAGTTTAAATATAACTCTATTTCCTATCCATACAAGCTGAGCTCCAATAACTCTATTAATATTCCAGTCATATCATCAGATGATGTTTTTCATTATTTCATATCTTTAAAAGAATCATTCAAGTACGGCCCTGATATGATCCCGACATGTTTCCTAAAAAAGTGTGCAAAGCACCTGTACCTGCCATTATCGAACTTGTTTAATTTGTCCCTCCAGCAAGGAGTTTTCCCGTCAATATGGAAACAGTCTTACATAATCCCCCTTCATAAATCTGGAAGCAGGTCTTCTATTGAAAACTATCGTGGTATAGCTAAACTCTCTTCTATCCCGAAGTTGTTTGAAGCTATTGTTACCAATCAAATGACTTATCCGATTTCCTCAATAATAGCAAATTGCCAACATGGCTTCTGTAAGGGCAAATCAACCATTACAAATTTACTTGAATTTACCACCCATGTTTCAAATAGGTTTAGGGAATGCATTGATACTGATGTTTTATATTCCGATTTCAGTAAAGCATTTGACAAAGTATGTCACTCTTTACTCATCCGTAAACTAGATCTGCTTGGTTTTCAACCTGGTATCCTCTGTTGGATGTCTTCTTATCTCTCCGGTAGGACGCAAAAGGTAGTTTTTAAAAATTTTCATTCTGGGATCATCGATGTTTCCTCGGGAGTTCCTCAGGGCAGCCACCTCGGACCGATTCTGTTCCTGCTATTCCTAAACGACATTTCTATAGTAGTAAAGTATTCTAAAATATTGACGTACGCGGATGATGTTAAACTTTTTAAGACTTATGCCTCGGCTGAAGAATGATCCTTGCTACAGCAAGATTTGGACAGCATAGTCAATTGGTGCAGCATTAATTATATGCCGCTTAACCTTAACAAATGTAAATTCATGTGCTTTTCGCGACGAACCATTCAGCCGGCCTCCTACAAAATAAATAACTTCCTCCTAGATCATGTCAACAGTTTTGTTGACCTGGGTGTTGGTATAGATTGTAAACTCAATTTTAATTTTCATATTAGTTCCACCGTTAATAAAGCAAGGGGTGTGCTGGCTTTTCTAAAGCGTTGGTCAAAGGAATTCCGCGACCCGTATATAACTAAAACACTTTTTACTTCATTGGTAAGACCAATACTGGAGTATGGTTCCATAGTTTGGAATCCTCGTTATCAGGTCCACTCAGACCAACTAGAGTCAATACAAAAACAATTCTTACTTTTTGCTTTAAGAAATCTTCGATGGGATTCGCCATACAATCTTCCCCCTTACACTAGTCGTTTAAAACTTATTAATCTTCCTACTCTTTCGAGTCGCAGAGAAATGTTAGGTATAATATTTCTGGTAAAATGAGTCAATGGATGGATCTCAAGTCCATTTCTTCTAGAGCAAATTAATTTTAATGTACCCTCCCGTGCAACGAGAAACTTTAAACCACTTTTCTTGAAACTATGCAGAACTAACTTTGAGTTGAATGAACCGTTTCGTGTTTTATTCCGAGACTTTAACAATCATTCCAGCACCTTTCATGTATCGGACTCACTTTTTAAATTTAAAAGAACTGTTCTATCCTCTCTTAATAACAGCTAACGATCCAATTTTCTTACTTTGCATTTCTCTAACTTTGTATTCGGCTGATGAATTCTTATTCTGTAGCTGAGCAGCTTGGGATCTCGACGCTTAACAAACTTTCTTCTGTCACGACTCGGCACCTAAGATTTGTATATTTAAAAAACATCCGTACGTTATGCGGATTGAGCCCCTCGTGTCGGTTGGGCGGGAAAGTGGGTTTCCGTTGGGTTATAATAATATAATAATAATAAAAATGATGAAATGTTTGCAAATAAAATCCAAATGACCCATTGTTATGAGTAGCGTACTCATACCACATTGCTTTCGCCAATCTTGAAAATTATTAGGAAAATTGAGTTGCTCCAAAATCGTTCGCGTTTAAACTCAAATGTGTGTAAATACATATATATTCATGTATACAAAATAAGAACTCGATTAAAAATGATGAAATTTTTGCAAATAAAATCCATATGACCAGTTTTTATGATTAACGTACTCATGCCGCATTGCTTTCGACAATCTTGAAAATTATAAGAAAAATTAAGTTGCTCCAAAAGCGGTCGGGGTTAGACTCAAATGTATGGAAATACATATATATTCTCGTGAACAAAATAAGAACTCGAATAAAGATGATGAAGTTTTTGCAAAAAAATCCATATAACCCATTGTTATGAGTAGCGTACTCGTACGACATTGCTTTCGACAATCTTGAAAATTTGAACAAAAATTAACTTGCTCCAAAATCGGTCGGGTTTAGACTCAAATGTGTGGAAATACATATATATTCACGTGAACAAAATAAGAGCTCGAATAAAGATGATGAAATTTTTGCAAAAAAATCCATATGACCCATTGTTATGAGTAGCGTACTCGTACGACATTGCTTTCGACAATCTGGAAAATTTGAACAAAAATTAACTTGCTCCAAAATCGGTTGGGTTTAGACTCAAATGTGTGGAAATACATATAAATTCATGTATACAAAATAAGAACTCGATTAAAAATTATGAAATTTTTGCAAATAAAATCCATATGACCAATTTTTATGACTAACGTACTCATGCCACATTGCTTTCGACAATCTTGAAAATTATAAGAAAAATTAAGTTGCTCCAAAAGCGGTCGGGGTTAGACTCAAATGTGTGGAAATAAATATATATTCACGTGTACAAAATAAGAACTCGATTAAAGATGATGAAATTTTGCAAATAAAATCATTCAAGTACGGCCCTGATATGATCCCGACATGTTTCCTAAAAAAGTGTGCAAAGCACCTGTACCTGCCATTATCGAACTTGTTTAATTTGTCCCTCCAGCAAGGAGTTTTCCCGTCAATATGGAAACAGTCTTACATAATCCCCCTTCATAAATCTGGAAGCAGGTCTTCTATTGAAAACTATCGTGGTATAGCTAAACTCTCTTCTATCCCGAAGTTGTTTGAAGCTATTGTTACCAATCAAATGACTTATCCGATTTCCTCAATAATAGCAAATTGCCAACATGGCTTCTGTAAGGGCAAATCAACCATTACAAATTTACTTGAATTTACCACCCATGTTTCAAATAGGTTTAGGGAATGCATTGATACTGATGTTATATATACCGATTTCAGTAAAGCATTTGACAAAGTATGTCACTCTTTACTCATCCGTAAACTAGATCTGCTTGGTTTTCAACCTGGTATCCTCTGTTGGATGTCTTCTTATCTCTCCGGTAGGACGCAAAAGGTAGTTTTTAAAAATTTTCATTCTGGGATCATCGATGTTTCCTCGGGAGTTCCTCAGGGCAGCCACCTCGGACCGATTCTGTTCCTGCTATTCATAAACGACATTTCTATAGTAGTAAAGTATTCTAAAATATTGACGTACGCGGATGATGTTAAACTTGTTAAGACTTATGCCTCGGCTGAAGAAAGATCCTTGCTACAGCAAGATTTGGACAGCATAGTCAATTGGTGCAGCATTAATTATATGCCGCTTAACCTTAACAAATGTAAATTCATGTGCTTTTCGCGACGAACCATTCAGCCGGCCTCCTACAAAATAAATAACTACCTCCTAGATCATGTCAACAGTTTTGTTGACCTGGGTGTTGGTATAGATTGTAAACTCAATTTTAATTTTCATATTAGTTCCACCGTTAATAAAGCAAGGGGTGTGCTGGCTTTTCTAAAGCGTTGGTCAAAGCAATTCCGCGACCCGTATATAACTAAAACACTTTTTACTTCATTGGTAAGACCAATACTGGAGTATGGTTCCATAGTTTGGAATCCTCGTTATCAGGTCCACTCAGACCAACTAGAGTCAATACAAAAACAATTCTTACTTTTTGCTTTAAGAAATCTTCGATGGGATTCGCCATACAATCTTCCCCCTTACACTAGTCGTTTAAAACTTATTAATCTTCCTACTCTTTCGAGTCGCAGAGAAATGTTAGGTATAATATTTCTGGTAAAATGAGTCAATGGATGGATCTCAAGTCCATTTCTTCTAGAGCAAATTAATTTTAATGTACCCTCCCGTGCAACGAGAAACTTTAAACCACTTTTCTTGAAACTATGCAGAACTAACTTTGAGTTGAATGAACCGTTTCGTGTTTTATTCCGAGACTTTAACAATCATTCCAGCACCTTTCATGTATCGGACTCACTTTTTAAATTTAAAAGAACTGTTCTATCCTCTCTTAATAACAGCTAACGATCCAATTTTCTTACTTTGCATTTCTCTAACTTTGTATTCGGCTGATGAATTCTTATTCTGTAGCTGAGCAGCTTGGGATCTCGACGCTTAACAAACTTTCTTCTGTCACGACTCGGCACCTAAGATTTGTATATTTAAAAAACATCCGTACGTTATGCGGATTGAGCCCCTCGTGTCGGTTGGGCGGGAAAGTGGGTTTCCGTTGGGTTATAATAATATAATAATAATAAAAATGATGAAATGTTTGCAAATAAAATCCAAATGACCCATTGTTATGAGTAGCGTACTCATACCACATTGCTTTCGCCAATCTTGAAAATTATTAGGAAAATTGAGTTGCTCCAAAATCGTTCGCGTTTAAACTCAAATGTGTGAAAATACATATATATTCATGTATACAAAATAAGAACTCGATTAAAAATGATGAAATTTTTGCAAATAAAATCCATATGACCAGTTTTTATGATTAACGTACTCATGCCGCATTGCTTTCGACAATCTTGAAAATTATAAGAAAAATTATGTTGCTCCAAAAGCGGTCGGGGTTAGACTCAAATGTATGGAAATACATATATATTCACGTGAACAAAATAAGAACTCGAATAAAGATGATGAAGTTTTTGCAAAAAAATCCATATAACCCATTGTTATGAGTAGCGTACTCGTACGACATTGCTTTCGACAATCTTGAAAATTTGAACAAAAATTAACTTGCTCCAAAATCGGTCGGGTTTAGACTCAAATGTGTGGAAATACATATATATTCACGTGAACAAAATAAGAGCTCGAATAAAGATGATGAAATTTTTGCAAAAAAATCCATATGACGCATTGTTATGAGTAGCATACTCATACTAAATTGCTTTCGACAATCTTGAAAATTTGAACAAAAATTAAGTAGCTCCAAAATCGGTCGCGTTTAAACTCAAATGTGTGGAAATACATATATATTCATGTATACAAAATAAGAACTCGATTAAAAATTATGAAATTTTTGCAAATCAAATCCATATGACCAATTTTTATGACTAACGTACTCATGCCACATTGCTTTCGACAATCTTGAAAATTATAAGAAAAATTAAGTTGCTCCAAAAGCGGTCGGGGTTAGACTCAAATGTGTGGAAATAAATATATATTCACGTGTACAAAATAAGAACTCGATTTAAGATGATGAAATTTTGCAAATAAAATCCATATGTCGAATTTTTATGATTAACGTACTCATGCCACATTGCTTTCGACATTCTTGAAAATTTTAAGAAAAGTTCAGTTGCTCCAAAATCGATCGGTTTTATACTTAAAGGTATGGAATTACATATGAATATATCTACGTGTACAAAATAAGAACTCGATTAAAGCTGATAAAATTTTTGCAAATGAAATCCATATGACCCATTGTTATGAGTAGCGTACTTATGACACATGGCTTTCGACAATCTTGAAAATTATAAGAAAAATTAAGTTGTACCAAAATCTGTCGGGTTTAGACTCAAATGTGTGGAAATACATATATATCCACGTGTACAAAATAAGAACTCGATTAAAGATGATGAAATTTTTGCAAGTAAAATTCATTCGACCCATTGTTATGAGTTTCGTACTCATACCACATTGCTTTCGCCAATCTTGGAAATTATTAGGAAAATTAAGTTGCTCCAAAATCGGTCGCGTTTAAACTCAAATGTGTGGAAATACATATATATTCATGTATACAAAATAAGAACACACATTTGATGAAATTTTTGCAAATAAAATCCATATGACCAATTTTTATGATTAACGTACTCATGCCACATTGCTTTCGACAATCTTGAAAATTTTAAGAAAAATTTAGTTACTCCAAAATCGACCGGGTTTATACTCAAATGTGTGGAAATACATATATATTGATGTATACAAAATAAGAACTCGATTAAAAATTATGAAATTTTTGCAAATAAAATCCATGTGATCAATTTTTATGATTAACGTACTCATGCCACATTGCTTTCGACAATCTTGAAAATTTTAAGAAAAATTTAGTTACTCCAAAATCGACCGGGTTTATACTCAAATGTGTGGAAATACATATATATTGATGTATACAAAATAAGAACTCGATTAAAAATGATGAAATTTTTGCATATAAAATCCATGTGACCAATTTTTATGATTAACGTACTCATGCCACATTATTATTATTATTATTATTAAAATCTAATATTACAATATAAAATTATAATTTTGCTGAGAAGCCATAGCATCACAGGCCTTAGGCTAGTTAATAAAATAGTAAACTTAAAAATTATGTATTTACATATTTACATTGTGGCTTAAAAATAATATTTGCGATAACATGAAACTGTGAAAGGTATAAGAATTTTTACTATTAAATTAAAACAATTAGGGAAGGAAATATATATTGTAATTTACAATAGTGAAAACAGTGACTTAAATTAGATAATAGAGTTTGCTTAATTTAAGAAATTCGGTAATAGTTTTATATTTTCATTACTAGGTTCAGATAACAAATTCAAAGGATTTTTGTTCTTGAAAATTCTGTTTCTTATATAACTAAATTCATGACAATTTAAAAGAATGTGTTTTACTGAGGCTACTTCTGAACCATTACAAAAGTCGCATATATCCAAGTAAGCTCTATCCAAAAGATGCTGATGAGTCAGTCGAGTGTGTCCAAGTCTCAGTCGCAAAAATTTAACATGATCTTGCCTTTTTGAGTCTGATTGAGCTGAATAAAATTTAATTTTGGTGATATTAATTTGGTTGGAATTTATTCTTTGGTACCAGGGAGAGGTTCTGTTAAAAATTCTAACGTAATTATTGGTAAAATTATTTTTTATAAATTTAATAACATCTGCAGGGTTGTAATTCGCACTTGTTATAAGTGGCAATGTATGTGCTTCCTTAGCTGTGTGATCTGCATACTCATTGCCTGTTATATTGACATGGCCAGGAACCCAAAGTAAAGTAATCTTTGGAAAGTGATTTATTAATAAATTTCTAATTTGTTTAGAGTAAATATTTTGATTGTTAATGTTTTTAATTGATTCAACTGCTGCTAAAGAATCTGAGCAAATGATGAATTTTTCATTTCTGCCTTTAATTAGGAATAATGCTTCTAAAATTGCTTTTAATTCTGCTGTATAAACAGAGCTATAAGTAGGAAGCCTGGCAAGTTTTAAAGTAGTATTTTCTGTCGTTACACTAAGTGTTGTATTTCCATTCATTTTAGACCCATGAGTAAAAATGAATTCGTAGTTTTTGAATATATTCCGAATAAAATTAAATTTACTGCGGTAGATCTCTGGAGTTGTTGAAGTTTTTCTCATATGGCTTAAGCTTGTGTTAATACAACTATTATTAAAAAACCAAGGTGAGAATTTTTCGGTGGGAATTTTTGTTGAGTTGTATGGTATTTCATTAATTTTGCATAATTCAATACACTTTTCTATTGCCGATTTATATTTATATATTCTTTTTGACGAAGTAACTTTTCTGATAACATTTGACAATATATTATTGCCTTGTAATAAAAACTTAAAAAGTTTTATAACAGAGCTAATACTTCTATTTTCAATTGGCATAATTTTTGATTCAAATAATAAATTATTTATATTTGTGGTGCGATACGCTCCCATCGAAAGTCGAATAGCTGAGTTATATATTGGTTTTAAACTTTTTAAGTGTGAATACGCTTCCTGCCCCTACAGAAATAATCCATAGTCTATTTTTGACATCATTATAGCATTTGTTACCGTACTAACAATTAACGGGCTGCAATTGTAACTATTACTTGAAAGACATTTTATTACATTTATACTACCGTTGAGTGCTTTTTTCAGTTTTGTAATATGGTTTTTCCAGTTATATTTTTTATTGAAAACTATGCCTAATATTTTTAATTCGTCTACATTTGAAATTGGAGAGTTGTTAATCGTAATTTTTACTTCACAATTTTTTTTCCTGCAAATATGAATTTGCTTACATTTTTTTTCAGATAATTGAGCACCTGAGTACTTACCCCAAGTATTAATGTCATTAAATAGTGTATTAATTTCTATTGATTGATTCTTCGTTTTGCCTGGTTTAATGATGGGATGAAAATCATCGGCATATGCACAAAAACTGATACGTTTATGGATTGAAAGTGTCTCGCAAAGCTTATTGTAAGCTACTAAAAATAGCACAACTGATAATGGTGATCCTTGCGGAACACCATTATCTACGCTGAAAGATTGGGAATATGTATAGTCAATACGGACCCTGATCTTTCTGTTGGTCATAAAATTTTTTACATAATTAATAATTTTCTTCCCTACTTTCCATTTCAATAATTGATCAATAACCGCATGCACACCAATTCTATCAAATGATTTTTTAAAATCTAAGGATAAAATTGAAATATGGCTATGAGTTGAAAGTGATTTGCTTACTAAATAGTCAATGTATAAAAGATTGTGAGTTACTGATTGTCCTTTTTTAAATCCTGTTTGATGAATGTTTAAAAGATGCTTTGAATTTAAATACGACCAACGCCTATTCGCAATAATTTTATCCATTACTTTAGAAATACAAGGATTTAATGAGATAGGTCTACATATATGAATTTACATCGGTTTTTATAGAATTGGGTTTCAATATGGGAATGACCGTACTGCTTTTAAAGATATGTGGGGAATAATTGTCAAAGATGTTATTAAATAAGTTAATAAGTCTAATTTTAACATTTCTCGAAAGATTTGCTATCATCGGATATGAAATCCGGTCGTGGCCTGGAGTAGTTCCCTTTAGTTTCTTTAAAGCCATTTCAAATTCAACAAATGTAATTCTCTTTTCTATAAAATTTGCTTCTTTGCTAGGAATTATGCAATTCGGTAAATATGTTGATGTTTTTGATGTACGAAAAGAATCTGAAAATTTTTCATTTGATGCGTCTTCTGACCAAACTCTGGCGAATTCCTGTGCAATGAGAAATTTGTCAGTTATATTTGGCTGTTGCGGGTTGATAGGTTTAATGCAATGAATGCCTCTAAACTTATGTAGACCACAAAATGTTCTAATATTGCTCCATATTTGTGTGGTTGAAGTATTCGGGTTTATTAGACTAGTGAAATCCTTTACTGATTGAGCCTTGGCTAACTTAATTTCTCTTTTATACTGCGAATTTGCTTTTTTATAATTCAGTAAGTTGATTTCTGAAATATTGGATTTCAGAAAATTAAATAATTTATTTCTTTCTTTTTTAAGCTTGTTCAAATTTTCGTTCCACCAAGGAACATAACGTTTAGAAAGTGTATTTGTTTGGGGAATTGCTTGATTAGCTGCTGTCAATATAATTCGATTTATATTAGCACATTTTTTATTAATGTTGTTACTTATTATATTTTCTGAGCTAAGATTTTCAGTCAATATACTAAATTTTGGCCATTGAGCTAGTTTTACTTTAAATTTTGGAACCTTTCTGTCTGAATATGTATTTAAAGATATAAATAGATCCATAAATATAGGAAAGTGATCGCTAGGGTACGTTGATTTAGCTACTTTCCATGTTAAGTCAATAGCCAAACGGGGTGAACAAAAGGTTAAGTCAATGTGACTAAAAGTACCATAACTGGAACTAAAATGCGTAGGGGAGTTGTCATTTAATAAAATAAAGTTGTTGTCTTCTATAAATTTTGCTACATATTTTCCTCTTTTATTACTTTTATATGATCCCCAATTAAAATGCCAACCATTAAAATCACCTGTCACCAGACATGGAAGTCCCGTCTGGCCTATTGTATTTTGTAAGTCTGTAGTATTAAATGATTTATTTGGTGATATATATATTGAGAAAATTCTAAATTTTGTTTTTGATAAAACTGTTGCTGATATCATGTCAAATGTATTGCTTGCTGTCTCTGGAATGTATTCAATTGATTTGTGTATTAACAATGCAGCCCCACCAAAAGAGTTTGCACTGTTTGATATAAGTAAATCGTAATTTACAGGTGTAGGTACGTTTGCAGTACTATGTAAATGAGTTTCCTGTAAACTTAACATTTTCGGAGATCTTTCCTTAATCAATATTAGCAATTCATTGTAATTGTTCAAATAGCCTATAATATTCCACTGAATCAAATTAAACTTATTCATATTCGATATAAAATCAAGAAATACTATATTAAATGTTAAAGGTTTGATTAAGTTAACTAAAAATCTTAAGTACTTATGAAAAATAAATTTTAATTAGAGCCTGTATTATTTAATTCATGGTCAAATGTTTCCACCAACAAGTTAGATTGTGATTTCATCGTTGATTTCTTTCTAATTCATATAGCTGCTTGCCTTCTCAGGCGCTTTGATGCGTTTTTAGGCAATATATTTACTCTCTTAATTTTGTTTTTAGTACTAATTATATTGTTACTTGTTGTTGGGACGTCTACAGGAGTTGTGTTAAGAGTGCCGTTCTCTGTTGCTGGTATCTCCACTGCAGGTGGGACGTCAGCATATGAGACAGCACTGCGTTGGTTGTTGTTTTCCGCTGCTGCGCTTGCATATGTAGTCGATTGGCTATGACGATTGTTGTAAATTTTCAGAGCAGTTTTTCTTCCCACTTTTTCTATAGTACGTATTGCCTGAATTTCTCTTTCTTGCATAAAGATTGGGCAAGAGTTGCTTAAAACAAAGTGGCTGCATTGTTGGTTTGTTGCCTTGCAATTTATACATATTGTTTCCAATGTACATTTTTCTGATGTCTCTTTATCTATATGAGAAGATTTGCCACAATTTATGCAAATTTGCTCTTTTTGGCAAAATTTGGCAATGTGACCAAATTCGCCGCATTTATTGCATCTAATTGGTCGAGGTATATATTGCAGTATTGTTGCTCTCTCATAACCGATATATATGTGGGAAGGTAGCGAGGTTAGCGAAAATGTTAAAACAAGAAGACCCGTTTCAACGAGTTTCTCGTTCACTTTTTTCTTTATTTTTTGAACATCAACAACAAAACTGGATTCTTGTTCTTCAATAATCTCTTTTTCCTCAATGTCACGTAGGTCATTTGAGTAAATTACTCCTTTGGTATTATTGAGTGTCGGGTGCTCAAAGATTTCAATGGAAATGTTCTGATTGAGAGCAGTTAACGTAACTAGTTTAACAGCTTGTTCTACATTTTTTGTTTTTATTAATCTTGTACCGTTGTTTAATTTTGTGCACTCAAGAACTTCACTTCCACAAGTAGTGCCAATTCATTTTTTTATTAAAAACGGAGAGACTTTGTCTAATGTACAACTGTTTCCATTTGTATCTTTGTTGTTGCTTGAACTGGGCAAAACATTTTCACCGTTTGTATTGACTCTTCTCATTAATAAAAATTTTTGTCCAGGTGTGGAATTTTTTAATTTAATTGTTTTGTCAAACTGCATTTGCAGTTGACAAGTGCCCTTGCCCTTGCGGGCATCAGGGACATGCATATTTCTTTTTTAAACTCCAATCACTTAGATTATAGTTTAGCACTTTTAAATTAAAATATTTTAAAATCCAATTAAAGTATTTTATAGAAGTTTGAATGTTCTTCTTTTTTTAATAATTTAAAGGCGCGATAACTTGAGCGGATTTCAATAACAAATTGTACTGTTAAACAATTAAGTACAAGAGAAAGTTATTTAATAGGTTTGGCTCTTAGGTAAAAACACAACCGATCACTGACGCTCTCAATTTGAGACTGACTCATGCCACATTGCTTTCGACAATCTTGAAAATTTTAAGAAAAATTTAGTTACTCCAAAATCGACCGGGTTTATACTCAAATGTGTGGAAATACATATATATTCATGTACATATACAAAATAAGAACTCGATTAAAAATGATGAAATTTTTGCAAATAAAATCCAAATGACCCATTGTTATGAGTAGCGTACTCATACCACATCGCTTTCGCCAATCGTGAAAATTATTAGGAAAATTAAGTTGCTCCAAAAGCGGTCGGGGTTAGACTCAAATGTCTGGAAATACATATGTATATATCCACGTGTACAAAATAACAACTCGATTAAAGATGAGGAAATTTTGCAAATAAAATCCATATATGTAGGTTTTTATATTACCCGATTGAACTTACGCTTTTTTCCAAAGTGAAATTAATAAGCTCGATTGTTTTTATGTTAATTTTTTTATTTTTATTTTTTATTTTTTAAATATTTGTACAATAATGAATTATTTAACAAATGGTTTTATTCGCAGCGCTAGCAACGAGGGCCTTCGGCTGACTTTTTTTTTTTTAAAGATAGGTAAGAAATTATAACATACATATGTATGTGTATAGAAAAGGGAATTTTTAATGCGTGTTAGTGTTGTTAATTTACATATATTTTTTTTTTCTTCCTTAAAGTTATATTAGTTTTAACAAGTCAGTCTCTTTCAAGAATCCGTTCTTGAGGTCGATAGTGCTGAAAATTTTTGCGTCTTGCAAGCGATCTAGCTGGTAATCTATGAGGGAAAGTGGAAAATGATCCTTAATAATTACCTTATTGATTTGGCGAAAATCAATGCACAGCCTGTGTGATCCGTCTCGTTTTTTGACTAAAACAACTGGACTGGTGAAGTCGGAATTTTACAATTCAACTATTCCGTCCTTCAGCCATTCGTCAATTTGGGCATCAACTATAGCTACTTGTGAGAATGGCAATCGACGTGGTCTGGACAAAATTGGCGATTCATCACTTAATACGATGCGCATCTCTACGTTTGTTGTTGCAGTCTTTACTGGTTTGTAATCAGATATCAGTTCGTGCACTTTTTGTTTTGCCACCGCACTTGCATTAACATCAATATCAGGTTCATCCTTATTAATCACTTCATCTATTTTCATTAAAGCAACTTCTTCGCTAACTTCAGTGTCCGCATGGATCTTTTTGACAGATGCCCTTTCTTACCACAGTTGTAACAACTTATTTCTTTTTTGTTATTCTTTTGTGTATTGTTCTTCACTATTGTTTAACATCTTTATTCGTGTTGAGTTTACGCATAATTTCGTAACATTTCAATTTCTCTTTAAAATCTTTCAAATTTTTTGCACTGTACAACATCGCTTTGTTTACATTCAAATCAGCAATTTTATCAATTATATACTGCATTAACACGTCACTTTTGATTTTAGCTTGGGAAGCCATTTCTTTCATGGAATAGAAATATTCTTGTACAATTTCGTTTTCTTTTATTTTGCATTCACACATTTGTTGTAGATTTAAATTCATTAATTAATGCGTCTTTTAATACATGCCACGAATTTAGACCTCTTTCACTCAATACAAATGACCTTGCTTGACGATAACGATTGAGGGAGTCCGCCAGCCCAGTGGGGTGTAACTAGCCGCTACAACAACAACAACAACAACAAAGTTATATTACACGCATTCAGTTTCGGTTTATTTAAATTTTTATACACGCTTTCTGTTACAATATTAAATTTGCTTCCTGTGTCGAACAATGCGACATAATTTTTGTTCCGATTTTTACATTTTTATTAGTTAGATCACGTTTTATTACAATTTGTCGAGTATTCGCATTCACTTCTTTTTTGTTGTCTTCGCAATTTGCTGAAATATGCCCAAAGCAATTGCACTTAAAACATTTTCTGCCTTTCTCTTTGTTTTTGCAGTTGTTTGACAGATGCCCTTTTTCACCACAGTTGTAACAACTTATTTCTTTTTTGTCATTCTTTTGAGTATTGTTCTTCACTTTTGTTTAACATCTTTATTCGTGTTGCGTTTACGCATAATTTCGTAACATTTCAATTTCTCTTTAAAATCTTCCAAATTTTTTGCACTGTACAACATCGCTTTGTTTACATTCAAATCAGCAATTCCATCAATTATATACTGCATTAACGCGTCACTTTCGATTTTAGCTTGGGAAGCCATTTCTTTCATGGAATAGAAATATTCTTGTACACTTTCGTTTTCTTTTATTTTGCGCTCACACAGCCGCTTGTGTATAACTGCACTATTTGTTGTAGATTTAAACTCATTTACTAATGCGTCTTTTAATACATGCCACGAATTTAGACCCCTTTCACTCAATACAAATGACCTTGCTATTCCGCGTAATGATTTCTTTGCAAACACTAATTTTTGTAAATGGTCGAATTGCATCACTGTTGCTTGCTCTTCGAATTCTTGTGCCCACACTTCTATTGGAATCTTATTAGGACCATCAAAAATTCTAATTGAATCCTCTATGTCGCGTAGTGTCATTGCAAATTTTGGCTTTTGGTATGTAGCGCTGTTGCTCATGCGCACGTCGTTGCTATTTTCGTATGTTTTGTTTACATTCAGAACTTCTTTGTCTCTCTCGTTTGCATCTGTAGGGAAACTGTAGTAATTTGTAACTTCACCACGATTTACACTAAGTTCGCCACTGCTCTCAACATCGTTGTTGCTCTCCTTGTCGTTTTCAGCGCCGTTGTCTACGTCGTTTTCATTCTTCTCTTCAGCTTCGTCGTTGGTACGCTCAGAGATCAATTGGTTGCGTCGTAGGTTTTTGAATAGTGTAGCTTTACGTCAGCTACATTGTAGTCGATTTCCAACATGTTGCAAATGGTTACTAGGTCGCGTTCGCTCAAATTTGTATTCACGTAATCCGCTTTCAGCTTATACTCTTCGCTGCTTTCATTGTAGGCAAAGCCACAGAACTTTCGGAGTCGTTGGCGGTTATTTCTGTCGCCTTCGGTTTCAAAAATGTATTTATGTAGCGTCGGATTTTATCCTTACTTCCACTGCGCAGGCAGTATTGAATAAAGTCGTTGAGACATGCCATTTTGTATGTAGTTATATGCAAAAACTTTGTTGTTGCTAAGTGGCTTTATTTGAATTTGCAAATGTTCACGCCACTTCAACGGTTTGCCGTTTCGTCTGTATGTATTTTAATTAGACCGCACTTTAATGTTTTTACTCATGGGACGAGCCCCCAATTTATGTAGGTTTTTATATTACCTGATTGAACTTACGCTTTTTTCCAAAGTGAAATTAATAAGCTCGATGGTTTTTATGTTAAGATTAACGTAGTTGTATAAAATAACTTAGTTTTATTTAGTATTTTTAATTGAAAACATAATCAACGTATTTGTTTGAACGTAAAGTTTACAACATTCAGTTAAATGTTTACTTTGATGCATTTTTTATGAATTGAATTGAACTTCGAATTTCGAGAATATAGCGAATTATAAAATTTAGACAAAAGTTAAAATTAGGGAAAATAGTAACACGTCGTATCGGCCCGAATGTTGCGTCGATCTCTCTAGCCCACGGCTTCATATAATCAGCAGTAGTTGTTGAATTAATTGGACCTTCGGTGTTTGTAAGTTTTGTTACATCATGTGAATTATTGCCTTTGATTTTCGTTATTTGGTAAGGACCCAAAAATTTTGATTTCAGCTTAAGGCCACTACCAAATTGTGTGCGTTTGATTGCCACCAAGTCACCGACTTTATACTGATGCGCTGGCTTGCGTCTGCGGTTATACGTTTTCTTGTTTTCTCGCTGAACTTTGAGGATTTGTAACTTCGCCTGTTTACGTTGTTCGCAGCGTTCGTTGTTAAATAAAGTTGTAATTTCTTGCTGAATGAGGTCGCGTTTTTGTTGATCATCTTTTGTCCGCATCTTTGTACCGATCAATAGTTCAAAAGGTGTAGTGTTTATGCTTCTCGAAAACGTCGAACTAATTGTTTGCTGAACCCTGTCCACATATTTGAACCATTTCGTTGGGTCATCAATACTGAGTTTAGATAAGACTAAAATAATGATTGCGTTCAGCCTCTCGACCTGGCCATTTACGCGTGGCAAGCCCGTTGTAATTTTGAGTAGCTTTATATTTTCGCTATCGCAATATGTTTGAAAGTCGTTTGAGGAAAAAGCAGCACCTCTGTCGGATACAATATTTGCCGGATTTCCAAAAACCATACTCTGACTTCGCAGCTTCGATATCACTTCTGTGGGCGTTGTCGATTGAGTGGGGTACAGCCAGCAAAACTTAGTAAAGGAGTCAACCACTTGTAATGGGCGTTTCTAAATTTTTAATTTGTTTACTTATTCCCAAATATTTCTTTTATCATTAAATTTCAAGTCAATTTTTTTAGGTCAATCCAATAAAATGTACATATCAGTTCAATAAAATCTATTACAGAAATTATTGACTGTTATATACATATATTTCCGTCATTGTCATATGGCGGATATAACACTTAAACGACTTGCACAGTGATCTGTCAAATCTTTGTACAGCATCCTCTGTACCATTTTCCTTCTTTTCCGACAGACCAGCGAGCAGAGCAAGTGTTAAATTAAATTGTGCGGTGAAAAATAAAATACAAGTGTCCTTGTCAAAGTTTAGTTATATACGTTCAAATAAATTTATACCTATAAATTGGCGAACTAAAATTAAGGAGTCCTTGGCTACCTTAGCGGATTAACGTGCCGCAGTACAAGTTTACACTTAGTAAGATTACCTTTTTTTAATTTTTCTTGTTTTGTCGTAAAATGCAAAAGGTTTCAAGGGTTTCTAAGAACCAATTATCATCCACAGACATTCAATTTCTCTGGCATTTCGCAATTTATAGCGATATATACATACCTCGGAAAAGACACACGTGCCCCCGTATCATTGGGAAAACGCGGAATCTATGGCTTACCTTGATTGTCGGAACAAAGTCTAACCACCACCTGCACATACATACATATATACATATGTACACCATTCAATTACTTTGCGTTAAAATCCCTTCTCCACATGGAAACCAGAGCTCGGATGCTAACACAGTATAAATCGTTAAAGAGCCTTAAATTTCCTTACATTTCTTGCAAGATGTTTGAACCCAAATGATTATTTAAAGAAACGAAATTCTAAATTTGGCGATTCGATAATCACATTCTTACAAGCTTTTCTTCATGATGAAATGAATGAGTTAGTAATCTAGTTAGTGAATATAAAAAGTTAGTGTAAGAAATTAGTTTTTATACTTAGGCATCACTTTGTATTAGGTGTAAGACATACCTACATTAAACATACATATATTAAGAAACAAGAAAGAGTTGCATACATACAGAGATACATACATGCATTACATACGTACATTAGGTACACATGGCAAAATCAGCTGATTCATGCACACGGTCATGAACTGAGCTCCTTAACATTGTTCCTTTGCAGAATTTAAATGTTAAAAACATATTAATTAGGTTTGAGAGAGCGGTATGATCTATTAAAATTGTTTTAGTATATCATTGTTACTTTTGCTTTTCCTTATTTTCTCTGTAAGCACATACTTACATACATATATAAGTTTTTTGGCATGCGGGATAAAACCGTATACAAACGAAAATTTATGATCACCATGATAGACTGATAATTCCCAGCTTGGTACCAATATTTTTTTTGACTATGTAAGTAAAAAGAGGAAACGTAGAAAATCGGTTTAAGAAATGCAAGGCTCATTAATGCTTATTTCAAAAATTATTGTAGATTAATAACAACAAATTTTGCTCATAAATATAGCAACAACGACGAGCATGGAAGGCCTTCTACGCTTCATCGATGTCAAATGTAAGTGATTCATTTTGTTTCTACATACATATTTTATTTAACTTTTATAAAATTTTGCCATTTGTTACGTATACATATGTGAAGATATATGTATGTATGTATGTTTGTATACTGCATGTGAATATGAGCATATTGAGTTGCAGTAATTTGTCGATCTTTCGAGAGATCACGCATACAGACATGTATGTCCATACATACATATGTATGTATGACCTAGTTTTTTTTCATTTTCTCTCATTATCTTACATACATACATATGTATATATATTTTTGTTTGTACTTATGCATATGTAAAATAATTAAATGCAGGTCAATGACCACATAAAAATAATGTACAATATTGAGGTGGATCATAGCTCAGCTGAGACTACCCCTTAAAATTAATGTTAGTAGTGATAAAAATGAGTTTTTGCAAAACTTAAATAACTCCTAATTCTGGAAATTGCAAAAACGTAATTATGAACTAAATTTCTTTTCTTTTTGAGAATTAGAAGAATAATTTAAAAAATTAGCCTGGTTGTTCTTATAAATCATTTCCGGGAGGAATAAATATAAATGTTACGAATATCCTAATTTTTATTAATGGTATGCTGAACAGGACTAAATGATTATGCTTATCGTTAAGAAAAATAGTATATAAGAATACATTATGGGATATTTCGATAAGTTTTGTGGAAAAATATGAATATTACTTGAGATTAAAAGCAAATTCGAATAGCAATTTGAAATCTTAAAAATGTCGTTATAATTTTGTTCCAATTGTTTTCCGGGTAATGAAGTGAAGTGGTAAGCGTGCTTAAGGGGCCTTACAAACATTTTTTTTAAGCGCAAGAAAGGCCATGGTAGGGTGGGTGCAGAAGCGCGAGCGCGGGTAAAACTTCGCTGCTCCCAGCGTGCAAACATGTTTAGTTTCTGTATTTATCTTTTCATTTAGTTTCCGTTTTAATCAGCCATTCCAGGTACATTTTCTTATACATTTTTTTTCTTTACCACAACCACGGTTATAATTTTTTTGTGATTTCTAAAACAAAATAGGGGCTCTGTAATAGCATTGTAGTGACATAGATCTTAGGGAAGAGGTCGCGAACTCCCCAACCACTGCTTGTTAGCCGCAAAGACGGGCCCCGATAGACCTCGCTCCCAACGGTCAAAGTGTAAAAGGCTCTGAAGCCGTAAATTCGGCGTATTACTTCTCGTTTGCATCCGGTTCCTTTTCTTCTTGTCCTAGTATAATAACATTATAATATACTCGTAAGATTTGGTGTGTGTGTGTGAACACTAATATGGTAGCCTGCGTGCTACACCTAAAACCATTACCCAAAGTGGCGCCTAACGTGTGGCAGCAAAAGCCAACGTGCGGGCGCGCACAAGTCAAAAACGAACATTACACACTACTAAAATATGCTTGTAATTTTTGTTTGTTGACTCTAACGGACCCAGAAAGTCGATGTGTAATGTATGTAATGGCATCTCTTCTTTCTGCAATGGATGTAGTAAACCTTCTTGTTTACCTAGTTTACGATTGGTCAGTATACACGGTACGCAACAAGTTATGTGTTTTTTAATCTTCTCGTCGATATTTGGTATAAAGTTATTTTGAATGATAAGCTCTTTTGTCTTTTTGACAGAAAAATGTCCTCTATCGTGAGCACGGCTAATAATTTGATTTTGCATACCTCCTGGAACTACTTTTAATTCGGTGTCATTACAGATTTTGTATAAAATATTGGATTTGAGAAAATAATCATCGTAGGAATTTCTATTATTGTTGAGGATTTCTCGCACGGCATTAAATTTTTCATCGAGGAGTTGAGCTTTGCCTATTCTAATAGTAAGGTCTTCCTCGTGTATCATCATAACTGCGTACCGACTGAGGGCGTCGACATGCTTCATACGTACTCCACATCTATGCTCAACAACATAATCAAACTCTTGCAAAAGTAAAATCAATCTCGCTACTCGTGTACACAAATCTTTCTTTTCTAGTGTTTTCGTAAACGCGTTACAGCCCGTAACTAATTTAAATTTGGTTCCCAATAAGTACACTCTGAATTTAGTTAATGCCTCCACCACTGCAAGTATTTCGAGTTCGTAGCTTGTGAATTTTCTTTGCGCGTCTGTCGTCTTTCTACTCATGTAGTATGTATATTGGATGAAGTTGACCGTCGTCGGGAAATTTTTGCAGTAGGACAGCTCCAAATCCGTCTATTGAAGCGTCAGTGTGCAGTTCTGTTTCGTAGTTTTGATTATAAATGCCCAGAACAGGATTTTCGATCAGCGCCTTTTTTAGCAAATTAAACGCTTGTTCTTCTTGATACCCAATTTCAAATGAACTAAGTATTTTGTTTTGTCAAATCTGTTAGGGGTTTGCAATAACAGAATAATCTGGTATGAACTTTCTAAAATGACCTGCTAACGCTAAAAAGCTAAGACGTTGTTTCGGTGTCTGCGGTATTTTGTAATTTAGTAACGCTTCTACTTTTTCTGGCGATGCACGGAGCTTTTCAATAATATAACCGAGGAATGTGAATTTTCTTTTCAAAAACTGACATTTCTTAATATTCAGCTGCAACCCGTAGTCTCGGCACGTGTCAATTACTAACTCAAGATTCTCTAACGCTTGCTTTTCGTCTCTGGCTGGAGTAATTATATCGTCGATATATGGTAATGCAATGCCCTTCCGTGTCAAATTTCTAAAAATTGCGTTTATGTGCCTCTGAAAAATTCCAGGCGAATTCGACAGTCCAAACGGCACTTTACAAAATTAGTACTGACCGCCTTGGATCACGAAGTAAGTATATTTTCGGCTGGATTCTGCCACAGGGACGTGGAAAAATCCGTTCTTGAGGTCGATAGTGCTGAAAATGTTTGCGTCTTGCAAGCGATCTAGCTGGTAATCTATGAGGGAAAGTGGAAAATGATCCTTAATAATTACCTTATTGATTTGGCGAAAATCAATGCACAGCCTGTGTGATCCGTCTCGTTTTTTGACTAAAACAACAGGACTGGTGAAGTCGGAATTTTACAATTCAACTATTCCGTCCTTCAGCCATTCGTCAATTTGGGCATCAACTATAGCTACTTGTGAGAATGGCAATCGACGTGGTCTGGACAAAATTGGCGATTCATCACTTAATACGATGCGCATCTCTACGTTTGTTGTTGCAGTCTTTACTGGTTTGTAATCAGATATCAGTTCGTGCACTTTTTGTTTTGCCACCGCACTTGCATTAACATCAATATCAGGTTCATCCTTATTAATCACTTCATCTATTTTCATTAAAGCAACTTCTTCGCTAACTTCAGTGTCCGCATGGATCTTTTTAATTTTCAAACCGCGATTTATTGTTATTTCCGCTTTTAAACATATCTCTTCACCAAGAACCACTTCAATGTCCATACACTTTGATGAAACAACGTAAAATGTTAAACAAAATATTTGATCGTCTATTTGTATGTCATGTTAAAAAAACCCATTTGGTTGAATTTCATTTTCGCCTACATTTTCACCAAATCCAACTAAAGTTATATTACACCTCACCGCATTTCAACCACCACCTCAGCCCGGCGAAGCATCAACACGGCTTCCGGAAAGTGCATAGCACCACAACGGCACTTAACGCTATAAACACTCAGGTTAATCGTGGTCTCAACGGCAACCGCCCCTGTGAGAGAACCGTCCTCGTGGCTTTGGACTTGACGCCTTCGCCTTCGACACAGTCAGCCACTCCATCTTGCTGAAGGACGTGGAGGCCTCACCTCTCCCAGCGGCGTTGAAGCGATGGACCGTGAACTACCTGTGTGGTCGTCAAGCGTCGGTGTGCTACCGTGACTCAGTATCAAAAGCGAGAAGAATTAAGCAGGGGGTACCACAGGGTGGCGTCCTATCCCACCTATTATTCAATTTCTACATCTCGCGACTCCCTTCCCCGCCAGAGGGAGTCACACTGGTCTTGTACGCCGATGACTGCACGATAATGGCTACCGGCAATGGAATTGATGGCCTGTGTTCCAAAGTGAACAGCTACCTCCCTGACCTTGCTCACTACTTTACAGGACGGAATCTGACGCTGTCTCCTGCTAAGTCCACGGCGACCCTTTTCACATCTTGGACGAAGGAGGTCGGGCTCACCCTCGACATCCACATCGAGGGGACCCCCATTCCGACGGTTAACCACCCGAAGATCCTGGGAGTCACGGTTCTAAATTATGCCGCGCCAATTTGGTCGCCTGGAACTAGCAGGACTCAGTGGTCAAGACTAGAGACCTGTCAGAACGCCGCACTCAGGACAGTGACGGGATGTCTCCTGATGACGCCTGTGGATCACCTCTACCATGAGGCTAACGTGCTCCCAGTGCAAGAGCACAACATTATGCTCACAAAGCAGTTTCTACTGGGATGCCACCGTCCGGGGCACCCCAATAGAGACCTTCTCGCGCTGGAGCCGGCACTCAGGCACATCAGGGGACATCTCTCACAACTGACGGACGAGGTCCAGACATACATACACCGACCGCTGGACCCAAGGACGTACCGACAGGCTCTGGACAGCATCCACAGGGAGTCGGTGTCCAAACACATCGACACCTGCCCTGTGAGCGCAGTCCTAGGAGTCCAACCACCACCCATTGCAGCTGAGGAGCTCCAGCTGCCTCGTGAGACCCGCGTTACTCTGGCCCAGCTCAGATCTGGATATTGTAGCAGGTTAAACTCCTACCTATCCAGGATCAACCCCGACAATCCCAACACGTGCCCGGCATGTGAAGAGTCTCCGCACGACACCAATCACCTATTCACATGCCCGGCCAAACCTACTCAACTAACACCCCTCTCCCTATGGTCCGACCCTGTTGAAACAGCTCGTTTCCTGGACCTTTCGTTAGTTGAGCTTGACGATAACGATTGAGGGAGTCCGCCAGCCCAGTGGGGTGTAGCTAGCCGCTACAACAACAACAACAACAACAACAAAGTTATATTACACGCATTCAGTTTCGGTTTATTTAAATTTTTATACACGCTTTCTGTTACAATATTAAATTTGCTTCCTGTGTCGAACAATGCGACATAATTTTTGTAACCGATTTTTACATTTTTATTAGTTAGAACACGTTTTATTACAATTTGTCGAGTATTCGCATTCAATTCTTTTTTGTTGTCTTCGCAATTTGCTGAAATATGCCCAAAGCAATTGCACTTAAAACATTTTCTGCCTTTCTCTTTGTTTTTGCAGTTGTTTGACAGATGCCCTTTTTCACCACAGTTGTAACAACTTATTTCTTTTTTGTCATTCTTTTGTGTATTGTTCTTCACTTTTGTTTAACATCTTTATTCGTGTTGCGTTTACGCATAATTTCGTAACATTTCAATTTCTCTTTAAAATCTTCCAAATTTTTTGCACTGTACAATATCGCTTTGTTTACATTCAAATCAGCAATTCCATCAATTATATACTGCATTAACGCGTCACTTTCGATTTTAGCTTGGGAAGCCATTTCTTTCATGGAATAGAAATATTCTTGTACACTTTCGTTTTCTTTTATTTTGCGCTCACACAGCCGCTTGTGTATAACTGAACTATTTGTTGTAGATTTAAACTCATTTACTAATGCGTCTTTTAATACATGCCACGAATTTAGACCCCTTTCACTCAATACAAATGACCTTGCTATTCCGCGTAATGATTTCTTTGCAAACACTAATTTTTGTAAATGGTCGAATTGCATCACTGTTGCTTGCTCTTCGAATTCTTGTGCCCACACTTCTATTGGAATCTTATTAGGACCATCAAAAATTATAATTGAATCCTCTATGTCGCGTAGTGTCATTGCAAATTTTGGCTTTTGGTATGTAGCGCTGTTGCTCATGCGCACGTCGTTGCTATTTTCGTATGTTTTGTTTACATTCAGAACTTTTTCGTCTCTCTCGTTTGCATCTGTAGGGAAACTGTAGTAATTTGTAACTTCACCACGATTTACACTAAGTTCGCCACTGTTTTCAACATCGTTGTTGCTCTCCTTGTCGTTGTCCACGTCGTTTTCATCTTCCTCGTCTTCATTCTCTTCAGCTTCGTCGTTGGTTCGCTCAGAGATCAATTGGTTGCGTCGTAGGTTTTTGAATAGTGTAGCTTTACGTCAGCTACATTGTAGTCGATTTCCAACATGTTGCAAATGGTTACTACGTCGCGTTCGCTCAAATTTGTATTCACGTAATCCGCTTTCAGCTTACACTCTTCGCTGCTTTCATTGTAGGCAAAGCCACAGAACTTTCGGGGTCGTTGGCGGTTATTTCTGTCGTCTTCGGTTGCAAAAATGTATTTATGTAGCGGCGTGATTTTAGCCTTACTTCCACTGCGCAGGCAGTATTGAATAAAGTCGTTGAGACATGCCATTTTGTATGTATATGCAAAAACTTTGTTGTTGCTAAGTGGCTTTATTTCAATTTGCAAATGTTCACGCCCCTTCAACGGTTTGCCGTTTCGTCTATATGTATTTTAATTAGACCGCACTTTAATGTTTTTACTCATGGGACGAGCCCCCAATTTATGTAGGTTTTTATATTACCTGATTGAACTTACGCTTTTTTGCAAAGTGAAATTAATAAGCTCGATGGTTTTTATGTTAAGATTAACGTAGTTGTATAAAATAACTTAGTTTTATTTAGTATTTTTAATTGAAAACAAAATCAACGTATTTGTTTGAACGTAAAGTTTACAACATTCAGTTAAATGTTTACTTTGATGAATTTTTTATGAATATAATTGAACTTCGAATTTCGAGAATATAGCGAATTATAAAATTTAGGCAAAAGTTAAAATTAAGGAAAATAGTTAAGTATTTAACACGTCGTATCGGCGGCACACGTCTTTGTTGGATTCGCGTCAGTCTTCCACTGAACTTCTTATCTTTGTCGCAATGTTCATATCTTGTCGCATAAGTGATTGTCGTCTCTTTAACCCTTTAACTCCCTCATATATACAATTTTTATGATTAACGTACTCATGCCAAATTGCTTTCGACAATCTTGAAAATTATAAGAAAAATTAAGTTGCTCCAAATCGATCGGGTTTATACTCAAATGTGTGGAAATACATATATATCCACGTGTATAAAATAAGAACTCGATTAAAGATAATGAATTTTTTGCAAATAAAATCCAAATGACCCATTGTTATGAGTAGCGTACTCATACCAAATTGCTTTCGACAATCATGAAAATTATAAGAAAAATTAAGTTGCTCCAAAAGCGGTCGCGTTTAAACTCAAATGTGTGGAAATACATACATATGTATATGTATATTCATGTGTACAAAATACGAACTTGATTAAAGCTGATGAAATTTTGCAAATAAAATCCATATATACAATTTTTATGATTAACGTACTCATGCCACATTGCTTTCGACAATCTTGAAAATTTTAAGAAAAATTAAGTTGCTCCAAAATCGATCGGGTTTATACTCAAATGTGTGGAAATACATATATATTCATGCACATATACAAAATAAGAACTCGATTAAAAATAAGGTAATTTTGTAAATAAAATCCAAATGACCCATTGTTATGAGTAGCGTACTCATACCACATTGCTTTCGCCAATCTTAAAAATTATTAGGAAAATTAAGTTGCTCCAAAATCGCTCGCGTTTAAACTCAAATGTGTGGAAATACGTATATATTCATACACATATACAAAATAAGAACTCGATTAAAATTAAGGTAATTTTGTAAATAAAATCCAAATGACCCATTGTTATGAGTAGCGTACTCATACCACATTGCTTTCGCCAATCTTGAAAATTATTAGGAAAATTAGGTTGATAAAAAATCGGTCGCGTTTAAACTCAAATGTGTGGAAATACATATATATCCACGTGTACAAAATAAGAACTCGATTAAAGATAATGAAATTTTTGCAAATAAAATCCACATTGCTTTCGCCAATCTTGAAAATTATTAGCAAAATTAAGTTGCTCCAAAATCGCTCGCGTTTAAACTCAAATGTGTGGAAATACATATATATTCATGCACATATACAAAATAAGAACTCGATTAAAATTAAGGTAATTTTGTAAATAAAATCCAAATGACCCATTGTTATGAGTAGCGTACTCATACCACATTGCTTTCGCCAATCTTGAAAATTATTAGGAAAATTAAGTTGATACAAAATCGGTCGCGTTTAAACTCAAATGTGTGGAAATACACATATATTCATGTAGGTTTTATAATGAAACACCGATAAATTTAATGATTTATATAAAAATGTTTAATGTAGTATATTTGTAAGTAGTTTTAAGTATTTTATTTATTTATTAAAATGAAATATAATTATAAATATTTATACTACAAGAAAGTCAACAGCTCTAGCTACAAGGCCTTCGGCTGTGGGTTAATATTAATTGGCATATTTTTTGATATTACGTTAGATAAGATGTTTTAATTGGGCTTTGGAGATAAATTTGTATATTTTTTTTATATTATCCGTTGTCGGTTCTCTGAGGAGTTCGGAGGGAGTGGTTGTAAAGATGTCTTCTCTGATGTCGCGGAAGGCAGCGCATTGGTCCAAAATGTGTTCTGTAGATGTAGTTGCGCTATTGCAGAAGCGACATCCAGTGAAAGCTGTACGTTGAAGAATGTGTTGATGTGTTAATGCACAATGTCCTATACGGAGTCGGGCGAATGCTTTTATTTCAGGAGTGCTGCATGTGGTGGGGTATATAGCTTTTCTTCTGTCAGGGTTTATGGACCGGTATCGGTTATTGTAGTTCAACCATGTTGCCATTACGTTGTCTTTTGCGTAGTTGTTTAGATATCGTATTAGGTCGTTGTTTTCTTCGGTCTTCACGAAGTGACATGGAGCTTGCGAGGCATGTTTGGCTTCTTTGTCTGCGAATTCATTGCCTTGGATTCCGCAGTGGCCTGGGATCCACATAAGTCTTAACTTTTTTTGGTAGTCGATCAGCTTGTCTCGGATGCTAACGATCAGCGGGCTGAAGTTGCGGGTGTTTTGTACGGCTGTAATTGTTGCGAGGCTGTCCGTGCAGATGACATATTTACCCTTGGATGACATGATCCACTGGGTTGCTGCTTTTACGGCGTATGCTTCAGCGGTAACGACAGAGCAAGGCGACAATAGTAGTCCCTTGTTGATAGTTTTTGAGTTCTCCGATACAACTGCATATGCGGTGGTGAGTGAATTTTTCGACCCATCTGTGTAAATAAATTTCCACCCTTCTGACCTCAATTCTTTTTCGCGGTGCGTAAAGAGTTGTCTAAATGCGGCGTTACTTGTGGAGGTTTTGTTGTGTCTCATTAATTTGTCTTCTATAACAGAAGTCACTGGAGCCCATGGTGGGTGTTTGCTGGTCAACGAATATTTAGGTTTAAGGTTGATGTCGAGTTCTTTAACATATTCCAAGATTGTATGTATAGTTGATGGGTTCTTTAATGTTCGTTTGCGTCGAATGGCTAAACGTATATCATTGCGCAACGCTGGGTTAGAGCTGAGGTATACTTTTGGAATGAGCCGCATCGTATTAATTTTGTGTCTTTCAATGATATGTGGCATTCCAGATTCGGCGAGTATGTTTTTGATGCTTGAAGTTGGGAATGCCCCTAAACTGCGTCTAATTGCCATATTATATGGCGCGTAGAGTGTTTTTAATGCGTTTCCTGCGTGATGTCCGTAGATTGGAAGCCCATAGTCGATAACAGAGAGTAGCAACGATCTCGTAATATTGATAAGTGTGTTTGGATGAATAAATGAGTGCCGTGATGATAGGTACTTAATGATATTTAGTCTATTAAAAAGTTTGTTTCTTATATAAAGACAATGATCCTTAAATCTAAATTTAGAGTCGAACATAAGTCCTAAAATCTTAAGTGTATTTACAGTAGGTATTTCTATATTATTAAATGACAATTTGAAATCATCACATTTTCTTTTGCGACATATGTGTATGATGCTACATTTTTCTAAGGACAGTTTGGATCCCGATGTAAGAGACCAATTGAATATTTTGTTGAATATTTCAGTGAATATGTGTTTGACGTTGGACAGGTCGAGTTGACGTGAGAATATTAATACATCGTCCGCATACATGCAATGCTCAACGGGATACTTAGATAAAATTTGGCTTATTTCGTTGAATGCTATTATGAAAATGACAACTGATATAGGGGAACCTTGAGGTACTCCGTTTTCTAGTGGTAAGCAGTGAGAGAAATTGTTGTGCAACTTAACACGAAATTTTCTATTGGACAAAAAGTGTTCGATAAAGTGGTATATCTTCGGGCCTATTTTCCATTTTGTTAACTGTTGTAAAACTATATGAGCTCCGATGCGGTCGTATGCTTTTTCAAAGTCGAGACTCAAGCCAGTAATGTGGCCCTTACTAGAAATAACAGTGGAGGAATGATGTTCAAAGTGTAGAAGGGCATCTATTGTGCCTTGACTTTTCCTGAACGCTACCTGGTTGTGACTAATTAGTTTATTTTTTTCTGCAAACCACATTAAACGTTTGGCTATGATTTTTTCTAGGATCTTTCCCAGGCATGATAGGAGTGAAATAGGCCTATAGCTAGTTAGTTCGGTAGGCGATTTACCAGGTTTGGGTATTGGAATGATTTTGGCTGTTTTCCAACTCTGAGGATATATACCATCGGAAAGTATTTTGTTATAAAGGAAAACTATTCTTTTTTTTAGAAGGATTGGAATATATTTTAACATTGCATACGTAATCCTATCAATGCCGGGAGTTTTACCTTTAGATCTAATCACTGCATCGTCAAACTCGCCGATGGAAATTTCTGTTTCTAAGGGTCTGGCTGAGTTATTAAGTTCGTTGATTGGGGGCGAAGTATACATGGGGGGTTTGTTTTTTTCAGCTACAAACTGGTTGGTGAAATTTGAGTCACTGGAGTATGAGCTCCAGTAAGTGGCAAATGCATTTGCGATAGTTTTCGGATCATTGATGATGCCACTTTGGGTGTTCAAGCAATTTATTATTGACTGCTTCTTTTTACCAGAGAGACATCCTATGTCCTTCCATATCTGTTGGGGGGTAGATTTAGGGCTAATGTTTTTTGTAAATTCTTCGAAACTATATTTTTTTGCTATTTTAGCTTGCCGTTTAAAGATGGCATTGTTTCTTTTATATGCTAAAAGGTCTAAAAAGTTCCGCGTTCTTATATACTTATGCCAGCTTTCTTGCTTTAGCGTTCTTAAATTTTCTAATTCCTTCTCCCACCATGGGTTATACCGGCGATGACATACAGTTTCTTGTAAGCATAAAACTGCAGGTTTCAATTCTTTTATAATTAGCTGAATCTCGTGGTAATTGTTGAAATATCCGTTGACATTCCATTGTAGTATGGACACCATTTGGACAAAATTTAACGAGTTGTGTGCTGTCTTATACTAATGTACGTATAAATGTATGTATATACATATGAATATTGTGATTTGTCGTGTGTGCATTTAGTATTGGGATGATTGATTTTCTGTGGAGAGGGACTGAGTGTTGTTGGTTAGAGAGGAGGGAATAGTGAATGTAAAACTATTTGTATCAATTGTGTTTTGCGTTTTTTCGGGTTCCGTATTTTCTATGGTGTTCATCGTGGAGATGTTTGAATGCAGAAAGTTGTTTTTTTTAGCAGAGCTTATTGCGGTATTGTTGTTTTCGAGTTGGTTATTGTCATGTGCGAGTGTTTGATTGTTGTCTTCGACAGCTATGGAATTTTGGTACTGTGTGAAACGTTGGGACAGAAGATCGTATAAGGCATTATCATGAATTTTGTTTTGTTCATTGTTTTGCGAGAGGGAGAACGAGTTTAATGTTGGATTTTGTTGTTGTGAAGAAGCTTGTGCGAAAGTTATATTAGGATTTTCGATTTGTGGTGTTTGCATTGAGTTATGGTTTTGGCTATTGTTTGTGGTTTGGTTTCTGATAATAGAGGAAAAGGAGGGACCCCCGATAATTGAGGGGAGTTGATTTTTATATATGTTTAACGCTTCTTTCATTGTACATTTGTTTTGTACTTGCAATTTTAAGATTTCTCTTGATTGTAGAAATTTAGGGCATGATCTGTCAGAAGCGGAGTGCTCTCCCGAGCAGTTTGCGCACAGTGTACGAATGCATATGTCGGGCTATTACAGCGTTTCGCTGTATGATTTAGTTTACCGCAATTTTTACAACGCATAGGGCTAGGATAGTATGGTCTGACTATGACTGAGTGCCATGTGATATCCACGCGGTTGGGAAGATTGTATTTGTCAAACGTGAGGAGACAAACCCCCGTATGTTTTTGTTTTCCGTCTATGGTTTTGGAAAATTTGTAGACTTCTACAACTCCTTGGTCAGATAGGTTTTTGACGATTTCTTCTTCACTGAGGTCGATTAAGCATGGGGCATATATTGTGCCTTTAGTGTGGTTTAGTTTGTCATGATATTTTGTATTCACTTCGCAAACACCATGTAAAGATTTTGTACGAATGAATTTCTCGGCTGTTGTTTTGTCTTTTAGTAGTAGACACAGACTGCCATCACGAAATTCGGTGATTTTTATGATATCTTTACATATTAGTTTTAAAGCTGAATGAATTGCAAAACAGTTATACTTATTTAATGGCTTATTGCCATCAGCGGAAGATATCACTATGTATTTCGGGTTTTTTGTTTCGATTTCTGGAAGCTTGGGGAAAGGCTCAAAGCTTTTTTTTTGTTTTTTTTCGTTTTGGAGGTGGGTCAGATGCCAGCAAGGCGAATCTGTTGTCCCCAAGGTAGGGGGGCCCGGGGGCCATCACGTCTTACACAACTCAATAAGATTGATCTGTTTTGGTTAATGAGCACTGCAGTTTAACTAACAGCTCAATACGAGAGCGAGGAAGACGAAAAGATAAAACACCACAATAAGCCGTAGACTGCGCTCGGGGGGGAAATGACAGCGATTAACACGTCTGCTCGACACGAGTGATAGTCGGTGACTGAGTTTTAAGTATTTAACATAGTTCACTTAGGTTAGACAATAAGTTATAGTTTTAGTTATTTAGCATGCATTACACATACACATAGTTCACTTAGTCTTTAGCAGTTAGTATAAACAAATAGATACATACTTATGTATGTAGGTATTTCACTTATTAATTAATATGGAATTAGATTTTAAATTAATCACTTTACCCTCGCTTTACTTGAGAGTCTGGAGTTACCACCGGTCAGTTGAAGTCGTTAGCGCGAACTGCCTTTTGGCCTTTTGCCTCTGTCGCGTTCACCTCGTGACGCGTGCCAATATGTTTGATTTGTTTGTATGTTTGTATGTTTGTATGTCGTCTGTCTTATTGTGTCTTTTCTTGTGTATGACTGAATCTGATGCTTATGAGTGGTTTTCTAATTATGTGTGTCTGTTCATATGTTTGACTGAGATGGGTGTTTGTACGTTCTACTGACCTGTATGTTTGTAGTGCGTATGCAGTTATAGGGTGCTTGCTACAATTCCTACATCTCGGCCATACCTGAGAACGCGTTCGCCCACGAACGTAGTTACCATTTTTTCATATTGTCAGCTGAAGATGACGTCGCCCGAGGCCCCTCGCAGTTCCCCACTCTCTCAACTTCATAACGGTCATGGTTGAATTTTTTAACTACTTTATACGGCCCCAAAAATTTCGGTCGTAATTTCATACCTACTCCAAACTGTGTCCGCTTTATTGCTACCAGATCATTTATTTTATACTGCGTTCCAGGTTTCCTAGTTTTATTGTATGTTTTTCTATTCTCCTCTTGTACTTTTTGTATATTCTTTTTAGCTGTTTTCTTAAAATATCTCTTTCTTCATTGAAACTGTTGACTACTTCCTTCTCTAAAATTTCCTTCAACCTTAGGTCCTCTTTGACTCGCATTTCGTACCCTGTTAGCAACCTAAACGGAGAAACTGAGGTACTACGACTCGGCGTATTATTTATATACTGCTGGACTTGTCCAACATACTTATACCACTGCCCTGGATTTGCATGAGCTAACTTTGCCAACATTGGTACTACTACACGGTGCATTCTTTCTACTTGTCCATTTCCTCTAGGGACACCAGTAGTAATCGACAAGTGTTGTATACCATTGCTCTCACAATAGTTCTCAAAACTATGTGACGTAAAAGCTGCTCCCCTATCAGTTATAATTCTCTGCGGATTTCCAAATATCGACGCTTGTTTTGTTAATCGGTCTAAAACTCCTTCTGAACCTGTATCCTTTGTGGGATAGAGCCACACAAACTTCGAAAATGCATCTACCACAACTAATATGTAGCTGTACTGTTTGCCCGTAGCCGTCATAGGTCCTACGTGGTCTATATGATACGTTCCTAGTGGATGACCTTCCTTATCAATCGGTGATAGGAAACACTCTTTCTTGCCACCTTTAGCGTTTGTTACTAAACACTCTACGCAATTTCCAACTATCTTTTTCACTTTCGACTCTATTTCTGAAATATAATACTCTTTCTCCACGCAATCTCGGGTCCTCTTGACTGAGAAATGTCCTTGCCTATGCGCGATCTGTATCACTTCTTCCTCTAAGGAATTCGGAACTACTATCAATTCTTTGTTCTGGTCTTTGCATAGTATATCATGATGGATGTAAAAATCTTCGTAGCTGGTAGTTTCTAATATTTTTCGTATAGCAGGAGTCCATTTATCGTCTAACTGAGCTTCTTTCAGCCTATGCCGTAGTGAGTCGTTTATCAGCATGCAGCTTAGTCTGCTAAGTGCATCAGCGAGTTTCATTCGCGTACCCGACCTATGTTCGACTGTATAGTTGAACTCCTGAAGGAACATTGCCCACCTAGCGACTCGCGTCGGTACATCCTTCTTCTTTAACGTCATTGCAAACGCATTGCAATCTGTCACAATTTTAAATGGCAACCCTACCACGTAAACCCTCCACTTCTTAAGCGCTTCCACTATTACTAAAACCTCTAGCTCGTAAGAATGGTAGTTTTCTTCCGATGGTTTTGTCTTTCGGCTCATGTACATAACCGGATGAAACTGTTGGTCCTCTGGCTCCTGCTGTAAAAGTACAGCTCCATAGCCGTTTCCAAAGTCAATATGAATTCTTTTGAAGTCGATATGTACATAACTTTGTACATATGTATATGTATGCTTATTACAAACGAAAAAAAATATCACTTGCTTTTATATATTCTCGCGCATTCAATGCAACACAAAACGACGCCACGGTTATGCTCGCTATTGGCAATGTGCAAAAACAACCCTTATGCCAGCACACTTGTCTGCTTGTACATATGTACATATGTAATGCCGCTTCCAAAGCCTATTAAGTTCGCTGCGCAACAACACAAATTCTACACCTGCGCACTTGTACCGACGCCAATCAGCCAGCCTACTTAGCTTTCTATTCAACTGATGGCTTCGATTTTTTCGTACAGTTTTTACAAAAAGAACTGCGTCCGTCCGCTTGCTATGCGACAAAGGTACACCTTACACATTTTTTTGAATATCTATACATATGTATGCACTTTTTACAATATTACACTAACATATGTATGTACACAGATCCGCATGACCCTTATAAAATACTTTTTATTTCTTCATTTGCTTATGCACATACATATGCACATATGTATTTATATAGTTTTAATATTTTTATATATTTCAACGCGCACTCAAATAGTTTTCAATCGGTTGAGCCCCCACTTTGTAGGTTCTATAATGAAACACCGATAAATTTAATGATTTATATAAAAATGTTTAATGTAGTATATTTGTAAGTAGTTTTAAGTATTTAACATAGTTCACTTAGGTTAGACAATAAGTTATAGTTTTAGTTATTTAGCATGCATTACACATACACATAGTTCACTTAGCCTTTAGCAGTTAGTATAAACAAATAGATACATACTTATGTATGTAGGTATTTCACTTATTAATTAATATGGAATTAGAGTTTAAACTAATCACTTTACCCTCGCTTTACTTGAGAGTCTGGAGTTACCACCGGTCAGTTGAAGTCGTTAGCGCGAACTGCCTTTTGGCCTTTTGCCTCTGTCGCGTTCACCTCGTGACGCGTGCCAATATGTTTGATTTGTTTGTATGTTTGCATTTCGTTTGTCTTCTTGTGTATGACTGAATCTGATGCTTATGAGTGGTTTTCTAATTATGTATGTGTGTCTGTTCATATGTTTGACTGAGATGGGTGTTTGTACGTTCTACTGACCTGTATGTTTGTAGTGCGTATGCAGTTATAGGGTGCTTGCTACAATTCCTACATTCATGTGCATATACAAAATAAGAACTCGATTAAAAATGATGAAATTTTTGCAAATAAAATCCAAATGACCCATTGTTATGAGTAGAGTACTCATAGCACATTGCTTTCGCCAATCTTGAAAATTATTTAGAAAATGAAGTTGATATAAAATCGGTCGCGTTTAAACTCAAATGTGTGGAAATACATATATATTCAAGTGCATATACAAAATAAGAACTCGATTAAAAATAATGAAATTTTTGCAAATAAAATCCAAATGACCCATTGTTATGAGTAGCGTATTCATACCACATTGCTTTCGCCAATCTTGAAAATTATTAGGAAAATAAAGTTGCTCCAAAATCGGTCGCGTTTAAACTCAAATGTGTGGAAATACATATATATTGATGTATACAAAATAAGAACTCGATTAAAAATTTTGAATTTTTTGCAAATAAAATCCATATGGCCCATTGTTATGAGTAGCGTACTCATACCACATTGCTTTCGACAATCTTGAAAATTTGAAGAAAAATTAAGTTACTCCAAAATCGACCGGGTTTATACTCAAATGTGTGGAAATACATATATCCACGTGTACAAAATAAGAACTCGATTAAAGATGATGAAATTTTTGCAAATAAAATCTATATGACCCATACCACATTGCTTTCGCCAATCTTGAAAATTATTAGGAAAATTAAGTTGCTCCAAAATCGCTCGCGTTTAAACTCAAATGTGTGGAAATACATATATGTATATCCACGTGTACAAAATAAGAACTCGATTAAAGATGATGAAATTTTTGCAAATAAAATCCAAATGACCCATTGTTATGAGTAGCGTACTCATACCACATTGCTTTCGACAATCTTGAAAATTATAAGAAAAATTAAGTTGCTCCAAAAGCGGTCGGGGTTAGACTCAAATGTATGGAAATACATATATATTCACGTGTACAAAATAAGAACTCGATTAAAGATGATGAAATTTTGCAAATAAAATCCATATATACAATTTTTATGATTAACGTACTCATGCCACATTGCTTTCGACAATCTTGAAAATTTTAAGAAAAATTAAGTTGCTCCAAAATCGATCGGGTTTATACTCAAATGTGTGGAAATACATACATATATATCCACGTGTACAAAATAAGAACTCGATTAAAGATGATGAAATTTTTGCAAATAAAATCCATATGACCCATTGTTATGAGTAGCGTACTCATACCACATTGCTTTCGCCAATCTTGAAAATTATTAGGAAAATTAAGTTGCTCCAAAATCGCTCGCGTTTAAACTCAAATGTGTGGAAATACATACATATATATCCACGTGTACAAAATAAGAACTCGATTAAAGATGATGAAATTTTTGAAAATAAAATTCAAATGACCCATTGTTATGAGTAGCGTACTCATACCACATTGCTTTCGACAATCTTAAAAATTTTAAGAAAAATTAAGTTGCTCCAAAATCGATCGCGTTTATACTCAAATGTGTGGAAATACATATATATTCATGTACATATACAAAATAAGAACTCGATTAAAAATAAGGTAATTTTGTAAATAAAATCCAAATGACCCATTGTTATGCGTAGCGTACTCATACCACATTGCTTTCGCCAATCTTGAAAATTATTAGGAAAATTAAGTTGCTCCAAAGTTGTTCGCGTTTAAACTCAAATGTGTGGAAATACATATATATTCACGTGTACAAAATAAGAACTCGATTAAAGATGATGAAATTTTGCAAATAAAATCCATATATACAATTTTTATGATTAACGTACTCATGCCACATTGCTTTCGACAACCTTGAAAGTTTTAAGAAAAATTAAGTTGCTCCAAAATCGATCGGGTTTATACTCAAATGTGTGGAAATACATATATATTCATGTACATATACAAAATAAGATCTCGATTAAAAATGATGAAATTTTTGCAAATAAAATCTAAATGACCCATTGTTATGAGTAGCGTACTCATACCACATCGCTTTCGACAATCTTGAAAATTATTAGGAAAATTAAGTTGCTCCAAAATCGATCGGGTTTAAACTCGAATGTGTGGATATACATATATATCAACGTGTACAAAATAAGAACTCGATTAAAGATAATGAAATTTTTGCAAATAAAATCCAAATGACCTATTGTTATGAATAGCGTACTCATACCACATTGCTTTCGACAATCTTGAAAATTATAAGAAAAATTAAGTTGCTCCAAAAGCGGTTGGGGTTAGACTCAAATGTGTGGAAATACATATATATTCATGTATACAACATAAGATCTCGATTAAAAATGATGAAATTTTTGCAAATAAAATCCAAATGACCCATTGTTATGAGTAGCGTACTCATACCACATTGCTTTCGCCAATATTGAAAATTATTAAGAAAATTAAGTTGCTCCAAAATCGTTCGCGTTTAAACTCAAATGTGTGGAAATGCATAAATATTCATGTATACAACATAAGATCTCGATTAAAAATGATGAAATTTTTGCAAATAAAATCCATATGACCAATTTTTATGATTAACGTACTCATACCACATTGCTTTCGAAAATCTTGGAAATTTTAAGACAAATTAAGTTGCTCCAAAATCGGTTGCGTTTAAACTCAAATGTGTGGAAATACATATATGTATATTCATGTTTATATACAAAATAAGAACTCGATTAAAATATATAAAAGTACTGGTCGTCATGTGGATTATTTTAATTATCTTAATTATTCAGTCTTGCGACATAAATATCAAGAATTAAATAAAAACTGTTATGAAAAATACTTGAATAAAATGAAAACGAACATTATCCACGACCCGAAAGCTTTCTATGGTTTCGTTAATTCTAAGCGCAGAGTAAATGCATTCCCTTCCGCAATGAAATCTCAAAATACTGTGTCATGTGATAACGAGATTATTGACACTCTATTTGCACAGTTCTTTAAATCTAACTACACCACTCAGTTTAAATATAACTCTATTTCCTATCCATACAAGCTGAGCTCCAATAACTCTATTAATATTCCAGTCATATCATCAGATGATGTTTTTCATTATTTCATATCTTTAAAAGAATCATTCAAGTACGGCCCTGATATGATCCCGACATGTTTCCTAAAAAAGTGTGCAAAGCACCTGTACCTGCCATTATCGAACTTGTTTAATTTGTCCCTCCAGCAAGGAGTTTTCCCGTCAATATGGAAACAGTCTTACATAATCCCCCTTCATAAATCTGGAAGCAGGTCTTCTATTGAAAACTATCGTGGTATAGCTAAACTCTCTTCTATCCCGAAGTTGTTTGAAGCTATTGTTACCAATCAAATGACTTATCCGATTTCCTCAATAATAGCAAATTGCCAACATGGCTTCTGTAAGGGCAAATCAACCATTACAAATTTACTTGAATTTACCACCCATGTTTCAAATAGGTTTAGGGAATGCATTGATACTGATGTTTTATATTCCGATTTCAGTAAAGCATTTGACAAAGTATGTCACTCTTTACTCATCCGTAAACTAGATCTGCTTGGTTTTCAACCTGGTATCCTCTGTTGGATGTCTTCTTATCTCTCCGGTAGGACGCAAAAGGTAGTTTTTAAAAATTTTCATTCTGGGATCATCGATGTTTCCTCGGGAGTTCCTCAGGGCAGCCACCTCGGACCGATTCTGTTCCTGCTATTCCTAAACGACATTTCTATAGTAGTAAAGTATTCTAAAATATTGACGTACGCGGATGATGTTAAACTTTTTAAGACTTATGCCTCGGCTGAAGAATGATCCTTGCTACAGCAAGATTTGGACAGCATAGTCAATTGGTGCAGCATTAATTATATGCCGCTTAACCTTAACAAATGTAAATTCATGTGCTTTTCGCGACGAACCATTCAGCCGGCCTCCTACAAAATAAATAACTTCCTCCTAGATCATGTCAACAGTTTTGTTGACCTGGGTGTTGGTATAGATTGTAAACTCAATTTTAATTTTCATATTAGTTCCACCGTTAATAAAGCAAGGGGTGTGCTGGCTTTTCTAAAGCGTTGGTCAAAGGAATTCCGCGACCCGTATATAACTAAAACACTTTTTACTTCATTGGTAAGACCAATACTGGAGTATGGTTCCATAGTTTGGAATCCTCGTTATCAGGTCCACTCAGACCAACTAGAGTCAATACAAAAACAATTCTTACTTTTTGCTTTAAGAAATCTTCGATGGGATTCGCCATACAATCTTCCCCCTTACACTAGTCGTTTAAAACTTATTAATCTTCCTACTCTTTCGAGTCGCAGAGAAATGTTAGGTATAATATTTCTGGTAAAATGAGTCAATGGATGGATCTCAAGTCCATTTCTTCTAGAGCAAATTAATTTTAATGTACCCTCCCGTGCAACGAGAAACTTTAAACCACTTTTCTTGAAACTATGCAGAACTAACTTTGAGTTGAATGAACCGTTTCGTGTTTTATTCCGAGACTTTAACAATCATTCCAGCACCTTTCATGTATCGGACTCACTTTTTAAATTTAAAAGAACTGTTCTATCCTCTCTTAATAACAGCTAACGATCCAATTTTCTTACTTTGCATTTCTCTAACTTTGTATTCGGCTGATGAATTCTTATTCTGTAGCTGAGCAGCTTGGGATCTCGACGCTTAACAAACTTTCTTCTGTCACGACTCGGCACCTAAGATTTGTATATTTAAAAAACATCCGTACGTTATGCGGATTGAGCCCCTCGTGTCGGTTGGGCGGGAAAGTGGGTTTCCGTTGGGTTATAATAATATAATAATAATAAAAATGATGAAATGTTTGCAAATAAAATCCAAATGACCCATTGTTATGAGTAGCGTACTCATACCACATTGCTTTCGCCAATCTTGAAAATTATTAGGAAAATTGAGTTGCTCCAAAATCGTTCGCGTTTAAACTCAAATGTGTGTAAATACATATATATTCATGTATACAAAATAAGAACTCGATTAAAAATGATGAAATTTTTGCAAATAAAATCCATATGACCAGTTTTTATGATTAACGTACTCATGCCGCATTGCTTTCGACAATCTTGAAAATTATAAGAAAAATTAAGTTGCTCCAAAAGCGGTCGGGGTTAGACTCAAATGTATGGAAATACATATATATTCTCGTGAACAAAATAAGAACTCGAATAAAGATGATGAAGTTTTTGCAAAAAAATCCATATAACCCATTGTTATGAGTAGCGTACTCGTACGACATTGCTTTCGACAATCTTGAAAATTTGAACAAAAATTAACTTGCTCCAAAATCGGTCGGGTTTAGACTCAAATGTGTGGAAATACATATATATTCACGTGAACAAAATAAGAGCTCGAATAAAGATGATGAAATTTTTGCAAAAAAATCCATATGACCCATTGTTATGAGTAGCGTACTCGTACGACATTGCTTTCGACAATCTGGAAAATTTGAACAAAAATTAACTTGCTCCAAAATCGGTTGGGTTTAGACTCAAATGTGTGGAAATACATATAAATTCATGTATACAAAATAAGAACTCGATTAAAAATTATGAAATTTTTGCAAATAAAATCCATATGACCAATTTTTATGACTAACGTACTCATGCCACATTGCTTTCGACAATCTTGAAAATTATAAGAAAAATTAAGTTGCTCCAAAAGCGGTCGGGGTTAGACTCAAATGTGTGGAAATAAATATATATTCACGTGTACAAAATAAGAACTCGATTAAAGATGATGAAATTTTGCAAATAAAATCATTCAAGTACGGCCCTGATATGATCCCGACATGTTTCCTAAAAAAGTGTGCAAAGCACCTGTACCTGCCATTATCGAACTTGTTTAATTTGTCCCTCCAGCAAGGAGTTTTCCCGTCAATATGGAAACAGTCTTACATAATCCCCCTTCATAAATCTGGAAGCAGGTCTTCTATTGAAAACTATCGTGGTATAGCTAAACTCTCTTCTATCCCGAAGTTGTTTGAAGCTATTGTTACCAATCAAATGACTTATCCGATTTCCTCAATAATAGCAAATTGCCAACATGGCTTCTGTAAGGGCAAATCAACCATTACAAATTTACTTGAATTTACCACCCATGTTTCAAATAGGTTTAGGGAATGCATTGATACTGATGTTATATATACCGATTTCAGTAAAGCATTTGACAAAGTATGTCACTCTTTACTCATCCGTAAACTAGATCTGCTTGGTTTTCAACCTGGTATCCTCTGTTGGATGTCTTCTTATCTCTCCGGTAGGACGCAAAAGGTAGTTTTTAAAAATTTTCATTCTGGGATCATCGATGTTTCCTCGGGAGTTCCTCAGGGCAGCCACCTCGGACCGATTCTGTTCCTGCTATTCATAAACGACATTTCTATAGTAGTAAAGTATTCTAAAATATTGACGTACGCGGATGATGTTAAACTTGTTAAGACTTATGCCTCGGCTGAAGAAAGATCCTTGCTACAGCAAGATTTGGACAGCATAGTCAATTGGTGCAGCATTAATTATATGCCGCTTAACCTTAACAAATGTAAATTCATGTGCTTTTCGCGACGAACCATTCAGCCGGCCTCCTACAAAATAAATAACTACCTCCTAGATCATGTCAACAGTTTTGTTGACCTGGGTGTTGGTATAGATTGTAAACTCAATTTTAATTTTCATATTAGTTCCACCGTTAATAAAGCAAGGGGTGTGCTGGCTTTTCTAAAGCGTTGGTCAAAGCAATTCCGCGACCCGTATATAACTAAAACACTTTTTACTTCATTGGTAAGACCAATACTGGAGTATGGTTCCATAGTTTGGAATCCTCGTTATCAGGTCCACTCAGACCAACTAGAGTCAATACAAAAACAATTCTTACTTTTTGCTTTAAGAAATCTTCGATGGGATTCGCCATACAATCTTCCCCCTTACACTAGTCGTTTAAAACTTATTAATCTTCCTACTCTTTCGAGTCGCAGAGAAATGTTAGGTATAATATTTCTGGTAAAATGAGTCAATGGATGGATCTCAAGTCCATTTCTTCTAGAGCAAATTAATTTTAATGTACCCTCCCGTGCAACGAGAAACTTTAAACCACTTTTCTTGAAACTATGCAGAACTAACTTTGAGTTGAATGAACCGTTTCGTGTTTTATTCCGAGACTTTAACAATCATTCCAGCACCTTTCATGTATCGGACTCACTTTTTAAATTTAAAAGAACTGTTCTATCCTCTCTTAATAACAGCTAACGATCCAATTTTCTTACTTTGCATTTCTCTAACTTTGTATTCGGCTGATGAATTCTTATTCTGTAGCTGAGCAGCTTGGGATCTCGACGCTTAACAAACTTTCTTCTGTCACGACTCGGCACCTAAGATTTGTATATTTAAAAACATCCGTACGTTATGCGGATTGAGCCCCTCGTGTCGGTTGGGCGGGAAAGTGGGTTTCCGTTGGGTTATAATAATATAATAATAATAAAAATGATGAAATGTTTGCAAATAAAATCCAAATGACCCATTGTTATGAGTAGCGTACTCATACCACATTGCTTTCGCCAATCTTGAAAATTATTAGGAAAATTGAGTTGCTCCAAAATCGTTCGCGTTTAAACTCAAATGTGTGTAAATACATATATATTCATGTATACAAAATAAGAACTCGATTAAAAATGATGAAATTTTTGCAAATAAAATCCATATGACCAGTTTTTATGATTAACGTACTCATGCCGCATTGCTTTCGACAATCTTGAAAATTATAAGAAAAATTAAGTTGCTCCAAAAGCGGTCGGGGTTAGACTCAAATGTATGGAAATACATATATATTCTCGTGAACAAAATAAGAACTCGAATAAAGATGATGAAGTTTTTGCAAAAAAATCCATATGACCCATTGTTATGAGTAGCGTACTCGTACGACATTGCTTTCGACAATCTGGAAAATTTGAACAAAAATTAACTTGCTCCAAAATCGGTTGGGTTTAGACTCAAATGTGTGGAAATACATATAAATTCATGTATACAAAATAAGAACTCGATTAAAAATTATGAAATTTTTGCAAATAAAATCCATATGACCAATTTTTATGACTAACGTACTCATGCCACATTGCTTTCGACAATCTTGAAAATTATAAGAAAAATTAAGTTGCTCCAAAAGCGGTCGGGTTAGACTCAAATGTGTGGAAATAAATATATATTCACGTGTACAAAATAAGAACTCGATTAAAGATGATGAAATTTTGCAAATAAAATCCATATGTCCAATTTTTATGATTAACGTACTCATGCCACATTGCTTTCGACATTCTTGAAAATTTTAAGAAAAGTTCAGTTGCTCCAAAATCGATCGGTTTTATACTTAAAGGTATGGAAATACATATGTATATATCTACGTGTACAAAATAAGAACTCGATTAAAGCTGATAAAATTTTTGCAAATGAAATCCATATGACCCATTGTTATGAGTAGCGTACTTATGACACATTGCTTTCGACAATCTTGAAAATTTGAACAAAAATTAACTTGCTCCAAAATCGGTCGGGTTTAGACTCAAATGTGTGGAAATACATATATATTCACGTGAACAAAATAAGAGCTCGAATAAAGATGATGCACTTTTTGCAAAAAAATCCATATGACGCATTGTTATGAGTAGCATACTCATACTAAATTGCTTTCGACAAACTTGAAAATTATAAGAAAAATTAAGTTGTACCAAAATCTGTCGGGTTTAGACTCAAATGTGTGGAAATACATATATATCCACGTGTACAAAATAAGAACTCGATTAAAGATGATGAAATTTTTGCAAGTAAAATTCATTCGACCCATTGTTATGAGTTTCGTACTCATACCACATTGCTTTCGCCAATCTTGGAAGTTATTAGGAAAATTAAGTTGCTCCAAAATCGGTCGCGTTTAAACTCAAATGTGTGGAAATACATATATATTGATGTATACAAAATAAGAACTCGTTTAAAAATTATGAAATTTTTGCAAATAAAATCCATATGACCAATTTTTATGATTAACGTTCTCATGCCACATTGCTTTCGACAATCTTGAAAATTTTAAGAAAAATTTAGTTACTCCAAAATCGACCGGGTTTATACTTAAATGTGTGCAAATACATATATATTGATGTATACAAAATAAGAACTCGATTAAAAATGATGAAATTTTTGCAAATAAAATCCATGTGACCACATTGTGGCTTAAAAATAATATTTGCGATAACATGAATCTGTGAAAGGTATAAGAATTTTTACTTTTAAATTAAAAAAATTAGGGAAGGAAATATATATTGTAATTTACAATAGTGAAAACAGTGACTTAAATTAGATAATAGAATTTGCTTAATTTTAGAAATTCGGTAATAGTTTTGATATTTTCATTACTAGGTTCAGATAACAAATTCAAAGGATTTTTGTTCTTGAAAATTCTGTTTCTTATATAACTAAATTCATGACAATTTAAAAGAATGTGTTCAACTGAGGCTACTTCTGAACCATTACAAAAGTCGCATATATCCAAGTAAGCTCTATCCAAAAGATGTTGATGAGTCAGTCGAGTGTGTCCAAGTCTCAGTCGCAAAAATTTAACATGATCTTGCCTTTTTAAGTCTGATTTAGCTGAATAAAATTGAATTTTGGTGATATTAATTTGGTTGGAATTTATTCTTTGGTACCAGGGAGAGGTTCTGTTAAAAATTCTAACGTAATTATTGGTAAAATTATTTTTTATAAATTTAATAACATCTGCAGGGTTGTAATTCGCACTTGTTATAAGTGGCAATGTATGTGCTTCCTTAGCTGTGTGATCTGCATACTCATTGCCTGTTATTTTGACATGGCCAGGAACCCAAAGTAAAGTAATCTTTGGAAAGTGATTTATTAATAAATTTCTAATTTGTTTAGAGTAAATATTTTGATTGTTAATGTTTTTAATTGATTCAACTGCTGCTAAAGAATCTGAGCAAATGATGAATTTTTCATTTCTGCCTTTAATTAGGAATAATGCTTTAAAATTGCTTTTAATTCTGCTGTATAAACAGAGCTATAAGTAGGAAGCCTGGCAAGTTTTAAAGTAGAATTTTCTGTTGTTACACTAAGTGTTGTATTTCCATTCATTTTAGACCCATCAGTAAAAATGAATTCGTAGTTTTTGAATATATTCCGAATAAAATTAAATTTACTGCGTTAGATCTCTGGAGTTGTTGAAGTTTTTCTCATATGGCTTAAGCTTGTGTTAATACAACTATTATTAAAAAACCAAGGTGGGAATTTTTCGGTGGGAATTTTTGTTGAGTTGTATGGTATTTCATTAATTTTGCATAATTCAATACACTTTTCTATTGCCGATTTATATTTATATATTCTTTTTGACGAAGTAACTTTTCTGATGAACATTTGACAATATATTATTGCCTTGTAATAAAAACTTAAAAATTTTTATAACAGAGCTAATACTTCTATTTTCAATTGGCATAATTTTTGATTCAAATAATAAATTATTTATATTTGTGGTGCGATACGCTCCCATCGAAAGTCGAATAGCTGAGTTATATATTGGTTTTAAACTTTTTAAGTGTGAATACGCTTCCTGCCCCTACAGAAATAATCCATAGTCTATTTTTGACATCATTATAGCATTTGTTACCGTAATAACAATTAACGGGCTGCAATTGTAACTATTACTTGAAAGACATTTTATTACATTTAGACTACCGTTGAGTGCTTTTTTCAGTTTTGTAATATGGTTTTTCCAGTTATATTTTTTATTGAAAACTATGCCTAATATTTTTAATTCGTCTACATTTGAAATTGGAGAGTTGTTAATCGTAATTTTTACTTCACAATTTTTTTTCCTGCAAATATGAATTTGCTTACATTTTTTTTTCAGATAATTGAGCACCTGAGTACTTACCCCAAGTATTAATGTCATTAAATAGTGTATTAATTTCTATTGATTGATTCTTCGTTTTGCCTGGTTTAATGATGGGATGAAAATCATCGGCATATGCACAAAAACTGATACGTTTATGGATTGAAAGTGTCTCGCAAAGCTTATTGTAAGCTACTAAAAATAGCACAACTGATAATGGTGATCCTTGCGGAACACCATTATCTACGCTGAAAGATTGGGAATATGTATAGTCAATACGGACCCTGATCTTTCTGTTGGTCATAAAATTTTTTACATAATTAATAATTTTCTTCCCTACTTTCCATTTCAATAATTGATCAATAACCGCATGCACACCAATTCTATCAAATGATTTTTTAAAATCTAAGGATAAAATTGAAATATGGCTATGAGTTGAAAGTGATTTGCTTACTAAATAGTCAATGTATAAAAGATTGTGAGTTACTGATTGTCCTTTTTTAAATCCTGTTTGATGAATGTTTAAAAGGTGCTTTGAATTTAAATACGACCAACGCCTATTTGCAATAATTTTATCCATTACTTTAGAAATACAAGGATTTAATGAGATAGGTCTACATATATGAATTTACATCGGTTTTTATAGAATTGGGTTTCAATATGGGAATGACCGTAATGCTTTTAAAGATATGTGGGGAATAATTGTCAAAGATGTTATTAAATAAGTTAATAAGTCTAATTTTAACATTTCTCGAGAGATTTGCTATCATCGGATATGAAATCCGGTCGTGGCCTGGAGTAGTTCCCTTTAGTTTCTTTAAAGCCATTTCAAATTCAACAAATGTAATTCTCTTTTCTATAAAATTTGCTTCTTTGCTAGGAATTATGCAATTCGGTAAATATGTTGATGTTTTTGATGTACGAAAAGAATCTGAAAATTTTTCATTTGATGCGTCTTCTGACCAAACTCTGGCGAATTCCTGTGCAATGAGAAATTTGTCAGTTATATTTGGCTGTTGCGGGTTAATAGGTTTAATGCAATGAATGCCTCTAAACTTATGTAGACCACAAATTGTTCTAATATTGCTCCATATTTGTGTGGTTGAAGTATTCGGGTTTATTAGACTAGTGAAATCCTTTACTGATTGAGCCTTGGCTAACTTAATTTCTCTTTTATACTGCGAATTTGCTTTTTTATAATTCAGTAAGTTGATTTCTGAAATATTGGATTTCAGAAAATTAAATAATTTATTTCTTTCTTTTTTAAGCTTGTTCAAATTTTCGTTCCACCAAGGAACATAACGTTTAGAAAGTGTATTTGTTTGGGGAATATCTTGATTAGCTGCTGTCAATATAATTCGATTTATATTAGCACATTTTTTATTAATGTTGTTACTTATTATATTTTCTGAGCTAAGATTTTCAGTCAATATACTAAATTTTGGCCATTGAGCTAGTTTTACTTTAAATTTTGGAACCTTTCTGTCTGAATATGTATTTAAAGATATAAATAGATCCATAAATATAGGAAAGTGATCGCTAGAGTACGTTGATTTAGCTACTTTCCATGTTAAGTCAATAGCCAAACGGGGTGAACAAAAGGTTAAGTCAATGTGACTAAAAGTACCATAACTGGAACTAAAATGCGTAGGGGAGTTGTCATTTAATAAAATAAAGTTGTTGTCTTCTATAAATTTTGCTACATATTTTCCTCTTTTATTACTTTTATATGATCCCCAATTAAAATGCCAACCATTAAAATCACCTGTCACCAGACATGGAAGTCCCGTCTGGCCTATTGTATTTTGTAAGTCTGTAGTATTAAATGATTTATTTGGTGATATATATATTAAGAAAATTCTAAATTTTGTTTTTGATAAAACTGTTGCTGATATCATGTCAAATGTATTGCTTGCTGTCTCTGGAATGTATTCAATTGATTTGTGTATTAACAATGCAGCCCCACCAAAAGAGTTTGCACTGTTTGATATAAGTAAATCGTAATTTACAGGTGTAGGTACGTTTGCAGTACTATGTAAATGAGTTTCCTGTAAACTTAACATTTTCGGAGATCTTTCCTTAATCAATATTAGCAATTAATTGTAATTGTTCAAATAGCCTATAATATTCCACTGAATCAAATTAAACTTATTCATATTCGATATAAAATCAAGAAATACTATATTAAATGTTAAAGGTTTGATTAAGTTAACTAAAAATCTTAAGTACTTATGAAAAATAAATTTTAATTAGAGTCTGTATTATTTAATTCATGGTCAAATGTTTCCACCAACAAGTTAGATTGTGATTTCATCGTTGATTTATTTCTAATTCATATAGCTGCTTGCCTTCTCAGGCGCTTTGATGCGTTTTAGGCAATATATTTACTCTCTTAATTTTGTTTTTAGTACTAATTATATTGTTACTTGTTGTTGGGACGTCTACAGGAGTTGTGTTAAGAGTGCCGTTCTCTGTTGCTGGTATCTCCACTGCAGGTGGGAAGTCAGCATATGAGACAGCACTGCGTTGGTTGTTGTTTTCCGCTGCTGCGCTTGCATATGTAGTCGATTGGCTATAACGATTGTTGTAAATTTTCAGAGCAGTTTTTCTTCCCACTTTTTCTATAGTACGTATTGCCTGAATTTCTCTTTCTTGCATAAAGATTGGGCAAGAGTTGCTTAAAACAAAGTGGCTGCATTGTTGGTTTGTTGCCTTGCAATTTATACATATTGTTTCCAATGTACATTTTTCTGATGTCTCTTTATCTATATGAGAAGATTTGCCACAATTTATGCAAATTTGCTCTTTTTGGCAAAATTTGGCAATGTGACCAAATTCGCAGCATTTATTGCATCTCATTGGTCGAGGTATATAATGCCGTATTGTTGCTCTCTCATAACCGATATATATGTGGGAAGGTAGCGAGGTTAGCGAAAATGTTATAACAAGAAGACCCGTTTCAACGAGTTTCTCGTTCACTTTTTTCTTTATTTTTTGAACATCAACAACAAAACTGGATTCTAGTTCTTCAATAATCTCTTTTTCCTCAATGTCACGTAGGTCATTTGAGTAAATTACTCCTTTGGTATTATTGAGTGTCGGGTGCTCAAAGATTTCAATGGAAATGTTCTGATTGAGAGCAGTTAACGTAACTAGTTTAACAGCTTGTTCTACATTTTTTGTTTTTATTAATCTTGTACCGTTGTTTAATTTTGTGCACTCAAGAACTTCACTTCCACAAGTAGTGCCAATTCATTTTTTTATTAAAAACGGAGAGACTTTGTCTAATGTACAACTGTTTCCATTTGTATCTTTGTTGTTGCTTGAACTGGACAAAACATTTTCACCGTTTGTATTGACTCTTCTCATTAATAAAAATTTTTGTCCAGGTGTGGAATTTTTTAATTTAATTGTTTTGTAAAACTGCATTTGCAGTTGACAAGTGCCCTTGCCCTTGCGGGCATCAGGGACATCCATATTTCTTTTTTAAACTCCAATCACTTAGTTTATAGTTTAGCACTTTTAAAATAAAATATGTTAAAATCCAATTAAAGTATTTTATAGAAGTTTGAATGTTCTTCTTTTTTTAATAATTTAAAGGCGCGATAACTTGAGCGGATTTCAATAAAAAATTGTACTGTTAAACAATTAAGTACAAGAGAAAGTTATTTAATAGGTTTGGCTCTTAGGTAAAAACACAACCGATCACTGACGCTCTCAATTTGAGACTGACTTATGCCACATTGCTTTCGACAATCTTGAAAATTTTAAGAAAAATTTAGTTTTTTCCAAAATCGACCGGGTTTATACTCAAATGTGTGGAAATACATATATATTCATGTACATATACAAAATAAGAACTCGATTAAGAATGATGAAATTTTTGCAAATAAAATCCAAATGACCCACTGTTATGAGTAGCGTACTCATACCACATCGCTTTCGCCAATCGTGAAAATTATTAGGAAAATTAAGTTGCTCCAAAAGCGGTCGGGGTTAGACTCAAATGTCTGGAAATACATATGTATATATCCACGTGTACAAAATAACAACTCGATTAAAGATGACGAAATTTTGCAAATAAAATCCATATATGTAGGTTTTTATATTACCCGATTGAACTTACGCTTTTTTCCAAAGTGAAATTAATAAGCTCGATTGTTTTTATGTTAATTTTTTTATTTTTATTTTTTATTTTTTAAATATTTGTACAATAATGAATTATTTAACAAATGGTTTTATTAGCAGCGCTAGCAACGAGGGCCTTCGGCTGACTTTTTTTTTTTTAAAGATAGGTAAGAAATTATAACATACATATGTATGTGTATAGAAAAGGGAATTTTTAATGCGTGTTAGTGTTGTTAATTTACATATATTTTTTTTTTTTCTTCCTTAAAGTTATATTAGTTTTAACAAGTCAGTCTCTTTCAAGAATCCGTTCTTGAGGTCGATAGTGCTGAAAATTTTTGCGTCTTGCAAGCGATCTAGCTGGTAATCTATGAGGGAAAGTGGAAAATGATCCTTAATAATTACCTTATTGATTTGGCGAAAATCAATGCACAGCCTGTGTGATCCGTCTCGTTTTTTGACTAAAACAACTGGACTGGTGAAGTCGGAATTTTACAATTCAACTATTCCGTCCTTCAGCCATTCGTCAATTTGGGCATCAACTATAGCTACTTGTGAGAATGGCAATCGACGTGGTCTGGACAAAATTGGCGATTCATCACTTAATACGATGCGCATCTCTACGTTTGTTGTTGCAGTCTTTACTGGTTTTTAATCAGATATCAGTTCGTGCACTATTTGTTTTGCCACCGCACTTGCATTAACATCAATATCAGGTTCATCCTTATTAATCACTTCATCTATTTTCATTAAAGCAACTTCTTCGCTAACTTCAGTGTCCGCATGGATCTTTTTAATTTTCAAACCGCGATTTATTGTTATTTCCGCTTTTAAACATATCTCTTCACCAAGAACCACTTTAATGTCCATACACTTTGATGAAATAACGTAAAATGTTAAACAAAATATTTGATCGTCTATTTGTATGTCATGTTCAAAAAACCCATTTGGTTGAATTTTATTTTCGCCTACATTTTCACCAAATCCAACTAAAGTTATATTACACGCATTCAGTTTCGGTTTATTTAAGTTTTTATACACGCTTTCTGTTACAATATTAAATTTGCTTCCTGTGTCGAACAATGCGACATAATTTTTGTTACCAATTTTTACATTTTTATTAGTTAGATCACGTTTTATTACAATTTGTCGAGTATTCGCATTCACTTCTTTTTTGTTGTCTTCGCAATTTGCTGAAATGTGCCCAAAGCAATTGCACTTAAAACATTTTCTGCCCTTCTCTTTGTTTTCGCAGTTGTTTGACAGATGCCCTTTCTTACCACAGTTGTAACAACTTATTTCTTTTTTGTTATTCTTTTGTGTATTGTTCTTCACTATTGTTTAACATCTTTATTCGTGTTGAGTTTACGCATAATTTCGTAACATTTCAATTTCTCTTTAAAATCTTTCAAATTTTTTGCACTGTACAACATCGCTTTGTTTACATTCAAATCAGCAATTTTATCAATTATATACTGCATTAACACGTCACTTTTGAGTTTAGCTTGGGAAGCCATTTCTTTCATGGAATAGAAATATTCTTGTACAATTTCGTTTTCTTTTATTTTGCATTCACACATTTGTTGTAGATTTAAATTCATTAATTAATGCGTCTTTTAATACATGCCACGAATTTAGACCTCTTTCACTCAATACAAATGACCTTGCTATTCCGCGTAATTGCATCACTGTTGCTTGCTCTTCGAATTCTTGTGCCCACACTTCTATTGGAATCTTATTAGGACCATCAAAAATTCTAATTGAATCCTCTATGTCGCGTAGTGTCATTGCAAATTTTGGCTTTTGGTATGTAGCGCTGTTGCTCATGCGCACGTCGTTGCAATTTTCGTATGTTTTGTTTACATTCAGAACTTCTTCGTCTCTCTAGTTTGCATCTGTAGGGAAACTGTAGTAATTTGTAACTTCACCACGATTTACACTAAGTTCGCCACTGCTCTCAACATCGTTGTTGCTCTCCTTGTCGTTTTCAGCGCCGTTGTCTACGTCGTTTTCATTCTTCTCTTCAGCTTCGTCGTTGGTACGCTCAGAGATCAATTGGTTGCGTCGTAGGTTTTTGAATAGTGTAGCTTTACGTCAGCTACATTGTAGTCGATTTCCAACATGTTGCAAATGGTTACTAGGTCGCGTTCGCTCAAATTTGTATTCACGTAATCCGCTTTCAGCTTATACTCTTCGCTGCTTTCATTGTAGGCAAAGCCACAGAACTTTCGGAGTCGTTGGCGGTTATTTCTGTCGCCTTCGGTTTCAAAAATGTATGTATTTATGTAGCGTCGTGATTTTAGCCGTACTTCCACTGCGCAGGCAGTATTGAATAAAGTCGTTGAGACATGCCATTTTGTATGTATATGCAAAAACTTTGTTGTTGCTAAGTGGCTTTATTTGAATTTGCAAATGTTCACGCCACTTCAACGGTTTGCCGTTTCGTCTGTATGTATTTTAATTAGACCGCACTTTAATGTTTTTACTCATGGGACGAGCCCCCAATTTATGTAGGTTTTTATATTACCTGATTGAACTTACGCTTTTTTGCAAAGTGAAATTAATAAGCTCGATGGTTTTTATGTTAAGATTAACGTAGTTGTATAAAATAACTTAGTTTTATTTAGTATTTTTAATTGAAAACAAAATCAACGTATTTGTTTGAACGTAAAGTTTACAACATTCAGTTAAATGTTTACTTTGATGCATTTTTTATGAATTGAATTGAACTTCGAATTTCGAGAATATAGCGAATTATAAAATTTAGACAAAAGTTAAAATTAGGGAAAAGAGTTAAGTATTTAACACGTCGTATCGGCCCGAATGTTGCGTCGATCTCTCTAGCCCACGGCTTCATATAATCAGCAGTAGTTGTTGAATTAATTGGACCTTCGGTGTTTGTAAGTTTTGTTACATCATATGAATTATTGCCTTTGATTTTCGTTATTTGGTAAGGACCCAAAAAATTTGATTTCAGCTTAAGGCCACTACAAAATTGTGTGCGTTTGATTGCCACCAAGTCACCGACTTTATACTGATGCGCTGGCTTGCGTCTGCGGTTATACGTTTTCTTGTTTTCTCGCTGAACTTTGAGGATTTGTAACTTCGCCTATTTACGTTGTTCGCAGCGTTCGTTGTTAAATAAAGTTGTAATTTCCTGCTGAATGAGGTCGCGTTTTTGTTGATCATCTTTTGTCCGCATCTTTGTACCGATCAATAGTTCAAAAGGTGTAGTGTTTATGCTTCTCGAAAACGTCGAATAATTTGTTTGCTGAACTATGTCCACATATTTGAACCATTTCGTTGGGTCATCAATACTGAGTTTAGATAAGACTAAAATAATGATTGCGTTCAGGCTCTCGACCTGGCCATTTACGCGTGGCAAGCCCGTTGTTATTTTGAGTAGCTTTATATTTTCGCTATCGCAATATGTTTGAAAGTCGTTTGAGGAAAAAGCAGCACCTCTGTCGGATATAATATTTGCCGGATTTCCGAAAACCATACTCTGACTTCGCAGCTTCGATATCACTTCTGTGGTCTTTGTCGATTGAGTGGGGTACAGCCAGCAAAACTTAGTAAAGGAGTCAACCACTTGTAATGGGCGTTTCTAAATTTTTAATTTGTTTACTTATTCCCAAATATTTCTTTTATCATTAAATTTCAAGTCAATTTTTTTAGGTCAATCCAATAAAATGTACATATCAGTTCAATAAAATCTATTACAGAAATTATTGACTGTTATATACATATATTTCCGTCATTGTCATATGGCGGATATAACACTTAAACGACTTGCATAGTGATCTGTCAAATCTTTGTACAGCATCCTCTGTACCATTTTCCTTCTTTTCCGACAGACCAGCGAGCAGAGCAAGTGTTAAATTAAATTGTGCGGTGAAAAATAAAATACAAGTGTCCTTGTCAAAGTTTAGTTATATACTTTCAAATAAATTTCTACCTATAAATTGGCGAACTAAAATTAAGGAGTCCTTGGCTACCTTAGCGGATTAACGTGCCGCAGTACAAGTTTACACTTAGTAAGATTACCTTTTTTTAATTTTTCTTTTTTTGTCGTAAAATGCAAAAGGTTTCAAGGGTTTCTAAGAACCAATTATCATCCACAGACATTCAATTTCTCTGGCATTTCGCAATTTATAGCGATATATACATACCTCGGAAAAGACACACGTGCCCCCGTATCATTGGGAAAACGCGGGATCTATGGCTTACCTTGATTGTCGGAACAAAGTCTAACCACCACCTGCACATACATACATATATACATATGTACACAATTCAATTACTTTGCGTTAAAATCCCTTCTCAACATGGAAACCAGAGCTCGGATGCTAACACAGTATAAATCGTTAAAGAGCCTTAAATTTCCTTACATTTCTTGCAAGATGTTTGAACCCAAATGATTATTTAAAGAAACGAAATTCTAAATTTGGCGATTCGATAATCACATTCTTACAAGCTTTTCTTCATAACATTTAACCTTTTTTTATATATAAATACTTACCTCTTAATAGTGTTAATTCGTAACCTAAATCATCAAAAAAAAAATTATTTTATAAATTACTAAAATGAGTTAGTAATCTAGTTAGTGAATATAAAAAGTTAGTGTAAGAAATTAGTTTTTATACTTAGGCATCACTTTGTATTAGGTGTAAGACATACCTATATTAAACATACATATATTAAGAAACAAGAAAGAGTTGCATACATACAGAGATACATACATGCATTACATACGTACATTAGGTACACATGGCAAAATCAGCTGATCCATGCACACGGTCATGAACTGATCTCCTTAACATTGTTCCTTTGCAGAATTTAAATGTTAAAAACATATTAATTAGGTTTGAGAGAGCGGTATGATCTATTAAAATTGTTTTAGTATATCATTGTTACTTTTGCTTTTCCTTATTTTCTCTGTAAGCACATACTTACATACATATATAAGTTTTTTGGCATGCGGGATAAAACCGTATACAAACGAAAATTTATGATCACCATGATAGACTGATAATTCCCAGCTTGGTACCAATATTTTTTTTGACTATGTAAGTAAAAAGAGGAAACGTAGAAAATCGGTTTAAGAAATGCAAGGCTCATTAATGCTTATTTCAAAAATTATTGTAAATTAATAACAACAAATTTTGCTCATAAATATAGCAACAACGACGAGCATGGAAGGCCTTCTACGCTTCATCGATGTCAAATGTAAGTGATTCATTTTGTTTCTACATACATATTTTATTTAACTTTTATAAAATTTTGCCATTTGTTATGTATACATATGTGAAGATATATATATGTTTGTATACTGCATGTGAATATATTGAGTTGCAGTAATTTGTCGATCTTTCGAGAGATCACGCATACAGACATGTATGTGCATACATACATATGACCTAGTTTTTTTTCATTTTCTCTCATTATCTTACATACATACATATGTATATATATTTTTGTTTGTACTTATGCATATGTAAAATAATTAAATGCAGGTCAATGACCACATAAAAATAATGTACAATATTGAGGTGGATCATAGCTCAGCTGAGACCCCTTAAAATTAATGTTAGTAGTGATAAAAATGAGTTTTTGCAAAACTTAAATAACTCCTAATTCTGGAAATTGCAAAAACGTAATTATGAACTAAATTTCTTTTCTTTTTGAGAATTAGAAGAATAATTTCAAAAATTAGCCTGGTTGTTCTTATAAAACATTTCCGGGAGGAATAAATATAAATGTTACGAATATCCTAATTTTTATTAATGGTATGCTGAACAGGACTAAATGATTATGCTTATCGTTAAGGGAAATAGTATATAAGAATACATTATGGGATATTTCGATAAGTTTTGTGGAAAAATATGAATATTACTTGAGATTAAAAGCAAATTCGAATAGCAATTTGAAATCTTAAAAATGTCGTTATAATTTTGTTCCAATTGTTTTCCGGGTAATGAAGTGAAGTGGTAAGCGTGCTTAAGGGGCCTTACAAACATTTTTTTAAGCGCAAGAAAGGCCATGGTAGGGTGGGTGCAGAAGCGCGAGCGCGGGTAAAACTTCGCTGCTCCCAGCGTGCAAACATGTTTAGTTTCTGTATTTATCTTTTCATTTAGTTTCCGTTTTAATCAGCCATTCCAGGTACATTTTCTTATACATTTTTTTTCTTTACCACAACCACGGTTATAATTTTTTTGTGATTTCTAAAACAAAATAGGGGCTCTGTAATAGCATTGTAATGACATAGATCTTAGGGAAGAGGTCGCGAACTCCCCAACCACTGCTTGTTAGCCGCAAAGACGGGCCCCGATAGACCTCGCTCCCAACGGTCAAAGTGTAAAAGGCTCTGAAGCCGTAAATCCGGCGTATTACTTCTCGTTTGCATCCGGTTCCTTTTCTTCTTGTCCTAGTATAATAACATTATAATATACTCGTAAGATTTGGTGTGTGTGTGTGAACACTAATATGGTAGCCTGCGTGCTACACCTAAAACCATTACCCAAAGTGGCGCCTAACGTGTGGCAGCAAAAGCCAACGTGCGGGCGCGCACAAGTCAAAAACGAACATTACACACTACTAAAATATGCTTGTAATTTTTGTTTGTTGACTCTAACGGACCCAGAAAGTCGATGTGTAATGTATGTAATGGCATCTCTTCTTTCTCTTTGCAATGGATGTAGTAAACCTTCTTGTTTACCTAGTTTACGATTGGTCAGTATACACGGTACGCAACAAGTTATGTGTTTTTTAATCTTCTCGTCGATATTTGGTATAAAGTTATTTTGAATGATAAGCTCTTTTGTCTTTTTGACAGAAAAATGTCCTCTATCGTGAGCACGGCTAATAATTTGATTTTGCATACCTCCTGGAACTACTTTTAATTCGGTGTCATTACAGATTTTGTATAAAATATTGGATTTGAGAAAATAATCATCGTAGGAATTTCTATTATTGTTGAGGATTTCTCGCACGGCATTAAATTTTTCATCGAGGAGTTGAGCTTTGCCTATTCTAATAGTAAGGTCTTCCTCGTGTATCATCATAACTGCGTACCGACTGAGGCCGTCGACATGCTTCATACGTACTCCACATCTATGCTCAACAACATAATCAAACTCTTGCAAAAGTAAAATCAATCTCGCTACTCGTGTACACAAATCTTTCTTTTCTAGTGTTTTCGTAAACGCGTTACAGCCCGTAACTAATTTAAATTTGGTTCCCAATAAGTACACTCTGAATTTAGTTAATGCCTCCACCACTGCAAGTATTTCGAGTTCGTAGCTTGTGAATTTTCTTTGCGCGTCTGTCGTCTTTCTACTCATGTAGTATGTATATTGGATGAAGTTGACCGTCGTCGGGAAATTTTTGCAGTAGGACAGCTCCAAATCCGTCTATTGAAGCGTCAGTGTGCAGTTCTGTTTCGTAGTTTTGATTACAAATGCCCAGAACAGGATTTTCGATCAGCGCCTTTTTTAGCAAATTAAACGCTTGTTCTTCTTGATACCCAATTTCAAATGAACTAAGTATTTTGTTTTGTCAAATCTGTTAGGGGTTTGCAATAACAGAATAATCTGGTATGAACTTTCTAAAATGACCTGCTAACGCTAAAAAGCTAAGACGTTGTTTCGGTGTCTGCGGTATTTTGTAATTTAGTAACGCTTCTACTTTTTCTGGCGATGCACGGAGCTTTTCAATAATATAACCGAGGAATGTGAATTTTCTTTTCAAAAACTGACATTTCTTAATATTCAGCTGCAACCCGTAGTCTCGGCACGTGTCAATTACTAACTCAAGATTCTCTAACGCTTGCTTTTCGTCTCTGGCTGGAGTAATTATATCGTCGATATATGGTAATGCAATGCCCTTCCGTGTCAAATTTCTAAAAATTGCGTTTATGTGCCTCTGAAAAATTCCAGGCGAATTCGACAGTCCAAACGGCACTTTACAAAATTAGTACTGACCGCCTTGGATCACGAAGTAAGTATATTTTCGGCTGGATTCTGCCACAGGGACGTGGAAAAATCCGTTCTTGAGGTCGATAGTGCTGAAAATTTTTGCGTCTTGCAAGCGATCTAGCTGGTAATCTATGAGGGAAAGTGGAAAATGATCCTTAATAATTACCTTATTGATTTGGCGAAAATCAATGCACAGCCTGTGTGATCCGTCTCGTTTTTTGACTAAAACAACTGGACTGGTGAAGTCGGAATTTTACAATTCAATTATTCCGTCCTTCAGCCATTCGTCAATTTGGGCATCAACGATAGCTACTTGTGAGAATGGCAATCGACGTGGTCTGGACAAAATTGGCGATTCATCACTTAATACGATGCGCATCTCTACGTTTGTTGTTGCAGTCTTTACTGGTTTGTAATCAGATATCAGTTTGTGCACTTTTTGTTTTGCCACCGCACTTGCATTAACATCAATATCAGGTTCATCCTTATTAATCACTTCATCTATTTTCATTAAAGCAACTTCTTCGCTAACTTCAGTGTCCGCATGGATCTTTTTAATTTTCAAACCGCGATTTATTGTTATTTCCGCTTTTAAACATATCTCTTCACCAAGAACCACTTCAATGTCCATACACTTTGATGAAACAACGTAAAATGTTAATCAAAATATTTGATCGTCTATTTGTATGTCATGTTAAAAAAACCTATTTGGTTGAATTTTATTTTCGCCTACATTTTCACCAAATCCAACTAAAGTTATATTACACGCATTGAGTTTCGGTTTATTTAAATTTTTATACACGCTTTCTGTTACAATATTAAATTTGCTTCCTGTGTCGAACAATGCGACATAATTTTTGTTACCGATTTTTACATTTTTATTAGTTAGATCACGTTTTATTACAATTTGTCGAGTATTCGCATTCAATTCTTTTTTGTTGTCTTCGAAATTTGCTGAAATATGCCCAAAGCAATTGCACTTAAAACATTTTCTGCCTTTCTCTTTGTTTTTGCAGTTGTTTGACATATGCCCTTTTTCACCACAGTTGTAACAACTTATTTCTTTTTTGTCATTCTTTTGAGTATTGTTCTTCACTTTTGTTTAACATCTTTATTCGTTTTGCGTTTACGCATAATTTCGTAACATTGCAATTTCTCTTTAAAATCTTCCAAATTTTTTGCACTGTACAACATCGCTTTGTTTACATTCAAATCAGCAATTCCATCAATTATATACTGCATTAACGCGTCACTTTCGATTTTAGCTTGGGAAGCCATTTCTTTCATGGAATAGAAATATTCTTGTACACTTTCGTTTTCTTTTATTTTGCGCTCACACAGCCGCTTGTGTATAACTGAACTATTTGTTGTAGATTTAAACTCATTTACTAATGCGTCTTTAAATACATGCCACGAATTTAGACCCCTTTCACTCAATACAAATGACCTTGCTATTCCGCGTAATGATTTCTTTGCAAACACTAATTTTTGTAAATGGTCGAATTGTATCACTGTTGCTTGCTCTTCGAATTCTTGTGCCCACACTTCTATTGGAATCTTATTAGGACCATCAAAAATTCTAATTGAATCCTCTATGTCGCGTAGTGTCATTGCAAATTTTGGCTTTTGGTATGTAGCACTGTTGCTCATGCGCATGTCGTTGCTATTTTCGTATGTTTTGTTTACATTCAGAACTTTTTCGTCTCTCTCGTTTGCATCTGTAGGGAAACTGCAGTAATTTGTAACTTCAGCACGATTTACACTAAGTTCGCCACTGTTTTCAACATCGTTGTTGCTCTCCTTGTCGTTGTCTACGTCGTTTTCATCTTCCTCGTCTTCATTCTCTTCAGCTTCGTCGTTGGTTCGCTCAGAGATCAATTGGCTGCGTCGTAGGTTTTTGAACAGTGTAGCTTTACGTCAGCTACATTGTAGTCGATTTCCAACATGTTGCAAATGGTTACTAGGTCGCGTTCGCTCAAATTTGTATTCACGTAATCCGCTTTCAGCTTATACTCTTCGCTGCTTTCATTGTAGGCAAAGCCACAGAACTTTCGGAGTCGTTGGCGGTTATTTCTGTCGCCTTCGGTTTCAAAAATGTATTTATGTAGCGGCGTGATTTTAGCCTTACTTCCACTGCGCAGGCAGTATTGAATAAAGTCGTTGAGACATGCCATTTTGTATGTATATGCAAAAACTTTGTTGTTGCTAAGTGGCTTTATTTCAATTTGCAAATGTTCACGCCACTTCAACGGTTTGCCGTTTCGTCTGTATGTATTTTAATTAGACCGCACTTTAATGTTTTTACTCATGGGACGAGCCCCCAATTTATGTAGGTTTTTATTTTACCCGATTGAACTTACGCTTTTTTCCAAAGTGAAATTAATAAGCTCGATGGTTTTTATGTTAAGATTAACGTAGTTGTATAAAATAACTTAGTTTTATTTAGTATTTTTAATTGAAAACAGAGTCAACGTATTTGGATGAACGTAAAGTTTACAACATTCAGTTAAATGTTTACTTTGATGAATTTTTTATGAATATAATTGAACTTCGAATTTCGAGAATATAGCGAATTATAAAATTTAGGCAAAAGTTAAAATTAAGGAAAATAGTTAAGTATTTAACACGTCGTATCGGCGGCACACGTCTTTGTTGGATTCGCGTCAGTCTTCCACTGAACTTCATATCTTTGTCGCAATGTTCATCTCTTGTCGCATAAGTGATTGTCGTCTCTTTAACCCTTTAACTCCCACATATATACAATTTTTATGATTAACGTACTCATGCCAAATTGCTTTCGACAATCTTGAAAATTATAAGAAAAATTAAGTTGCTCCAAATCGATCAGGTTTATACTCAAATGTGTGGAAATACATATATATCCACGTATATAAAATAAGAACTCGATTAAAGATAATGAAATTTTTGCAAATAAAATCCAAATGACCCATTGTTATGAGTAGCGTACTCATACCAAATTGCTTTCGACAATCATGAAAATTATAAGAAAAATTAAGTTGCTCCAAAAGCGGTCGCGTTTAAACTCAAATGTGTGGAAATACATACATATATATTCATGTGTACAAAATACGAACTTGATTAAAGATGATGAAATTTTGCAAATAAAATCCATATATACAATTTTTATGATTAACGTACTCATGCCACATTGCTTTCGACAATCTTGAAAATTTTAAGAAAAATTAAGTTGCTCCAAAATCGATCGGGTTTATACTCAAATGTGTGGAAATACATATATATCCACGTGTACAAAATAAGAACTCGATTAAAGATGATGCAATTTTTGCAAATAAAATCCAAATGACCCATTGTTATGAGTAGCGTACTCATACCACATTGCTTTCGCCAATCTTGAAAATTAAAAGGAAAATTAAGTTACTCCAAAATCGTTCGCGTTTAAACTCAAATGTGTGGAAATACATATATATTCAGGTATACAACATAAGAACTCGATTAAAAATGATGAAATTTTTGCAAATAAAATCCATATGACCAATTTTTATGACTAACGTACACATGCCACATTGCTTTCGACAATCTTGAAAATTTTAAGAAAAATTAAGTTACTCCAAAATCGATCGGGTTTAAACTCAAATGTGTGGAAATACATATATATATCCACGTGTACAAAATAAGAACTCGATTAAAAATGATGCAATTTTTGCAAATAAAATCCATATGACCCATTGTTATGAGTAGCGTACACATGCCACATTGCTTTCGACAATCTTGAAAATTATAAGAAAAATTAAGTTGCTCCAAAAGCGGTCGGGGTAAGACTCAAATGTGCGGAAATACAAATATATTCACGTGAACAAAATAAGAACTCGAATAAAGATGATGAAGTTTTTGCAAAAACACCCATATGACACATTGTTATGAGTAGCATTCTCATACTAAATTGCTTTCGACAATATTGAAAATTTGAACAAATATTAAGTTGCTCTACATATATATTCATGTGTACAAAATAAGAACTCGATTAAAGATGATGAAATTTTTGCAAATAAAATCCATATGACCCATTGTTATGAGTAGCGTACTCATACCACATTGCTTTCGCCAATCTTGAAAATTATAAGAAAAATTAAGTTGCACTAAAATCTGTCGGGTTTAGACTCAAATGTGTGGAAATACATATATATTCACGTGTACAAAATAAGAACTCGATTAAAAATGATGAAATTTTTGCAAATAAAATTTATTCGACCCATTGTAATGAGTTGCGTACTCATACCACATTGCTTTCGACAATCTTGAAAATTATAAGAAAAATAAAGTTGCTCCAAAAGCGGTCGGGGTTACACTCAAATGTGTGGAAATGAATATATATGTATTTACGTGTACAAAATAAGAACTCGATTAAAGATGATGAAATTTTGCAAATAAAATCCATATAACCCATTGTTATGAGTAACGTACTCGTACGACATTGCTTTCGACAATCTTGAAAATTTGAACACAAATTAACTTGCTCCAAAATCGGTCGGGTTTATACTCAAATGTTTGGAAATACATATATGTCCACGTATATAAAATAAGAACTCGATTAAAGATAATGAAATTTTTGCAAATAAAATCCATATATAAAATTTTTATGATTAACGTACTCATGCCACATTGCTTTCGACAATCTTGAACATTTTAAGAAAAGTTATGTTGCTCCAAAATCGATCGGGATTATACTCAAATGTGTGGAAATACATATATATCCACGTGTACAAAATAAGAACTCGATTAAAGATGATGAAATTTTTGCAAATAAAAAATGACCCATTGTTATGAGTAGCGTACACATGCCACATTGCTTTCGACAATCTTGAAAATTATAAGAAAAATTAAGTTGCTCCAAAAGCGGTCGGGGTTAGACTCAAATGTGCGGAAATACATATATATTCACGTGAACAAAATAAGAACTCGAATAAAGATGATGAAGTTTTTGCAAAAAAACCCATATGACGCATTGTTATGAGTAGCATACTCATACTAGATTGCTTTCGACAATATTGAAAATTTGAACAAATATTAAGTTGCTCTACATATATATTCATGTGTACAAAATAAGAACTCGATTAGAGATGATGAAATTTTTGCAAATAAAATCCATATAACCCATTGTTATGAGTAACGTACTCATACGACATTGCTTTTGAAAATCTTGAAAATTTGAACAAAAATTAACTTTCTCCTAAATCGGTCGGGTTTAGACTCAAATGTGTGGAAATACATATATATTCTCGTGAACAAAATAAAAACTCGAATAAAGATGATGCAATTTTTGCAAAAAAGTCCATTTGACACATTGTAATGAGTAGCGTACTCCTACCACATTGCTATCGACAATCTAAAAAAATTGAACAAAAATTAACTTGCTCCAAAATCGGTCGGGTTTAGACTCAAATGTGTGGAAATACATATATTTTTACTCAAACAAAATATGAACTCGAATAAAGATGATGACATTTTTGCAAAAAAATCCATATGACCCATTGTTATGAGTAGCGTACTCATACGACATTGCTTTCGACAATCTTGAAAATTTGAACAAAAATTAACTTGCTCCAAAATCGGTCAAGTTTAGACTCAAATGTGTGGAAATACATATATTTTTACTCATACAAAATATGAACTCGATTAAAGATGATAAAATTTTTGCAAAAAAAAATCCATATGACCCATTGTTCTGAGTAGCGTACTCGTACGACATTGCTTTCGACAATCTGGACAATTTGAACAAAAATTAACTTGCTCCAAAATCGGTCGGGTTTAGACTCAAATGTGTGAAAACACATATATATTCACGTATACAAAATAAGAACACGAATAAAAATGATGAACTTTTTGCAAAAAAATCCAAATGACGCAATGTTATGAGTAGCGTACTCATACCACATTGCTTTCAACAATCTTGAAAATTTGAACAAAAATTAAGTTGCTCCAAAATCGGTCGTGTTTAGACTCAAATGTGTGGAAATACGTATATATTCACGTATACAAAATAAGAACTCGAATAAAGATGATGAAATTTTTGCAAAAAAGTCCATTTGACACATTTTTATGAGTAGCGTAATCATATCACATTGCTTTCGACAATCTAAAAAATTTGAACAAAAATTCAGTAGCTCCAAAATCGGTCGGATTTAGACTCAAATGTGTGGAAATACATATATATTCACGTGTACAAAATAAGAACTCGAATAAAGATGATGGAATTTTTGCAAAAAAGTCCATATGACACATTGTTATGAGTAGCGTACTCATACGACATTGCTTTTGAAAATCTTGAAAATTTGAACAAAAATTAACTTTCTCCAAAATCGGTCGGGTTTAGACTCAAATGTGTTGAAATACATATATATTCTCGTGAACAAAATAAGAACTCGAATAAAGATGATGCAATTTTTGCAAAAAAATCCATATGACGCATTGATATGATTAGCGTACTCATAACACATTGCTTTCGACAATCTTGAAAATTATAAGAAAAATTAAGTAGCTCCAAAATCGGTCGGGTTTAGACTCAAATGTGTGGAAATACATATATATTCACGTGTACAAAATAAGAACTCGAATAAAGATGTTGAATTTTTTGCAAACAAGTCCATTTGACACATTGTTATGAGTAGCGTACTCATACCACATTGCTTTTGACAATCTAAAAAATTTGAACAAAAATTAACTTGCTCTAAAATCGGTCGGGTTTAGACTCAAATGTGTGGAAATACATATATATTCACGTATACAAAATAAGAACTCGAATAAAGATGATGAAATTTTTGCAAAAAAATCCATTTGACACATTGTTATGAGTAGCGTACTCATACCACATTGCTTTCGACAATTTAAAAAAATTTAACAAAAATTTAGTGGCTCCAAAATCGGTCGGGTTTAGACTCAAATGAGTGGAAATACATATATTTTTACGGATACAAAATAAGAACTGGAATATAGATGATGAAATTTTTGCAAAAAAATCCATATGGCCCATTGTTATGAGTAGCGTACTCATACGACATTGCTTTCGACAATCTTGAAAATTTGAACAAAAATTAACTTGCTCCAAAATCGGTCGGGTTGAGACTCAAATGTGTGGAAATACATATATTTTTACTCAAACAAAATATGAACTCGAATAAAGATGATGAAATTTTTGCAAAAAAATCCACATGACCCATTGTTATGAGTAGCGGACTCATACGACATTGCTTTCGACAATCTTGACAATTTAAACAAAAATTAACTTGCTCCAAAATCGGTTGGGTTTAGACTCAAATGTGTGGAAATACATATATTTTTACTCATACAAAATATGAACTCGATTAAAGATGATAAAATTTTTGCAAAAAAAATCCATATGACCCATTGTTATGAGTATCGTACTCGTACGACATTGCTTTCGACAATCTTGAAAATTTTAACAAAAATTAAGTTGCTCCAAAATCGGTCGGGTTTAGACGCAAATGTGTGGAAATACATATATATTCACGTGTACAAAATAAGAACTCGAATAAAGATGTTGAAATTTTTGCAAAAAAGTCCATTTGACACATTGTTATGAGTAGCGTACTCATATCACATTGCTTTCGACAATCTTGAAAATTTTAACAAAAATTAAGTTGCACCAAAATCGGTCGGGCTTAGACTCAAATGTGTGGAAATACAAATACATTTACGTGTACAAAATAAGAACTCGAATAAAGATGTTGAAATTTTTGCAAAAAAGTCCATTTGACACATTGTTATGAGTAGCGTACTCATATCACATTGCTTTCGACAATCTTGAAAATTTTTACAAAAATTAAGTTGCACCAAAATCGGTCGGGCTTAGACTCAAATGTGTGGAAATACAAATATATTCACGTGTACAAAATAAGAACTCGAATAAAGATGTTGAAATTTTTGCAAAAAAGTCCATTTGACATATTGTTATGAGTAGCGTACTCATACCACATTGCTTTTGACAATCTAAAAAATTTGAACAAAAATTAACTTGCTCTAAAATCGGTCGGGTTTATACTCAAATGTGTGGAAATACATATATATCCACGTATATAAAATAAGAACTCGATTAAAGATAATGAAATTTTTGCAAATAAAATCCATATATACAATTTTTATGATTAACGTACTCATGCCACATTGCTTTCGACAATCTTGAAAATTTTAAGAAAAATTAAGTTGCTCCAAAATCGATCGGGTTTATACTCAAATGTGTGGAAATACATATATATCCACGTGTACAAAATAAGAACTCGATTAAAGATGATGAAATTTTTGCAAATAAAAAATGACCCATTGTTATGAGTAGCGTACTCATACTAAATTGCTTTCGACAATATTGAAAATTTGAACAAATATTAAGTTGCTCTACATATACATATATTCATGTGTACAAAATAAGAACTCGATTAAAGATGATGACATTTTTGCAAATAAAATCCATATGACCCATTGTTATGAGTAGCGTACTCATACCACATTGCTTTCGCCAATCTTGAAAATTATAAGAAAAATTAAGTTGCACTAAAATCTGTCGGGTTTAGACTCAAATGTGTGGAAATACATATATATTCACGTGTACAAAATAAGAACTCGATTAAAAATGATGAAATTTTTGCAAATAAAATTTATTCGACCCATTGTAATGAGTTGCGTACCCATACCACATTGCTTTCGACAATCTTGAAAATTATAAGAAAAATTAAGTTGCTCCAAAAGCGGTCGGGGTTACACTCAAATGTGTGGAAATAAATATATATGTATTTACGTGTACAAAATAAGAACTCGATTAAAGATGATGAAATTTTGCAAAAAAGTCCATATGACACATTGTTATGAGTAGCGTACTCATACGACATTGCTTTTGAAAATCTTGAAAATTTGAACAAAAATTAACTTTCTCCAAAATCGGTCGGGTTTAGACTCAAATGTGTGGAAATACATATATATTCTCGTGAACAAAATAAGAACTCGAATAAAGATGATGCAATTTTTGCAAAAAAGTCCATATGACCCATTGTTATGAGTAGCGTACTCATACGACATTGCTTTCGACAATCTTGAAAATTTGAACAAAAATTAACTTGCTCCAAAATCGGTCGGGTTTAGACTCAAATGTGTGGAAATACATATATTTTTACTCAAACAAAATATGAACTCGAATAAAGATGATGACATTTTTGCAAAAAAATCCATATGACCCATTGTTATGAGTAGCGTACTCATACGACATCGCTTTCGACAATCTTGAAAATTTTAACAAAAATTAACTTGCTCAAAAATCGGTCGGGTTTAGACTCAAATGTGTGGAAATACATATATTTTTACTCATACAAAATATGAACTCGATTAAAGATGATAAAATTTTTGCAAAAAAAAATCCATATGACCCATTGTTCTGAGTAGCGTACTCGTACGACATTGCTTTCGACAATCTGGACAATTTGAACAAAAATTAACTTGCTCCAAAATCGGTCGGGTTTAGACTCAAATGTGTGAAAATACATATATATTCACGTATACAAAATAAGAACACGAATAAAGATGATGAAATTTTTGCAAAGAAGTCCATTTGACACATTGTTATGAGTAGCGTACTCATACCACATTGCTTTTGACAATCTAAAAAATTTTAACAAAAATTAACTTGCTCCAAAATCGGTCGGGTTTAGACTCAAATGTGTGAAAATACATACATATTCACGTATACAAAATAAGAACACGAATAAAGATGATGAAATTTTTGCAAAAAAGTCCATTTGACACATTTTTATGAGTAGCGTAATCATATCACATTGCTTTCGACAATCTAAAAAATTTGAAAAAAAATTAACTTGCTCAAAATCGGTCGGGTTTAGACTCAAATGTGAGGAAATACATACATATTCACGAGTACAAAATAAGAACTCGAATAAAGTTGATGAAATTTTTGTAAAAAAATCCTTATGACGCATTGTTATGAGTAGCGCACTCATACCACATTGCTTTCGACAATCTTGAAAATTTGAACAAAAATTGAGTTGCTCCAAAAACGGTCGGGTTTAGACTCAAATGTGTGAAAATTTTTGTAAAAAAATCCAAATGACGCATTTTTATGAGTAGCGTACTCATACCACAATGCTTTCGACAATCTAAACAAATTGAACAAAAATTAAGTTGCTCCAAAATCGGTCGGGTTTAGACTCAAATGTATGGAAATACATATATATTCACGTGAACAATATAAGAACTCGAATAAAGTTGATGAAATTTTTGTAAAAAAATCCTTATGACGCATTGTTATGAGTAGCGCACTCATACCACATTGCTTTCGACAATCTTGAAAATTTGAACAAAAATTGAGTTGCTCCAAAAACGGTCGGGTTTAGACTCAAATGTGTGGAAATACATATATATTCACGTGAACAAAATAAGAACTCGAATAAAGATGATGAAATTTTTGCAAAAAAGTCCATATGACACATTGTTATGAGTAGCGTAATCATATCACATTGCTTTCGACAATCTAAAAAATTTGAACAAAAATTTAGTAGCTCCAAAATCGGTCGGATTTAGACTCAAATGTGTGGAAATACATATATTTTTACTCATACAAAATATGAACTCGATTAAAGATGATACAATTTTTGCAAAAAAAATCCATATGACCCATTGTAATGAGTAGCGTACTCGTACAACATTGCTTTCGACAATCTTGAAAATTTTAACAAAAATTAAGTTGCCCCAAAATCGGTCGGGTTTAGACTCAAATGTGTGGAAATACATACATATTCACGAGTACAAAATAAGAACTCGAATAAAGACGATGAAATTTTTGTAAAAAAATCCAAATGACGCATTTTTATGAGTAGCGTACTCATACCACAATGCTTTCGACAATCTAAACAAATTGAACAAAAATTGAGTTGCTCCAAAAACGGTTGGGTTTAGACTCAAATGTGTGGAAATACATATATTTTTACTCATACAAAATATGAACTCGAATAAAGATGATGAAATTTTTGCAAAAAAGTCCATTTGACACATTTTTATGAGTAGCGTAATCATATCACATTGCTTTCGACAATCTAAAAAATTTGAACAAAAATTTAGTAGCTCCAAAATCGGTCGGATTTAGACTCAAATGTGTGGAAAGACATATATATTCACGTGTACAAAATAAGAACTCGAATAAAGATGATGGAATTTTTGCAAAAAAGTCCATATGACACATTGTTATGAGTAGCGTACTCATACGACATTGCTTTTGAAAATCTTGAAAATTTTAACAAAAATTAACTTTCTCCAAAATCGGTCGGGTTTAGACTCAAATGTGTGGAAATACATATATATTCTCGTGAACAAAATAAGAACTGGAATATAGATGATGAGATTTTTGCAAAAAAATCCATATGGCCCATTGTTATGAGTAGCGTACTCATACGACATTGCTTTCGACAATCTTGAAAATTTGAACAAAAATTAACTTGCTCCAAAATCGGTCGGGTTTAGACTCAAATGTGTGGAAATACATATATTTTTACTCATACAAAATATGAACTCGATTAAAGATGATAAAATTTTTGCAAAAAAAATCCATATGACCCATTGTTATGAGTAGCGTACTCGTACGACATTGCTTTCGACAATCTTGAAAATTTTAACAAAAATTAAGTTGCACCAAAATCGGTCGGGCTTAGACTCAAATGTGTGGAAATACATATATATTCACGTGTACAAAATAAGAACTCGAATAAAGTTGATGAAATTTTTGCAAAAAAGTCCATTTGACACATTGTTATGAGTAGCGTACTCATATCACATTGCTTTCGACAATCTTGAAAATTTTAACAAAAATTAAGTTGCACCAAAATCGGTCGGGCTTAGACTCAAATGTGTGGAAATACAAATATATTCACGTGTACAAAATAAGAACTCGAATAAAGATGTTGAAATTTTGCAAAAAAGTTCATTTGACACATTGTTATGAGTAGCGTACTCATATCACATTGCTTTCGACAATCTTGAAAATTTTAACAAAAATTAAGTTGCACCAAAATCGGACGGGCTTAGATTCAAATGTGTGGAAATACATATATATTCACGTGTACAAAATAAGAACTCGAATAAAGTTGGTGAAATTTTTGCAAAAAAGTCCATTTGACACGTTGTTATGAGTAGCGTACTCATATCACATTGCTTTCGACAATCTTGAAAATTTTAACAAAAATTAAGTTGCACCAAAATCGGTCGGGCTTAGACTCAAATGTGTGGAAAGACATATATTTTTACGAATACAAAATAAGAACTGGAATATAGATGTTGAAATTTTTGCAAAAAAATCCATATGGCCCATTGTTATGAGTAGCGTACTCATACGACATTGCTTTCGACAATCTTGGAAATTTGAACAAAAATTAACTTGCTCCAAAATCGGTTGGGTTTAGACTCAAATGTGTGGAAATACATATATTTTTACTCATACAAAATATGAACTCGATTAAAGATGATACAATTTTTGCAAAAGAAATCCATATGACCCATTGTTATGAGTAGCGTACTCATACGACATTGCTTTCGACAATCTTGAAAATTTTAACAAAAATTAAGTTGCTCCAAAATCGGTCGGGTTGATACTCAAATGTGTGGAAATACATATATTTTTACTCAAACAAAATATGAACTCGAATAAAGATGATGAAATTTTTGCAAAAAAATCCACATGACCCATTGTTATGAGTAGCGTACTCATACGACATTGCTTTCGACAATCTTGAAAATTTAAACAAAAATTAACTTGCTCCAAAATCGGTTGGGTTTAGACTCAAATGTGTGGAAATACATATATTTTTACTCATACAAAATATGAACTCGATTAAAGATGATACAATTTTTGCAAAAAAAATCCATATGACCCATTGTAATGAGTAGCGTACTCGTACAACATTGCTTTCGACAATCTTGAAAATTTTAACAAAAATTAAGTTGCCCCAAAATCGGTCGGGTTTAGACTCAAATGTGTGGAAATACATACATATTCACGAGTACAAAATAAGAACTCGAATAAAGACGATGAAATTTTTGTAAAAAAATCCAAATGACGCATTTTTATGAGTAGCGTACTCATACCACAATGCTTTCGACAATCTAAACAAATTGAACAAAAATTGAGTTGCTCCAAAAACGGTTGGGTTTAGACTCAAATGTGTGGAAATACATATATTTTTACTCATACAAAATATGAACTCGAATAAAGATGATGAAATTTTTGCAAAAAAGTCCATTTGACACATTTTTATGAGTAGCGTAATCATATCACATTGCTTTCGACAATCTAAAAAATTTGAACAAAAATTTAGTAGCTCCAAAATCGGTCGGATTTAGACTCAAATGTGTGGAAAGACATATATATTCACGTGTACAAAATAAGAACTCGAATAAAGATGATGGAATTTTTGCAAAAAAGTCCATATGACACATTGTTATGAGTAGCGTACTCATACGACATTGCTTTTGAAAATCTTGAAAATTTTAACAAAAATTAACTTTCTCCAAAATCGGTCGGGTTTAGACTCAAATGTGTGGAAATACATATATATTCTCGTGAACAAAATAAGAACTGGAATATAGATGATGAGATTTTTGCAAAAAAATCCATATGGCCCATTGTTATGAGTAGCGTACTCATACGACATTGCTTTCGACAATCTTGAAAATTTGAACAAAAATTAACTTGCTCCAAAATCGGTCGGGTTTAGACTCAAATGTGTGGAAATACATATATTTTTACTCATACAAAATATGAACTCGATTAAAGATGATAAAATTTTTGCAAAAAAAATCCATATGACCCATTGTTATGAGTAGCGTACTCGTACGACATTGCTTTCGACAATCTTGAAAATTTTAACAAAAATTAAGTTGCACCAAAATCGGTCGGGCTTAGACTCAAATGTGTGGAAATACATATATATTCACGTGTACAAAATAAGAACTCGAATAAATTTGATGAAATTTTTGCAAAAAAGTCCATTTGACACATTGTTATGAGTAGCGTACTCATATCACATTGCTTTCGACAATCTTGAAAATTTTAACAAAAATTAAGTTGCACCAAAATCGGTCGGGCTTAGACTCAAATGTGTGGAAATACAAATATATTCACGTGTACAAAATAAGAACTCGAATAAAGATGTTGAAATTTTGCAAAAAAGTTCATTTGACACATTGTTATGAGTAGCGTACTCATATCACATTGCTTTCGACAATCTTGAAAATTTTAACAAAAATTAAGTTGCACCAAAATCGGTCGGGCTTAGATTCAAATGTGTGGAAATACATATATATTCACGTGTACAAAATAAGAACTCGAATAAAGTTGGTGAAATTTTTGCAAAAAAGTCCATTTGACACGTTGTTATGAGTAGCGTACTCATATCACATTGCTTTCGACAATCTTGAAAATTTTAACAAAAATTAAGTTGCACCAAAATCGGTCGGGCTTAGACTCAAATGTGTGGAAAGACATATATTTTTACGGATACAAAATAAGAACTGGAATATAGATGTTGAAATTTTTGCAAAAAAATCCATATGGCCCATTGTTATGAGTAGCGTACTCATACGACATTGCTTTCGACAATCTTGGAAATTTGAACAAAAATTAACTTGCTCCAAAATCGGTTGGGTTTAGACTCAAATGTGTGGAAATACATATATTTTTACTCATACAAAATATGAACTCGATTAAAGATGATACAATTTTTGCAAAAGAAATCCATATGACCCATTGTTATGAGTAGCGTACTCATACGACATTGCTTTCGACAATCTTGAAAATTTTAACAAAAATTAAGTTGCTCCAAAATCGGTCGGGTTGATACTCAAATGTGTGGAAATACATATATTTTTACTCATACAAAATATGAACTCGATTAAAGATGATGAAATTTTTGGAAAAAAATCCATATGACGCATTGTTATGAGTAGCGCACTCTTACCACATTGCTTTCGACAATCTAAAAAATTTGAACAAAAATTAACTTGCTCCAAAATCGGTCGGGTTTAGACTCAAATGTGTGGAAATACATATATATTCACGTGAACAAAATAAGAACTCGAATAAAGATGATGAAATTTTTGCAAAAAAATCCATATGACGCATTGTTATGAGTAGCGCACTCTTACCACATTGCTTTCGACAATCTAAAAAATTTGAACAAAAATTAACTTGCTCCAAAATCGGTCGGGTTTAGACTCAAATGTGTGGAAATACATATATATTCACGTTAACAAAATAAGAACTCGAATAAAGATGATGAAGTTTTTGCAAAAAAACCCATATGACACATTGTTATGAGTAGCTTACTCATACTAAATTGCTTTCGACAATATTGAAAATTTGAACAAATATTAAGTTGCTCTACATATACATATATTCATGTGTACAAAATAAGAACTCGATTAAAGATGATGAAATTTTTGCAAATAAAATCCATATGACCCATTGTTATGAGTAGCGTACTCATACCACATTGCTTTCGCCAATCTTGAAAATTATAAGAAAAATTAAGTTGCACTAAAATCTGTCGGGTTTAGAGTCAAATGTGTGGAAATACATATATATTCACGTGTACAAAATAAGAACTCGATTAAAAATGATGAAATTTTTGCAAATACAATTTATTCGACCCATTGTAATAAGTTGCGTACTCATACCACATTGCTTTCGACAATCTTGAAAATTATAAGAAAAATTAAGTTGCTCCAAAAGCGGTCGGGGTTACACTCAAATGTGTGGAAATAAATATATATGTATTTACGTGTACAAAATAAGAACTCGATTAAAGAAGATGAAATTTTGCAAATAAAATCCATATAACCCATTGTTATGAGTAACGTACTCGTACGACATTGCTTTCGACAATCTTGAAAATTTGAACACAAATTAACTTGCTCCAAAATCGGTCGGGTTTATACTCAAATGTGTGGAAATACATATATATCCACGTATATAAAATAAGAACTCGATTAAAGATAATGAAATTTTTGCAAATAAAATCCATATATACAATTTTTATGTTTAACGTACTCATACCACATTGCTTTCGACAATCTTGAAAATTTTAAGAAAAATTAAGTTGCTCCAAAATCGATCGGATTTATACTCAAATGTGTGGAAATACATACATATATATTCATGTGTACAAAATAAGAACTCGATTAAAGATGATGAAATTTTGCAAATAAAATCCATATGACACATTGTTATGAGTAGCGTACTCATACGACATTGCTTTTGAAAATCTTGAAAATTTGAACAAAAATTAACTTTCTCCAAAATCGGTCGGGTTTAGACTCAAATGTGTGGAAATACATATATATTCTCGTGAACAAAATAAGAACTCGAATAAAGATGATGCAATTTTTGCAAAAAAGTCCATATGACCCAATGTTATGAGTAGCGTACTCATACGACATTGCTTTCGACAATCTTGAAAATTTGAACAAAAATTAACTTGCTCCAAAATCGGTCGGGTTTAGACTCAAATGTGTGGAAATACATATATTTTTACTCAAACAAAATATGAACTCGAATAAAGATGATGAAATTTTTGCAAAAAAATCCATATGACCCATTGTTATGAGTAGCGTACTCATACGACATTGCTTTCGACAATCTTGAAAATTTTAACAAAAATTAACTTGCTCAAAAATCGGTCGGGTTTAGACTCAAATGTGTGGAAATACATATATTTTTACTCATACAAAATATGAACTCGATTAAAGATGATAAAATTTTTGCAAAAAAAAATCCATATGACCCATTGTTCTGAGTAGCGTACTCATACGACATTGCTTTCGACAATCTTGAAAATTTGAACAAAAATTAACTTGCTCCAAAATCGGTCGGGTTTAGACTCAAATGTGTGAAAATACATATATATTCACGTATACAAAATAAGAACACGAATAAAGATGATGAACTTTTTGCAAAAAAATCCAAATGACGCAATGTTATGAGTAGCGTACTCATACCACATTGCTTTCAACAATCTTGTAAATTTGAACAAAAATTAAGTTGCTCCAAAATCGGTCGTGTTTAGACTCAAATGTGTGGAAATACGTATATATTCACGTGTACAAAATAAGAACTCGAATAAAGATGATGAAATTTTTGCAAAAAAGTCCATTTGACACATTTTTATGAGTAGCGTAATCATATCACATTGCTTTCGACAATCTAAAAAATTTGAACAAAAATTTAGTAGCTCCAAAATCGGTCGGATTTAGACTCAAATGTGTGGAAATACATATATATTCACGTGTACAAAATAAGAACTCGAATAAAGATGATGGAATTTTTGCAAAAAAGTCCATATGACACATTGTTATGAGTAGCGTACTCATACGACATTGCTTTTGAAAATCTTGAAAATTTGAACAAAAATTAACTTTCTCCAAAATCGGTCGGGTTTAGACTCAAATGTGTGGAAATACATATATATTCTCGTGAACAAAATAAGAACTCGAATAAAGATGATGCAATTTTTGCAAAAAAATCCATATGACGCATTGATATGATTAGCGTACTCATAACACCTTGCTTTCGACAATCTTGAAAATTTTAACAAAAATTAAGTTGCACACAAATAGGTCGGGTTTAGACTCAAATGTGTGGAAATACATATATATTCACGTGTACAAAATAAGAACTCGAATAAAGATGTTGAATTTTTTGCAAAGAAGTCCATTTGACACATTGTTATGAGTAGCGTACTCATACCACATTGCTTTTGACAATCTAAAAAATTTGAACAAAAATTAACTTGCTCTAAAATCGGTCGGTTTTAAACTCAAATGTGTGGAAATACATATATATTCACGTATACAAAATAAGAACTCGAATAAATATGATGAAATTTTTGCAAAAAAATCCATTTGACACATTGTTATGAGTAGCGTACTCATACCACATTGCTTTCGACAATTTAAAAAAATTTAACAAAAATTTAGTGGCTCCAAAATCGGTCGGGTTTAGACTCAAATGTGTGGAAAGACATATATTTTTACGGATACAAAATAAGAACTGGAATATAGATGATGAAATTTTTGCAAAAAAATCCATATGGCCCATTGTTATGAGTAGCGTACTCATACGACATTAGTTTCGACAATCTTGAAAATTTGAACAAAAATTAACTTGCTCCAAAATCGGTTGGGTTTAGACTCAAATGTGTGGAAATACATATATTTTTACTCATACAAAATATGAACTCGATTAAAGATGATAAAATTTTTGCAAAAAAAATCCATATGACCCATTGTTATGAGTAGCGTACTCGTACGACATTGCTTTCGACAATCTTGAAAATTTTAACAAAAATTAAGTTGCACCAAAATCGGTCGGGCTTAGACTCAAATGTGTGGAAATACATATATATTCACGTGTACAAAATAAGAACTCGAATAAAGTTGATGAAATTTTTGCAAAAAAGTCCATTTGACACATTGTTATGAGTAGCGTACTCATATCACATTGCTTTCGACAATCTTGAAAATTTTAACAAAAATTAAGTTGCACCAAAATCGGTCGGGCTTAGACTCAAATGTGTGGAAATACAAATATATTCACGTGTACAAAATAAGAACTCGAATAAAGATGTTGAAATTTTGCAAAAAAGTTCATTTGACACATTGTTATGAGTAGCGTACTCATATCACATTGCTTTCGACAATCTTGAAAATTTTAACAAAAATTAAGTTGCACCAAAATCGGTCGGGCTTAGATTCAAATGTGTGGAAATACATATATAGTCACGTGTACAAAATAAGAACTCGAATAAAGTTGGTGAAATTTTTGCAAAAAAGTCCATTTGACACGTTGTTATAAGTAGCGTACTCATATCACATTGCTTTCGACAATCTTGAAAATTTTAACAAAAATTAAGTTGCACACAAATAGGTCGGGCTTAGACTCAAATGTGTGGAAAGACATATATTTTTACGGATACAAAATAAGAACTGGAATATAGATGATGAAATTTTTGCAAAAAAATCCATATGGCCCATTGTTATGAGTAGCGTACTCATACGACATTGCTTTCGACAATCTTGAAAATTTGAACAAAAATTAACTTGCTCCAAAATCGGTTGGGTTTAGACTCAAATGTGTGGAAATACATATATTTTTACTCATACAAAATATGAACTCGATTAAAGATGATACAATTTTTGCAAAAGAAATCCATATGACCCATTGTTATGAGTAGCGTACTCATACGACATTGCTTTCGACAATCTTGAAAATTTAACAAAAATTAAGTTGCTCCAAAATCGGTCGGGTTGAGACTCAAATGTGTGGAAATACATATATTTTTACTCAAACAAAATATGAACTCGAATAAAGATGATGAAATTTTTGCAAAAAAATCCACATGACCCATTGTTATGAGTAGCGTACTCATACGACATTGCTTTCGACAATCTTGAAAATTTAAACAAAAATTAACTTGCTCCAAAATCGGTTGGGTTTAGACTCAAATGTGTGGAAATAGATATATTTTTACTCATACAAAATATGAACTCGATTAAAGATGATAAAATTTTTGCAAAAAAAATCCATATGACCCATTGTAATGAGTAGCGTACTCGTACAACATTGCTTTCGACAATCTTGAAAATTTTAACAAAAGCTAAGTTGCTCCAAAATCGGTCGGGTTTAGACGCAAATGTGTGGAAATACATATATATTCACGTGCACAAAATAAGAACTCGAATAAAGATGTTGAAATTTTTGCAAAAAAGTCCATTTGACACATTGTTATGAGTAGCGTACTCATATCACATTGCTTTCGACAATCTTGAAAATTTTAACAAAAATTAAGTTGCACCAAAATCGTTCGGGCTTAGACTCAAATGTGTGGAAATACAAATATATTCACGTGTACAAAATAAGAACTCGAATAAAGATGTTGAAATTTTTGCAAAAAAGTCCAATTGACACATTGTTATGAGTAGCATACTCATATCACATTGCTTTCGACAATCTTGAAAATTTTAACAAAAATTAAGTTGCACCAAAATCGGTCGGGCTTAGACTCAAATGTGTGGAAATACATATATATTCACGTGTACAAAATAAGAACTCGAATAAAGTTGATGAAATTTTTGCAAAAAAAATCCATATGACGCATTGTTATGAGTAGCGTACTCATACCACATTGCTTTCGACAATCTTGAAAATTTTAACAAAAATTAAGTTGCACCAAAATCGGTCGGGCTTAGACTCAAATGTGTGGAATTACATATATATTCACGTGTACAAAATAAGAACTCGAATAAAGATGTTGAAATTTTTGCAAAAAAGTCCATTTGACACATTGTTATGAGTAGCGTACTCATACCACATTGCTTTCGACAATCTAAAAAATTTGAACAAAAATTAACTTGCTCCAAAATCGGTCGGGTTTAGACTCAAATGTGTGGAAATACATTTATTTTTACTCAAACAAAATATGAACTCGAATAAAGATGATGAAATTTTTGCAAAAAAATCCATATGACCCATTGTTATGAGTAGCGTACTTATACGACATTGCTTTCGACAATCTTGAAAATTTGAACAAAAATTAACTTGCTCCAAAATCGGTTGGGTTTAGACTCAAATGTGTGGAAATACATATATTTTTACTCATACAAAATATGAACTCGATTAAAGATGATAAAATTTTTGCAAAAAAAAATCCATATGACCCATTGTTATGAGTAGCGTACTCGTACGACATTGGTTTCGACAATCTGGAAAATTTGAACAAAAATTAACTTGCTCCAAAATCGGTCGGGTTTAGACTAAAATGTGTGAAAATACATATATATTCACGTATACAAAATAAGAACTCGAATAAAGATGATGAACTTTTTGCAAAAAAATCCAAATGACGCAATGTTATGAGTAGCGTACTCATACCACATTGCTTTCAACAATCTTGAAAATTTGAACAAAAATTAAGTTGCTCCAAAATCGGTCGTGTTTAGACTCAAATGTGTGGAAATACATATATATTCACGTGTACAAAATAAGAACTCGAATAAAGATGTTGAAATTTTTGCAAAAAAATCCATATGACCCATTGTTATGAGTAGCGTACTCATACGACATTGCTTTCGACAATCTAAAAAATTTGAACAAAAATTAACTTGCTCCAAAATTGGTCGGGTTTAGACTCAAATGTGTGGAAATACATATATTTTTACTCATACAAAATATGAACTCGATTAAAGATGATAAAATTTTTGCAAAAGAAATCCATATGACCCATTGTTATGAGTAGCGTACTCGTACGACATTGCTTTCGACAATCTTGAAAATTTTAACAAAAATTAAGTTGCTCCAAAATCGGTCGGGTTTAGACTTAAATGTGTGGAAATACATACATATTCACGTGTACAAAATAAGAACTCGAATAAAGATGTTGAAATTTTTGCAAAAAAGTCCTTTTGACACATTGTTATGAGTAGCGTACTCATATCACATTGCTTTCGACAATCTAAAAAATTTTAACAAAAATTTAGTTGCTCCAAAATCGGTCGGGCTTAGACTCAAATGTGTGGAGATACATATATATTCACGTGTACAAAATAAGAACTCGAATAAAGTTGATGAAATTTTTGCAAAAAAAATCCATATGACGCATTGTTATGAGTAGCGTACTCATACCACATTGCTTTCGACAATCTTGAAAATTTTAACAAAAATTAAGTTGCACCAAAATCGGTCGGGCTTAGATTCAAATGTGTGGAAATACATATATATTCACGTGTACAAAATAAGAACTCGAATAAAGTTGGTGAAATTTTTGCAAAAAAGTCCATTTGACACGTTGTTATGAGTAGCGTACTCATATCACATTGCTTTCGACAATCTTGAAAATTTTAACAAAAATTAAGTTGCACCAAAATCGGTCGGGCTTAGACTCAAATGTGTGGAAAGACATATATTTTTACGGATACAAAATAAGAACTGGCATATAGATGATGAAATTTTTGCAAAAAAATCCATATGGCCCATTGTTATGAGTAGCGTACTCATACGACATTGCTTTCGACAATCTTGAAAATTTGAACAAAAATTAACTTGCTCCAAAATCGGTTGGGTTTAGACTTAAATGTGTGGAAATACATACATATTCACGTGTACAAAATAAGAACTCGAATAAAGATGTTGAAATTTTTGCAAAAAAGTCCTTTGGACACATTGTTATGAGTAGCGTACTCATATCACATTGCTTTCGACAATCTAAAAAATTTTAACAAAAATTTAGTTGCTCCAAAATCGGTCGGGCTTAGACTCAAATGTGTGGAGATACATATATATTCACGTGTACAAAATAAGAACTCGAATAAAGTTGATGAAATTTTTGCAAAAAAAATCCATATGACGCATTGTTATGAGTAGCGTACTCATACCACATTGCTTTCGACAATCTTGAAAATTTTAACAAAAATTAAGTTGCTCCAAAATCGGTCGTGTTTAGACGCAAATGTGTGGAAATACATATATATTCACGTGTACAAAATAAGAACTCGAATAAAGATGTTGAAATTTTTGCAAAAAAGCCCATTTGACACATTGTTATGAGTAGCGTACTCATATCACATTGCTTTCGACAATCTTGAAAATTTTAACAAAAATTAAGTTGCACCAAAATCGGTCGGGCTTAGACTCAAATGTGTGGAAATACAAATATATTCACGTGTACAAAATAAGAACTCGAATAAAGATGTTGAAATTTTTGCAAAAAAGTCCATTTGACACATTGTTATGAGTAGCGTACTCATATCACATTGCTTTCGACAATCTTGAAAATTTTAACAAAAATTAAGTTGCACCAAAATCGGTCGGGCTTAGACTCAAATGTGTGGAAATACATATATATTCACGTGTACAAAATAAGAACTCGAATAAAGTTGATGAAATTTTTGCAAAAAAGTCCATTTGACACATTGTTATGAGTAGCGTACTCATATCACATTGATTTCGACAATCTTGAAAATTTTAACAAAAATTAAGTTGCACCAAAATCGGTCGGGCTTAGACTCAAATATGTGGAAATACAAATATATTCACGTGTACAAAATAAGAACTCGAATAAAGATGTTGAAATTTTTGCAAAAAAGTCCATTTGACACATTGTTATGAGTAGCGTACTCATATCACATTGCTTTCGACAATCTTGAAAATTTTAACAAAAATTAAGTTGCACCAAAATCGGTCGGGCTTAGATTCAAATGTGTGGAAATACATATATATTCACGTGTACAAAATAAGAACTCGAATAAAGTTGGTGAAATTTTTGCAAAAAAGTCCATTTGACACGTTGTTATGAGTAGCGTACTCATATCACATTGCTTTCGACAATCTTGAAAATTTTAACAAAAATTAAGTTGCACCAAAATCGGTCGGGCTTAGACTCAAATGTGTGGAAAGACATATATTTTTACGGATACAAAATAAGAACTGGAATATAGATGATGAAATTTTTGCAAAAAAATCCATATGGCCCATTGTTATGAGTAGCGTACTCATGCGACATTGCCCTCGACAATCTTGAAAATTTGAACAAAAATTAACTTGCTCCAAAATCGGTTGGGTTTAGACTCAAATGTGTGGAAATACATATATTTTTACTCATACAAAATATGAACTCGATTAAAGATGATACAATTTTTGCAAAAGAAATCCATATGACCCATTGTTATGAGTAGCGTACTCATACCACATTGCTTTCGACAATCTTGAAAATTTTAACAAAAATTAAGTTGCTCCAAAATCGGTCGGGTTGAGACTCAAATGTGTGGAAATACATATATTTTTACTCAAAAAAAATATGAACTCGAATAAAGATGATGAAATTTTTGCAAAAAAATCCACATGACCCATTGTTATGAGTAGCGTACTCATACGACATTGCTTTCGACAATCTTGAAAATTTAAACAAAAATTAACTTGCTCCAAAATCGGTTGGGTTTAGACTCAAATGTGTGGAAATACATATATTTTTACTCATACAAAATATGAACTCGATTAAAGATGATAAAATTTTTGCAAAAAAAATCCATATGACCCATTGTAATGAGTAGCGTACTCGTACAACATTGCTTTCGACAATCTTGAAAATTTTAACAAAAATTAAGTTGCTCCAAAATCGGTCGGGTTTAGACGCAAATGTGTGGAAATACATATATATTCACGTGCACAAAATAAGAACTCGAATAAAGATGTTGAAATTTTTGCAAAAAAGTCCATTTGACACATTGTTATGAGTAGCGTACTCATATCACATTGCTTTCGACAATCTTGAAAATTTTAACAAAAATTAAGTTGCACCAAAATCGGTCGGGCTTCGACTCAAATGTGTGGAAATACAAATATATTCACGTGTACAAAATAAGAACTCGAATAAAGATGTTGAAATTTTTTGCAAAAAAATCCATATGACCCATTGTTATGAGTAGCGTACTCATACGACATTGCTTTCGACAATCTAAAAAATTTGAACAAAAATTAACTTGCTCCAAAATTGGTCGGGTTTAGACTCAAATGTGTGGAAATACATATATTTTTACTCATACAAAATATGAACTCGATTAAAGATGATAAAATTTTTGCAAAAGAAATCCATATGACCCATTGTTATGAGTAGCGTACTCGTACGACATTGCTTTCGACAATCTTGAAAATTTTAACAAAAATTAAGTTGCTCCAAAATCGGTCGGGTTTAGACTTAAATGTGTGGAAATACATACATATTCACGTGTACAAAATAAGAACTCGAATAAAGATGTTGAAATTTTTGCAAAAAAGTCCTTTTGACACATTGTTATGAGTAGCGTACTCATATCACATTGCTTTCGACAATCTAAAAAATTTTAACAAAAATTTAGTTGCTCCAAAATCGGTCGGGCTTAGACTCAAATGTGTGGAGATACATATATATTCACGTGTACAAAATAAGAACTCGAATAAAGTTGATGAAATTTTTGCAAAAAAAATCCATATGACGCATTGTTATGAGTAGCGTACTCATACCACATTGCTTTCGACAATCTTGAAAATTTTAACAAAAATTAAGTTGCACCAAAATCGGTCGGGCTTAGATTCAAATGTGTGGAAATACATATATATTCACGTGTACAAAATAAGAACTCGAATAAAGTTGATGAAATTTTTGCAAAAAAAATCCATATGACGCATTGTTATGAGTAGCGTACTCATACCACATTGCTTTCGACAATCTTGAAAATTTTAACAAAAATTAAGTTGCACCAAAATCGGTCGGGCTTAGACTCAAATGTGTGGAAATACATATATATTCACGTGTACAAACTAAGAACTCGAATAAAGATGTTGAAATTTTTGCAAAAAAGTCCATTTGACACATTGTTATGAGTAGCGTACTCATACCACATTGCTTTCGACAATCTAAAAAATTTGAACAAAAATTAACTTGCTCCAAAATCGGTCGGGTTTAGACTCAAATGTGTGGAAATACATTTATTTTTACTCAAACAAAATATGAACTCGAATAAAGATGATGAAATTTTTGCAAAAAAATCCATATGACCCATTGTTATGAGTAGCGTACTCACCCCACATTGCTTTCGACAATCTTGAAAATTTGAACAAAAATTAACTTGCTCCAAAATCGGTCGGGTTTAGACTCAAATGTGTGGAAATACATATATTTTTACTCATACAAAATATGAACTCGAATAAAGATGATGAAATTTTTGCAAAAAAATCCATATGACCCATTGTTATGAGTAGCGTACTTATACGACATTGCTTTCGACAATCTGGAAAATTTGAACAAAAATTAACTTGCTCCAAAATCGGTCGGGTTTAAACTCAAATGTGTGAAAATACATATATATTCACGTATACAAAATAAGAACACGAATAAAGATGATGAACTTTTTGCAAAAAAATCCAAATGACGCAATGTTATGAGTAGCGTACTCATACCACATTGCTTTCAACAATCTTGAAAATTTGAACAAAAATTAAGTTGCTCCAAAATCGGTCGTGTTTAGACTCAAATGTGTGGAAATACATATATATTTACATGTACAAAATAAGAACTCGAATAAAGATGATGAAATTTTTGCAAAAAAATCCATATGACCCATTGTTATGAGTAGCGTACTCATACGACATTGCTTTCGACAATCTTGAAAATTTTAACAAAAATTAAGTTGCTCCAAAATCGGTCGGGTTTAGACTCAAATGTGTGGAAATACATATATTTTTACTCATACAAAATATGAACTCGATTAAAGATGATAAAATTTTTGCAAAAGAAATCCATATGACCCATTGTTATGAGTAGCGTACTCGTACGACATTGCTTTCGACAATCTTGAAAATTTTAACAAAAATTAAGTTGCTCCAAAATCGGTCGGGTTTAGACTTAAATGTGTGGAAATACATACATATTCACGTGTACAAAATAAGAACTCGAATAAAGATGTTGAAATTTTTGCAAAAAAGTCCATTTGACACATTGTTATGAGTAGCGTACTCATATCACATTGCTTTCGACAATCTTGAAAATTTTAACAAAAATTAAGTTGCACCAAAATCGGTCGGGCTTAGACTCAAATGTGTTGAAATACAAATATATTCACGTGTACAAAATAAGAACTCGAATAAAGATGTTGAAATTTTTTGCAAAAAAATCCATATGACCCATTGTTATGAGTAGCGTACTCATACGACATTGCTTTCGACAATCTAAAAAATTTGAACAAAAATTAACTTGCTCCAAAATTGGTCGGGTTTAGACTCAAATGTGTGGAAATACATATATTTTTACTCATACAAAATATGAACTCGATTAAAGATGATACAATTTTTGCAAAAGAAATCCATATGACCCATTGTTATGAGTAGCGTACTCGTACGACATTGCTTTCGACAATCTTGAAAATTTTAACATAAATTAAGTTGCTCCAAAATCGGTCGGGTTTAGACTTAAATGTGTGGAAATACATATATTTTTACTCATACAAAATATGAACTCGATTAAAGATGATAAAATTTTTGCAAAAGAAATCCATATGACCCATTGTTATGAGTAGCGTACTCGTACGACATTGCTTTCGACAATCTTGAAAATTTTAACATAAATTAAGTTGCTCCAAAATCGGTCGGGTTTAGACTTAAATTTGTGGAAATACATACATATTCACGTGTACAAAATAAGAACTCGAATAAAGATGTTGAAATTTTTGCAAAAAAGTCCTTTTGACACATTGTTATGAGTAGCGTACTCATATCACATTGCTTTCGACAATCTAAAAAATTTTAACAAAAATTTAGTTGCTCCAAAATCGGTCGGGCTTAGACTCAAATGTGTGGAGATACATATATATTCACGTGTACAAAATAAGAACTCGAATAAAGTTGATGAAATTTTTGCAAAAAAAATCCATATGACGCATTGTTATGAGTAGCGTACTCATACCACATTGCTTTCGACAATCTTGAAAATTTTAACAAAAATTAAGTTGCACCAAAATCGGTCGGGCTTAGATTCAAATGTGTGGAAATACATATATATTCACGTGTACAAAATAAGAACTCGAATAAAGTTGATGAAATTTTTGCAAAAAAAATCCATATGACGCATTGTTATGAGTAGCGTACTCATACCACATTGCTTTCGACAATCTTGAAAATTTTAACAAAAATTAAGTTGCACCAAAATCGGTCGGGCTTAGACTCAAATGTGTGGAAATACATATATATTCACGTGTACAAACTAAGAACTCGAATAAAGATGTTGAAATTTTTGCAAAAAAGTCCATTTGACACATTGTTATGAGTAGCGTACTCATACCACATTGCTTTCGACAATCTAAAAAATTTGAACAAAAATTAACTTGCTCCAAAATCGGTCGGGTTTAGACTCAAATGTGTGGAAATGCATTTATTTTTACTCAAACAAAATATGAACTCGAATAAAGATGATGAAATTTTTGCAAAAAAATCCATATGACCCATTGTTATGAGTAGCGTACTCACCCCACATTGCTTTCGACAATCTTGAAAATTTGAACAAAAATTAACTTGCTCCAAAATCGGTCGGGTTTAGACTCAAATGTGTGGAAATACATATATTTTTACTCATACAAAATATGAACTCGAATAAAGATGATGAAATTTTTGCAAAAAAATCCATATGACCCATTGTTATGAGTAGCGTACTTATACGACATTGCTTTCGACAATCTGGAAAATTTGAACAAAAATTAACTTGCTCCAAAATCGGTCGGGTTTAAACTCAAATGTGTGAAAATACATATATATTCACGTATACAAAATAAGAACACGAATAAAGATGATGAACTTTTTGCAAAAAAATCCAAATGACGCAATGTTATGAGTAGCGTACTCATACCACATTGCTTTCAACAATCTTGAAAATTTGAACAAAAATTAAGTTGCTCCAAAATCGGTCGTGTTTAGACTCAAATGTGTGGAAATACATATATATTTACATGTACAAAATAAGAACTCGAATAAAGATGATGAAATTTTTGCAAAAAAATCCATATGACCCATTGTTATGAGTAGCGTACTCATACGACATTGCTTTCGACAATCTTGAAAATTTTAACAAAAATTAAGTTGCTCCAAAATCGGTCGGGTTTAGACTCAAATGTGTGGAAATACATATATTTTTACTCATACAAAATATGAACTCGATTAAAGATGATAAAATTTTTGCAAAAGAAATCCATATGACCCATTGTTATGAGTAGCGTACTCGTACGACATTGCTTTCGACAATCTTGAAAATTTTAACAAAAATTAAGTTGCTCCAAAATCGGTCGGGTTTAGACTTAAATGTGTGGAAATACATACATATTCACGTGTACAAAATAAGAACTCGAATAAAGATGTTGAAATTTTTGCAAAAAAGTCCTTTTGACACATTGTTATGAGTAGCGTACTCATATCACATTGCTTTCGACAATCTAAAAAATTTTAACAAAAATTTAGTTGCTCCAAAATCGGTCGGGCTTAGACTCAAATGTGTGGAGATACATATATATTCACGTGTACAAAATAAGAACTCGAATAAAGTTGATGAAATTTTTGCAAAAAAAATCCATATGACGCATTGTTATGAGTAGCGTACTCATACCACATTGCTTTCCACAATCTTGAAAATTTTAACAAAAATTAAGTTGCTCCAAAATCGGTCGGGTTTAGACGCAAATGTGTGGAAATACATATATATTCACGTGTACAAAATAAGAACTCGAATAAAGATGTTGAAATTTTTGCAAAAAAGCCCATTTGACACATTGTTATGAGTAGCGTACTCATATCACATTGCTTTCGACAATCTTGAAAATTTTAACAAAAATTAAGTTGCACCAAAATCGGTCGGGTTTAGACGCAAATGTGTGGAAATACATATATGTATATTCACGTGTACAAAATAAGAACTCGAATAAAGATGTTGAAATTTTTGCAAAAAAGCCCATTTGACACATTGTTATGAGTAGCGTACTCATATCACATTGCTTTCGACAATCTTGAAAATTTTAACAAAAATTAAGTTGCACCAAAATCGGTCGGGCTTAGACTCAAATGTGTGGAAATACAAATATATTCACGTGTACAAAATAAGAACTCGAATAAAGATGTTGAAATTTTTGCAAAAAAGTCCATTTGACACATTGTTATGAGTAGCGTAGTCATATCACATTGCTTTCGACAATCTTGAAAATTTTAACAAAAATTAAGTTGCACCAAAATCGGTCGGGCTTAGACTCAAATGTGTGGAAATACATATATATTCACGTGTACAAAATATGAACTCAAATAAAGTTGATGAAATTTTTGCAAAAAAGTCCATTTGACACATTGTTATGAGTAGCGTACTCATATCACATTGCTTTCGACAATCTTGAAAATTTTAACAAAAATTAAGTTGCAACAAAATCGGTCGGGTTTAGACTCAAATGTGTGGAAATACATATATTTTTACTCATACAAAATATGAACTCGATTAAAGATGATAAAATTTTTGCAAAAGAAATCCATATGACCCATTGTTATGAGTAGCGTACTCGTACGACATTGCTTTCGACAATCTTGAAAATTTTAACAAAAATTAAGTTGCTCCAAAATCGGTCGGGTTTAGACTTAAATGTGTGGAAATACATACATATTCACGTGTACAAAATAAGAACTCGAATAAAGATGTTGAAATTTTTGCAAAAAAGTCCTTTTGACACATTGTTATGAGTAGCGTACTCATATCACATTGCTTTCGACAATCTAAAAAATTTTAACAAAAATTTAGTTGCTCCAAAATCGGTCGGGCTTAGACTCAAATGTGTGGAGATACATATATATTCACGTGTACAAAATAAGAACTCGAATAAAGTTGATGAAATTTTTGCAAAAAAAATCCATATGACGCATTGTTATGAGTAGCGTACTCATACCACATTGCTTTCCACAATCTTGAAAATTTTAACAAAAATTAAGTTGCTCCAAAATCGGTCGGGTTTAGACGCAAATGTGTGGAAATACATATATATTCACGTGTACAAAATAAGAACTCGAATAAAGATGTTGAAATTTTTGCAAAAAAGCCCATTTGACACATTGTTATGAGTAGCGTACTCATATCACATTGCTTTCGACAATCTTGAAAATTTTAACAAAAATTAAGTTGCACCAAAATCGGTCGGGTTTAGACGCAAATGTGTGGAAATACATATATGTATATTCACGTGTACAAAATAAGAACTCGAATAAAGATGTTGAAATTTTTGCAAAAAAGCCCATTTGACACATTGTTATGAGTAGCGTACTCATATCACATTGCTTTCGACAATCTTGAAAATTTTAACAAAAATTAAGTTGCACCAAAATCGGTCGGGCTTAGACTCAAATGTGTGGAAATACAAATATATTCACGTGTACAAAATAAGAACTCGAATAAAGATGTTGAAATTTTTGCAAAAAAGTCCATTTGACACATTGTTATGAGTAGCGTAGTCATATCACATTGCTTTCGAGAATCTTGAAAATTTTAACAAAAATTAAGTTGCACCAAAATCGGTCGGGCTTAGACTCAAATGTGTGGAAATACATATATATTCACGTGTACAAAATATGAACTCAAATAAAGTTGATGAAATTTTTGCAAAAAAGGCCATTTGACACATTGTTATGAGTAGCGTACTCATATCACATTGCTTTCGACAATCTTGAAAATTTTAACAAAAATTAAGTTGCAACAAAATCGGTCGGGCTTAGACTCAAATGTGTGGAAATACAAATATATTCACGTGTACAAAATAAGAACTCGAATAAAGATTTTGAAATTTTGCAAAAAAGTTCATTTGACACATTGTTATGAGTAGCGTACTCATATCACATTGCTTTCGACAATCTTGAAAATTTTAACAAAAATTAAGTTGCACCAAAATCGGTCGTGCTTAGATTCAAATGTGTGGAAATACATATATATTCACGTGTACAAAATAAGAACTCGAATAAAGTTGGTGAAATTTTTGCAAAAAAGTCCATTTGACACGTTGTTATGAGTAGCGTACTCATATCACATTGCTTTCGACAATCTTGAAAATTTTAACAAAAATTAAGTTGCACCAAAATCGGTCGGGCTTAGACTCAAATGTGTGGAAAGACATATATTTTTACGGATACAAAATAAGAACTGGAATATAGATGATGAAATTTTTGCAAAAAAATCCATATGGCCCATTGTTATGAGTAGCGTACTCATACGACATTGCTTTCGACAATCTTGAAAATTTGAACAAAAATTAACTTGCTCCAAAATCGGTTGGGTTTAGACTCAAATGTGTGGAAATACATATATTTTTACTCATACAAAATATGAACTCGATTAAAGATGATACAATTTTTGCAAAAGAAATCCATATGACCCATTGTTATGAGTAGCGTACTCATACGACATTGCTTTCGACAATCTTGAAAATTTTAACAAAAATTAAGTAGCTCCAAAATCGGTCGGGTTGAGACTCAAATGTGTGGAAATACATATATTTTTACTCAAACAAAATATGAACTCGAATAAAGATGATGAAATTTTTGCAAAAAAATCCACATGACCCATTGTAATGAGTAGCGTACTCGTACAACATTGCTTTCGACAATCTTGAAAATTTTAACAAAAATTAAGTTGCTCCAAAATCGGTCGGGTTTAGACGCAAATGTGTGGAAATACATATATATTCACGTGCACAAAATATGTACTCGAATAAAGATGTTGAAATTTTTGCAAAAAAGTCCATTTGACACATTGTTATGAGTAGCGTACTCATATCACATTGCTTTCGACAATCTTGAAAATTTTAACAAAAATTAAGTTGCACCAAAATCGGTCGGGCTTAGACTCAAATGTGTGGAAATACAAATATATTCACGTGTACAAAATAAGAACTCGAATAAAGATGTTGAAATTTTTTGCAAAAAAGTCCAATTGACACATTGTTATGAGTAGCATACTCATATCACATTGCTTTCGACAATCTTGAAAATTTTAACAAAAATTAAGTTGCACCAAAATCGGTCGGGCTTAGACTCAAATGTGTGGAGATACATATATATTCACGTGTACAAAATAAGAACTCGAATAAAGTTGATGAAATTTTTGCAAAAAAAATCCATATGGCGCATTGTTATGAGTAGCGTACTCATACCACATTGCTTTCGACTATCTTGAAAATTTTAACAAAAATTAAGTTGCACCAAAATCGGTCGGGCTTAGACTCAAATGTGTGGAAATACATATATATTCACGTGTACAAAATAAGAACTCGAATAAAGATGTTGAAATTTTTGCAAAAAAGTCCATTTGACACATTGTTATGAGTAGCGTACTCATACCACATTGCTTTCGACAATCTAAAAAATTTGAACAAAAATTAACTTGCTCCAAAATCGGTCGGGTTTAGACTCAAATGTGTGGAAATACATTTATTTTTACTCAAACAAAATATGAACTCGAATAAAGATGATGAAATTTTTGCAAAAAAATCCATATGACCCATTGTTATGAGTAGCGTACTTATACGACATTGCTTTCGACAATCTTGAAAATTTGAACAAAAATTAACTTGCTCCAAAATCGGTCGGTTTTAGACTCAAATGTGTGGAAATACATATATTTTTACTCATATAAAATATGAACTCGATTAAAGATGATAAAATTTTTGCAAAAAAAAATCCATATGACCCATTGTTATGAGTAGCGTACTCGTACGACATTGCTTTCAACAATCTTGAAAATTTGAACAAAAATTAAGTTGCTCCAAAATCGGTCGTGTTTAGACTCAAATGTGTGGAAATACATATATATTCACGTGTACAAAATAAGAACTCGAATAAAGATGATGAAATTTTTGCAAAAAAATCCATATGACCCATTGTTATGAGTAGCGTACTCATACGACATTGCTTTCGACAATCTTGAAAATTTGAACAAAAATTAACTTGCTCCAAAATCGGTCGGGTTTAGACTCAAATGTGTGGAAATACATATATTTTTACTCATACAAAATATGAACTCGATTAAAGATGATAACATTTTTGCAAAAGAAATCCATATGACCCATTGTTATGAGTAGCGTACTCGTACGACATTGCTTTCGACAATCTTGAAAATTTTAACAAAAATTAAGTTGCTCCAAAATCGGTTGGGTTTAGACTTAAATGTGTGGAAATACATACATATTCACGTGTACAAAATAAGAACTCGAATAAAGATGTTGAAATTTTTGCAAAAAAGTCCTTTTGACACATTGTTATGAGTAGCGTACTCATATCACATTGCTTTCGACAATCTAAAAAATTTTAACAAAAATTTAGTTGCTCCAAAATCGGTCGGGCTTAGACTCAAATGTGTGGAAATACATATATATTCACGTGTACAAAATAAGAACTCGAATAAAGATGTTGAAATTTTTGCAAAAAAGTCCATTTGACACATTGTTATGAGTAGCGTACTCATACCACATTGCTTTCGACAATCTAAAAAATTTTAACAAAAATGAACTTGCTCCAAAATCGGTCGGGTTTAGACTCAAATGTGTGGAAATACATATATTTTTACTCAAACAAAATATGAACTCGAATAAAGATGATGAAATTTTTGCAAAAAAATCCATATGACCCATTGTTATGAGTAGCGTACTCATACGACATTGCTTTCGACAATCTTGAAAATTTTAACAAAAATTAACTTGCTCCAAAATCGGTCGGGTTTAGACTCAAATGTGTGGAAATACATATATATTCTCGTGAACAAAATAAGAACTCGAATAAAGATGATGCAATTTTTGCAAAAAAATCCATATGACGCATTGCTATGATTAGCGTACTCATAACACATTGCTTTCGACAATCTTGAAAATTATAAGAAAAATTAAGTAGCTCCAAAATCGGTCGGGTTTAGACTCAAATGTGTGGAAATACATATATATTCACGTATACAAAATAAGAACTCGAATAAAGATGATGAAATTTTTGCAAAAAAATCCATTTGACCCATTGTTATGAATAGCGTACTCATACACATTGCTTTCGACAATTTAAAAAAATTGAACAAAAATTTAGTGGCTCCAAAATCGGTCGGGTTTAGACTCAAATGTGTGGAAAGACATATATTTTTACGGATACAAAATAAGAACTGGAATATAGATGATGAAATTTTTGCAAAAAAATCCATATGGCCCATTGTTATGAGTAGCGTAGTCATACGACATTGCTTTCGACAATCTTGAAAATTTCAACAAAAATTAACTTGCTCCAAAATCGGTCGGGTTGAGACTCAAATGTGTGGAAATACATATATTTTTACTCAAACAAAATATGAACTCGAATAAAGATGATGAAATTTTTGCAAAAAAAATCCACATGACCATTATTATGAGTAGCGTACTCATACGACATTGTTTTCGATTTTTGCTCATACAAGATATGAACTCGATTAAAGATGATAAAATTTTTGCAAGAAAAATCCATATGACCCATTGTTATAATTAGCGTACTCGTACGACATTGCTTTCGACAATCTTGAAAATTTTAACAAAAATTAGGTTGCTCCAAAATCGGTCGGGTTTAGACGCAAATGTGTGGAAATACATATATATTCACGTGTACAAAATAAGAACTCGAATAAAGATGTTGAAATTTTTGCAAAAAAGTCCATTTGACACATTGTTATGAGTAGCGTACTCATATCACATTGTTTTCGACAATCTTGAAAATTTTAACAAAAATTAAGTTGCACCAAAATCGGTCGGGCTTAGACTCAAATGTGTGGAAATACATATATATTCACGTGTACAAAATAAGAACTCGAATAAAGATGTTGAAAATTTTGCAAAAAAGTCCATTTGACACATTGTTATGAGTAGCGTACTCACCCCACATTGCTTTCGACAATCTTGAAAATTTGAACAAAAATTAACTTGCTCCAAAATCGGTCGGGTTTAGACTCAAATGTGTGGAAATACATATATTTTTACTCATACAAAATATGAACTCGATTAAAGATGATAAAATGTTTGCAAAAAAAAATCCATATGACCCATTGTTATGAGTAGCGTACTCGTACGACATTGCTTTCGACAATCTGGAAAATTTGAACAAAAATTAACTTGCTCCAAAATCGGTTGGGTTTAGACTCAAATGTGTGAAAATACATATATATTCACGTATACAAAATAAGAACACGAATAAAGATGATGAACTTTTTGCAAAAAAATCCAAATGACGCAATGTTATGAGTAGCGTACTCATACCACATTGCTTTCAACAATCTTGAAAATTTGAACAAAAATTAAGTTGCTCCAAAATCGGTCGTGTTTAGACTCAAATGTGTGGAAATACATATGTATATATTCACGTGTACAAAATAAGAACTCGAATAAAGATGATGAAATTTTTGCAAAAAAGTCCATTTGACACATTTTTATGAGTAGCGTAATCATATCACATTGCTTTCGACAATCTAAAAAATTTTAACAAAAATTTAGTAGCTCCAAAATCGGTCAGATTTAGACTCAAATGTGTGGAAATACATATATATTCACGTGTACAAAATAAGAACTCGAATAAAGATGATGGAATTTTTGCAAAAAAGTCCATATGACACATTGTTATGAGTAGCGTATTCATACGACATTCCTTTTGAAAATCTTGAAAATTTTAACAAAAATTAACTTGCTCCAAAATCGGTCGGGTTTAGACTCAAATGTGTGGAAATACATATATATTCTCGTGAACAAAATAAGAACTCGAATAAAGATGATGCAATTTTTGCAAAAAAATCCATATGACGCATTGATATGATTAGCGTACTCATAACACATTGCTTTCGACAATCTTGAAAATTATAAGAAAACTTAAGTAGCTCCAAAATCGGTCGGGTTTAGACTCAAATGTGTGGAAATACATATATATTCACGTGTACAAAATAAGAACTCGAATAAAGATGTTGAAATTTTTACAAACAAGTCCATTTGACACAATGTTATGAGTAGCGTACTCATACCACATTGCTTTTGACAATCTAAAAAATTTGAACAAAAATTAACTTGCTCCAAAATCGGTCGGGTTTAGACTCAAATGTGTGGAAATACATATATATTCTCGTGAACAAAATAAGAACTCGAATAAAGATGATGCAATTTTTGCAAAAAAATCCATATGACGCATTGATATGATTAGCGTACTCATAACACATTGCTTTCGACAATCTTGAAAATTATAAGAAAACTTAAGTAGCTCCAAAATCGGTCGGGTTTAGACTCAAATGTGTGGAAATACATATATATTCACGTGTACAAAATAAGAACTCGAATAAAGATGTTGAAATTTTTGCAAACAAGTCCATTTGACACATTGTTATGAGTAGCGTATTCATCCGACATTCCTTTTGAAAATCTTGAAAATTTTAACAAAAATTAACTTGCTCCAAAATCGGTCGGGTTTAGACTCAAATGTGTGGAAATACATATATATTCTCGTGAACAAAATAAGAACTCGAATAAAGATGATGCAATTTTTGCAAAAAAATCCATATGACGCATTGATATGATTAGCGTACTCATAACACATTGCTTTCGACAATCTTGAAAATTATAAGAAAACTTAAGTAGCTCCAAAATCGGTCGGGTTTAGACTCAAATGTGTGGAAATACATATATATTCACGTGTACAAAATAAGAACTCGAATAAAGATGTTGAAATTTTTGCAAACAAGTCCATTTGACACAATGTTATGAGTAGCGTACTCATACCACATTGCTTTTGACAATCTAAAAAATTTGAACAAAAATTAACTTGCTCCAAAATCGGTCGGGTTTAGACTCAAATGTGTGGAAATACATATATTTTTACGGATACAAAATAAGAACTCGAATAAAGATGATGAAATTTTTGCAAAAAAATCCATTTGACACATTGTTATGAGTAGCGTACTCATAACACATTGCTTTCGACAATTTAAAAAAATTGAACAAAAATTTAGTGGCTCCAAAATCGGTCGGGTTTAGACTCAAAAGTGTGGAAATACATATATTTTTACGGATACAAAATAAGAACTGGAATATAGATGATGAAATTTTTGCAAAAAAATCCATATGGCCCATTGTTATGAGTAGCGTACTCATACGACATTGCTTTCGACAATCTTGAAAATTTGAACAAAAATTAACTTGCTCCAAAATCGGTAGGGTTTAGACTGAAATGTGTGGAAATACATATGTACATATTCACGTGAACAAAATAAGAACTCGAATAAAGATGATGAAATTTTTGCAAAAAAATCCATATGACCCATTGTTATGAGTAGCGTACTCATACGACATTGCTTTCGACAATCTTGAAAATTTGAACAAAAATTAACTTGATCCAAAAATACATATGTATTCACGTGTACAAAATAAGAACCCGAATAAAGATGTTGAAATTTTTGCAAAAAAGTCCATTTGACACATTGTTATGAGTAGCGTACTCATATCACCTTGCTTTCGACAATCTAAAAAATTTGAACAAAAATTTAGTTGCTCCGAAATCGGTCGGATTTAGACTCAAATGTGTGGAAATACATATATATTCACGTGTACAAAATAAGAACTCGGATAAAGATGATGAAATTTTTGCAAAAAAATCCGTATGACCCATTGTTATGAGTAGCGTACTCATACGACATTGCTTTTGAAAATCTTGAAAATTTGAACAAAAATTAACTTGCTCCAAAATCGGTCGGGTTTAGACTCAAATGTGTGGAAATACATATATATTCTCGTGAACAAAATAAGAACTCGAATAAAGATGATGCAATTTTTGCAAAAAAATCCATATGACGCATTGATATGATTAGCGTACTCATAACACATTGCTTTCGACAATCTTGAAAATTATAAGAAAAATTAAGTAGCTCCAAAATCGGTCGGGTTTAGACTCAAATGTGTGGAAATACATATATATTCTAAAAAATTTGAACAAAAATTAACTTGCTCTAAAATCGGTCGGGTTTAGACCCAAATGTGTGGAAATACATATTTATTCACGTATACAAAATAAGAACTCGAATAAAGATGATGAAATTTTTGCAAAAAAATCCATTTGACACATTGTTATGAATAGCGTACTCATACCACATTGCTTTCGACAATTCAAAAAAATTGAACAAAAATTTAGTGGCTCCAAAATCGGTCGGGTTTCGACTCAAATGTGTGGAAATACATATATTTTTACGGATACAAAATAAGAACTGGAATAAAGATGATGAAATTTTTGCAAAAAAATCCATATGGCCCATTGTTATGAGTAGCGTACTCATAACACATTGCTTTCGACAATTTTGAAAATTATAAGAAAAATTAAGTAGCTCCAAAATCGGTCGGGTTTAGACTCAAATGTGTGGAAATACATATATATTCACGTCTACAAAATAAGAACTCGAATAAAGATCTTGAAATTTTTGCAAACAAGTCCATTTGACACAATGTTATGAGTAGCGTACTCATATCACATTGCTTTTGACAATCTAAAAAATTTGAACAAAAATTAACTTGCTCCAAAATCGGTCGGGTTTAGACTCAAATGTGTGGAAATACATATATATTCACGTGTACAAAATAAGAACTCGAATAAAGATGATGAAATTTTTGCAAAAAAGTCCATTTGACACATTTTTATGAGTAGCGTAATCATATCACATTGCTTTCGACAATCTAAAAAATTTTAACAAAAATTTAGTAGCTCCAAAATCGGTCGGGTTTAGACTCAAATGTGTGGAAATACATATATATTCACGTGAACAAAATAAGAACTCGAATAAAGATGATGAATTTTTTGCAAAAAAATCCATATGACGCATTGATATGATTAGCGTACTCATAACACATTGCTTTCGACAATCTTGAAAATTTGAACAAAAATTAACTTGATCCAAAATCGGTCGGGTTTAGACTCAAATGTGTGGAAATACATATATATTCACGTGAACAAAATAAGAACTCGAATAAAGATGATGAATTTTTTGCAAAAAAATCCATATGACGCATTGATATGATTAGCGTACTCATACGACATTGCTTTCGACAATCTTGAAAATTTGAACAAAAATTAACTTGATCCAAAAACAGTCGGGTTTAGACTCAAATGAGTCGAAATACATATGTATTCACGTGTACAAAATAAGAACCCGAATAAAGATGTTGAAATTTTTGCAAAAAAGTTCATTTGACACATTGTTATGAGTAGCGTACTCATATCACCTTGCTTTCGACAATCTAAAAAATTTGAACAAAAATTTAGTTGCTCCGAAATCGGTCGGATTTAGACTCAAATGTGTGGATATACATATATATTCACGTGTACAAAATAAGAACTCGGTTAAAGATGATGGAATTTTTGCAAAAAAATCCATATGACCCATTGTTATGAGTAGCGTACTCATACGACATTGCTTTTGAAAATCTTGAAAATTTGAACAAAAATTAACTTGCTCCAAAATCGGTCGGGTTTAGACTCAAATGTGTGGAAATACATATATATTCTCGTGAACAAAATAAGAACTCGAATAAAGATGATGCAATTTTTGCAAAAAAATCCATCCGCATTGATATGATTAGCGTACTCATAACACATTGCTTTCGACAATCTTGAAAATTATAAGAAAAATTAAGTAGCTCCAAAATCGGTCGGGTTTAGACTCAAATGTGTGGAAATACATATATATTCACGTGTACAAAATAAGAACTCGAATAAAGATGTTGAAATTTTTGCAAACAAGTCCATTTGACACATTGTTATGAGTAGCGTACTCATACCACATTGCTTTCGACAATCTAAAAAATTTGAACAAAAATTAACTTGCTCTAAAATCGGTCGGGTTTAGACCCAAATGTGTGGAAATACAAATTTATTCACGTATACAAAATAAGAACTCGAATAAAGATGATGAAATTTTTGCAAAAAAATCCATTTGACACATTGTTATGAATAGCGTACTCATACCACATTGCTTTCGACAATTCAAAAAAATTGAACAAAAATTTAGTGGCTCCAAAATCGGTCGGGTTTAGACTCAAATGTGTGGAAATACATATATTTTTACGGATACAAAATAAGAACTGGAATAAAGATGATGAAATTTTTGCAAAAAAATCCATATGGCCCATTGTTATGAGTAGCGTACTCATACGACATTGCTTTCGACAATCTAGAAAATTTGAACAAAAATTAACTTGCTCCAAAATCGGTCGGGTTTAGACTCAAATGTGTGGAAATACATATATATTCACGTGTACAAAATAAGAACTCGAATAAAGATGTTGAAATTTTTGCAAAAAAGTCCATTTGACACATTGTTATGAATAGCGTACTCATATCACATTGTTTTCGACAATCTTGAAAATTTTAACAAAAATTAAGTTGCACCAAAATCGGTCGGGCTTAGACTCAAATGTGTGGAAATACATATATATTCACGTGTACAAAATAAGAACTCGAATAAAGATGTTGAAAATTATGCAAAAAAGTCCATTTGACACATTGTTATGAGTAGCGTACTCACCCCACATTGCTTTCGACAATCTTGAAAATTTGAACAAAAATTAACTTGCTCCAAAATCGGTCGGGTTTAGACTGAAATGTGTGGAAATACATATATTTTTACTCATTCAAAATATGAACTCGATTAAAGATGATGAAATTTTTGCAAAAAAAAATCCATATGACCCATTGTTATGAGTAGCGTACTCGTACGACATTGCTTTCGACAATCTGGAAAATTTGAACAAAAATAAACTTGCTCCAAAATCGATTGGGTTTAGACTCAAATGTGTGAAAATACATATATATTCACGTATACAAAATAAGAACACGAATAAAGATGATGAACTTTTTGCAAAAAAATCCAAATGACGCAATGTTATGAGTAGCGTACTCATACCACATTGCTTTCAACAATCTTGAAAATTTGAACAAAAATTAAGTTGCTCCAAAATCGGTCGTGTTTAGACTCAAATGTGTGGAAATACATATATATTCACGTGTACAAAATAAGAACTCGAATAAAGATGATGGAATTTTTGCAAAAAAGTCCATATGACACATTGTTATGAGTAGCGTACTCATACGACATTCCTTTTGAAAATCTTGAAAATTTGAACAAAAATTAACTTGCTCCAAAATCGGTCAGGTTTAGACTCAAATGTGTAGAAATACATATATATTCTCGTGAACAAAATAAGAACTCGAATAAAGATGATGCAATTTTTGCAAAAAAATCCATATGACGCATTGATATGATTAGCGTACTCATAACACATTGCTTTCGACAATCTTGAAAATTATAAGAAAAATTAAGTAGCTCCAAAATCGGTCGGGTTTAGACTCAAATGTGTGGAAATACATATATATTCACGTCTACAAAATAAGAACTCGAATAAAGATGTTGAAATTTTTGCAAACAAGTCCATTTGACACAATGTTATTAGTAGCGTACTCATACCACATTGCTTTTGACAATCTAAAAAATTTGAACAAAAATTAACTTGCTCCAAAATCGGTCGGGTTTAGACTCAAATGTGTGGAAATACATATATATTCACGTGAACAAAATAAGAACTCGAATAAAGATGATGAAATGTTTGCAAAAAAATCCAAATGACGCATTGCTATGAGTAGCGCACTCATACCACATCGCTTTCGACAATCTAAAAAATTTGATAAAAAATTAACTTGCTCCAAAATCGGTCGGGTTTAGACTCAAATGTGTGGAAATGCATATATTTTTACGGATACAAAATAAGAACTGGAATATAGATGATGAAATTTTTGCAAAAAAATCCATATGGCCCATTGTTATGAGTAGCGTACTCATACGACATTGCTTTCGACAATCTTGAAAATTTGAACAAAAATTAACTTGCTCCAAAATCGGTAGGGTTTAGACTGAAATGTGTGGAAATACATACATATTCACGTGAACAAAATAAGAACTCGAATAAAGATGATGAAATTTTTGCAAAAAAATCCATATGACCCATTGTTATGAGTAGCGTACTCATACGACATTGCTTTCGACAATCTTAAAAATTTCAACAAAAATTAACTTGATCCAAAATCAGTCGGGTTTAGACTCAAATGAGTCGAAATACATATATATTCACGTGTACAAAATAAGAACCCGAATAAAGATGTTGAAATTTTTGCAAAAAAGTCCATTTGACACATTGTTATGAGTAGCGTACTCATATCACCTTGCTTTCGACAATCTAAAAAATTTGAACAAAAATTTAGTTGCTCCGAAATCGGTCGGATTTAGACTCAAATGTGTGGAAATACATATATATTCTCGTGAACAAAATAAGAACTCGAATAAAGATGATGCAATTTTTGCAAAAAAATCCATATGACGCATTGATATGATTAGCGTACTCATAACACATTGCTTTCGACAATCTTGAAAATTATAAGAAAAATTAAGTAGCTCCAAAATCGGTCGGGTTTAGACTCAAATGTGTGGAAATACATATATATTAACGTGTACAAAATAAGAACTCGGATAAAGATGATGAAATTTTTGCAAAAAAATCCATATGACCCATTGTTATGAGTAGCGTACTCATACGACATTGCTTTCGACAATCTTGAAAATTTGAACAAAAATTAACTTGATCCAAAATCAGTCGGGTTTAGACTCAAATGAGTCGAAATACATATGTATTCACGTGTACAAAATAAGAACCCGAATAAAGATGTTGAAATTTTTGCAAAAAAGTTCATTTGACACATTGTTTTGAGTAGCGTACTCATATCACCTTGCTTTCGACAATCTACAAAATTTGAACAAAAATTTAGTTGCTCCGAAATCGGTCGGATTTAGACTCAAATGTGTGGAAATACATATATATTCACGTGTACAAAATAAGAACTCGGTTAAAGATGATGGAATTTTTGCAAAAAAATCCATATGACCCATTGTTATGAGTAGCGTACTCATACGACATTGCTTTTGAAAATCTTGAAAATTTGAACAAAAATTAACTTGCTCCAAAATCGGTCGGGTTTAGACTCAAATGTGTGGAAATACATATATATTCTCGTGAACAAAATAAGAACTCGACTAAAGATGATGCAATTTTTGCAAAAAAATCCATATGACGCATTGATATGATTAGCGTACTCATAACACATTGCTTTCGCCAATCTTGAAAATTATAAGAAAAATTAAGTAGCTCCAAAATCGGTCGGGTTTAGACTCAAATGTGTGGAAATACATATATATTGACGTGTACAAAATAAGAACTCGAATAAAGATGTTGAAATTTTTGCAAACAAGTCCATTTGACACATTGTTATGAGTAGCGTACTCATACCACATTGCTTTCGACAATCTAAAAAATTTGATCAAAAATTAACTTGCTCTAAAATCGGTCGGGTTTAGACCCAAATGTGTGGAAATACATATTTATTCACGTATACAAAATAAGAACTCGAATAAAGATGATGAAATTTTTGCAAAAAAATCCATTTGACACATTGTTATGAATAGCGTACTCATACCACATTGCTTTCGACAGTTCAAAAAAATTGAACAAAAATTTAGTGGCTCCAAAATCGGTCGGGTTTAGACTCAAATGTGTGGAAATACATATATTTTTACGGATACAAAATAAGAACTGGAATAAAGATGATGAAATTTTTGCAAAAAATCCATATGGCCCATTGTTATGAGTAGCGTACTCATACGACATTGCTTTCGACAATCTTGAAAATTTGAACAAAAATTAACTTGCACCAAAATCGGTCGGGCTTAGACTCAAATGTGTAGAAATACATATATATTCACGTGTACAAAATAAGAACTCGAATAAAGATGTTGAAAATTATGCAAAAAAGTCCATTTGACACATTGTTATGAGTAGCGTACTCATATCACATTGCTTTCGACAATCTTGAAAATTTTAACAAAAATTAAGTTGCACCAAAATCGGTCGGGCTTAGACTCAAATGTGTGGAAATACAAATATATTCACGTGTACAAAATAAGAACTCGAATAAAGATGTTGAAATTTTTGCAAAAAAGTCCATTTGACACATTGTTATGAGTAGCGTAGTCATATCACATTGCTTTCGAGAATCTTGAAAATTTTAACAAAAATTAAGTTGCACCAAAATCGGTCGGGCTTAGACTCAAATGTGTGGAAATACATATATATTCACGTGTACAAAATATGAACTCAAATAAAGTTGATGAAATTTTTGCAAAAAAGTCCATTTGACACATTGTTATGAGTAGCGTACTCATATCACATTGCTTTCGACAATCTTGAAAATTTTAACAAAAATTAAGTTGCAACAAAATCGGTCGGGCTTAGACTCAAATGTGTGGAAATACAAATATATTCACGTGTACAAAATAAGAACTCGAATAAAGATTTTGAAATTTTGCAAAAAAGTTCATTTGACACATTGTTATGAGTAGCGTACTCATATCACATTGCTTTCGACAATCTTGAAAATTTTAACAAAAATTAAGTTGCACCAAAATCGGTCGTGCTTAGATTCAAATGTGTGGAAATACATATATATTCACGTGTACAAAATAAGAACTCGAATAAAGTTGGTGAAATTTTTGCAAAAAAGTCCATTTGACACGTTGTTATGAGTAGCGTACTCATATCACATTGCTTTCGACAATCTTGAAAATTTTAACAAAAATTAAGTTGCACCAAAATCGGTCGGGCTTAGACTCAAATGTGTGGAAAGACATATATTTTTACTCATACAAAATATGAACTCGATTAAAGATGATACAATTTTTGCAAAAGAAATCCATATGACCCATTGTTATGAGTAGCGTACTCATACGACATTGCTTTCGACAATCTTGAAAATTTTAACAAAAATTAAGTAGCTCCAAAATCGGTCGGGTTGAGACTCAAATGTGTGGAAATACATATATTTTTACTCAAACAAAATATGAACTCGAATAAAGATGATGAAATTTTTGCAAAAAAATCCACATGACCCATTGTAATGAGTAGCGTACTCGTACAACATTGCTTTCGACAATCTTGAAAATTTTAACAAAAATTAAGTTGCTCCAAAATCGGTCGGGTTTAGACGCAAATGTGTGGAAATACATATATATTCACGTGCACAAAATATGTACTCGAATAAAGATGTTGAAATTTTTGCAAAAAAGTCCATTTGACACATTGTTATGAGTAGCGTACTCATATCACATTGCTTTCGACAATCTTGAAAATTTTAACAAAAATTAAGTTGCACCAAAATCGGTCGGGCTTAGACTCAAATGTGTGGAAATACAAATATATTCACGTGTACAAAATAAGAACTCGAATAAAGATGTTGAAATTTTTTGCAAAAAAGTCCAATTGACACATTGTTATGAGTAGCATACTCATATCACATTGCTTTCGACAATCTTGAAAATTTTAACAAAAATTAAGTTGCACCAAAATCGGTCGGGCTTAGACTCAAATGTGTGGAGATACATATATATTCACGTGTACAAAATAAGAACTCGAATAAAGTTGATGAAATTTTTGCAAAAAAAATTCATATGACGCATTGTTATGAGTAGCGTACTCATACCACATTGCTTTCGACTATCTTGAAAATTTTAACAAAAATTAAGTTGCACCAAAATCGGTCGGGCTTAGACTCAAATGTGTGGAAATACATATATATTCACGTGTACAAAATAAGAACTCGAATAAAGATGTTGAAATTTTTGCAAAAAAGTCCATTTGACACATTGTTATGAGTAGCGTACTCATACCACATTGCTTTCGACAATCTAAAAAATTTGAACAAAAATTAACTTGCTCCAAAATCGGTCGGGTTTAGACTCAAATGTGTGGAAATACATTTATTTTTACTCAAACAAAATATGAACTCGAATAAAGATGATGAAATTTTTGCAAAAAAATCCATATGACCCATTGTTATGAGTAGAGTACTCGTACGACATTGCTTTCAACAATCTTGAAAATTTGAACAAAAATTAAGTTGCTCCAAAATCGGTCGTGTTTAGACTCAAATGTGTGGAAATACATATATATTCACGTGTACAAAATAAGAACTCGAATAAAGATGATGAAATTTTTGCAAAAAAATCCATATGTCCCATTGTTATGAGTAGCGTACTCATACGACATTGCTTTCGACAATCTTGAAAATTTGAACAAAAATTAACTTGCTCCAAAATCGGTCGGGTTTAGACTCAAATGTGTGGAAATACATATATTTTTACTCATACAAAATATGAACTCGATTAAAGATGATAAAATTTTTGCAAAAGAAATCCATATGACCCATTGTTATGAGTAGCGTACTCGTACGACATTGCTTTCGACAATCTTGAAAATTTTAACAAAAATTAAGTTGCTCCAAAATCGGTCGGGTTTAGACTTAAATGTGTGGAAATACATACATATTCACGTGTACAAAATAAGAACTCGAATAAAGATGTTGAAATTTTTGCAAAAAAGTCCTTTTGACACATTGTTATGAGTAGCGTACTCATATCACATTGCTTTCGACAATCTAAAAAATTTTAACAAAAATTTAGTTGCTCCAAAATCGGTCGGGCTTAGACTCAAATGTGTGGAAATACATATATATTCACGTGTACAAAATAAGAACTCGAATAAAGATGTTGAAATTTTTGCAAAAAAGTCCATTTGACACATTGTTATGAGTAGCGTACTCATACCACATTGCTTTCGACAATCTAAAAAATTTTAACAAAAATGAACTTGCTCCAAAATCGGTCGGGTTTAGACTCAAATGTGTGGAAATACATATATTTTTACTCAAACAAAATATGAACTCGAATAAAGATGATGAAATTTTTGCAAAAAAATCCATATGACCCATTGTTATGAGTAGCGTACTCATACGACATTGCTTTCGACAATCTTGAAAATTTTAACAAAAATTAACTTGCTCCAAAATCGGTCGGGTTTAGACTCAAATGTGTGGAAATACATATATATTCTCGTGAACAAAATAAGAACTCGAATAAAGATGATGCAATTTTTGCAAAAAAATCCATATGACGCATTGCTATGATTAGCGTACTCATAACACATTGCTTTCGACAATCTTGAAAATTATAAGAAAAATTAAGTAGCTCCAAAATCGGTCGGGTTTAGACTCAAATGTGTGGAAATACATATATATTCACGTATACAAAATAAGAACTCGAATAAAGATGATGAAATTTTTGCAAAAAAATCCATTTGACCCATTGTTATGAATAGCGTACTCATACACATTGCTTTCGACAATTTAAAAAAATTGAACAAAAATTTAGTGGCTCCAAAATCGGTCGGGTTTAGACTCAAATGTGTGGAAAGACATATATTTTTACGGATACAAAATAAGAACTGGAATATAGATGATGAAATTTTTGCAAAAAAATCCATATGGCCCATTGTTATGAGTAGCGTAGTCATACGACATTGCTTTCGACAATCTTGAAAATTTGAACAAAAATTAACTTGCTCCAAAATCGGTCGGGTTGAGACTCAAATGTGTGGAAATACATATATTTTTACTCAAACAAAATATGAACTCGAATAAAGATGATGAAATTTTTGCAAAAAAAATCCACATGACCATTATTATGAGTAGCGTACTCATACGACATTGTTTTCGATTTTTGCTCATACAAGATATGAACTCGATTAAAGATGATAAAATTTTTGCAAGAAAAATCCATATGACCCATTGTTATAATTAGCGTACTCGTACGACATTGCTTTCGACAATCTTGAAAATTTTAACAAAAATTAAGTTGCTCCAAAATCGGTCGGGTTTAGACGCAAATGTGTGGAAATACATATATATTCACGTGTACAAAATAAGAACTCGAATAAAGATGTTGAAATTTTTGCAAAAAAGTCCATTTGACACATTGTTATGAGTAGCGTACTCATATCACATTGTTTTCGACAATCTTGAAAATTTTAACAAAAATTAAGTTGCACCAAAATCGGTCGGGTTTAGACTCAAATGTGTGGAAATACATATATTTTTACTCATACAAAATATGAACTCGATTAAAGATGATAAAATGTTTGCAAAAAAAAATCCATATGACCCATTGTTATGAGTAGCGTACTCGTACGACATTGCTTTCGACAATCTGGAAAATTTTAACAAAAATTAACTTGCTCCAAAATCGGTTGGGTTTAGACTCAAATGTGTGAAAATACATATATATTCACGTATACAAAATAAGAACACGAATAAAGATGATGAACTTTTTGCAAAAAAATCCAAATGACGCAATGTTATGAGTAGCGTACTCATACCACATTGCTTTCAACAATCTTGAAAATTTGAACAAAAATTAAGTTGCTCCAAAATCGGTCGTGTTTAGACTCAAATGTGTGGAAATACATATATATTCACGTGTACAAAATAAGAACTCGAATAAAGATGATGAAATTTTTGCAAAAAAGTCCATTTGACACATTTTTATGAGTAGCGTAATCATATCACATTGCTTTCGACAATCTAAAAAATTTTAACAAAAATTTAGTAGCTCCAAAATCGGTCAGATTTAGACTCAAATGTGTGGAAATACATATATATTCACGTGTACAAAATAAGAACTCGAATAAAGATGATGGAATTTTTGCAAAAAAGTCCATATGACACATTGTTATGAGTAGCGTATTCATACGACATTCCTTTTGAAAATCTTGAAAATTTTAACAAAAATTAACTTGCTCCAAAATCGGTCGGGTTTAGACTCAAATGTGTGGAAATACATATATATTCTCGTGAACAAAATAAGAACTCGAATAAAGATGATGCAATTTTTGCAAAAAAATCCATATGACGCATTGATATGATTAGCGTACTCATAACACATTGCTTTCGACAATCTTGAAAATTATAAGAAAACTTAAGTAGCTCCAAAATCGGTCGGGTTTAGACTCAAATGTGTGGAAATACATATATATTCACGTGTACAAAATAAGAACTCGAATAAAGATGTTGAAATTTTTACAAACAAGTCCATTTGACACAATGTTATGAGTAGCGTACTCATACCACATTGCTTTTGACAATCTAAAAAATTTGAACAAAAATTAACTTGCTCCAAAATCGGTCGGGTTTAGACTCAAATGTGTGGAAATACATATATAGGGTGTTTTTTTTACAGGTTTGTTTTTCGAATAGAGATAAAACTGGCATTTTGTGGTCAAATCTGGCAACTCTAATGTCATTTATGTTCAATTTGGTTTGCCATTTCATCATGAACAGGTTGACAAAAGAACAACGCTTGCAAATCGTGCAAATTTATTTCGAAAATAATGGTTCAGTTCGCGAAGTTTACCGTGAGCTCCGTCCATTTTATGGTCGACATAATCGTCCATCAGAGCAATTAATTCGGTTAACCATGGATCGTTTTCGCACTACGTTTACTCTATGTGATAATACGCATCCGCAGAGACGTCGAACAGTGCGCACCGAAGAAACAATTGCCGCTGTAGAGCAAAGTGTTGAAGAGGACCCGAATGAATCGATTCGCCACCGTGCACAGCAATTGGAGCTTTGTCCATCAACTTTATGGAAGATTTTGCGCAAAGATCTTGGCTTGCGACCTTACAAGATCCAGCTTGTGCAAGAATTAAAGCCGCGAGACCATGCAATGCGTCGTGATTTTGGTGTATGGGCCGAAAATGAGATTGATCTCGATGCTGATTTTCATCGCAAAATTTTGTTCAGTGATGAGGCTCATTTTTGGTTGAATGGCTACATCAACAAGCAAAATTTCCGCATTTGGAGTGAAGAGAATCCACATGAGACCCTTGAAACGCCATTACATCCACAAAAACTGACTGTTTGGTGTGCTCTATGGGCTGGTGGAGTCATTGGGCCATACTTCTTCCGCAATAATGCTGGAGAGGCAGTTACCGTTAATGGAGACCGGTATAGAGCCATGATAACCGACTATTATGTTCCCGAATTGGATGGCATGAATGTGGTTGAGTTGTGGTTCCAACAAGACGGCGCTACATGCCACACAGCGCACGTCACAATCGATTTATTGAAGGAAACATTCGCTGAGCGCATAATTTCGCGGAATGGACCTGTCAATTGGCCACCAAGATCGTGTGATTTGACACCATTGGATTATTTTCTTTGGGGATATGTGAAGTCGCTCGTCTACACCAACAAACCAGAAACGTTAGGGGAATTGGAAGCCAACATTCGTGGCGTTATTGCCGACATACGGCCCCATATGCTCGAAAAAGTGGTTGAAAATTGGACCTGTAGAATTGGCTTTATTCGAGCCAGCCGCGGCGGCCACATGCCCGAAATCATATTTAAACATTAATGGCATAAAATTATCCTTCCAATAAAGCCAAATTAATGGACCTTAAAACGATTTTCTTGTGTTTTATTTGAATTCGAAGTTCTATACCCCTAAAAAAAACACCCTCTATATTCTCGTGAACAAAATAAGAACTCGAATAAAGATGATGCAATTTTTGCAAAAAAATCCATATGACGCATTGATATGATTAGCGTACTCATAACACATTGCTTTCGACAATCTTGAAAATTATAAGAAAACTTAAGTAGCTCCAAAATCGGTCGGGTTTAGACTCAAATGTGTGGAAATACATATATATTCACGTGTACAAAATAAGAACTCGAATAAAGATGTTGAAATTTTTGCAAACAAGTCCATTTGACACATTGTTATGAGTAGCGTATTCATACGACATTCCTTTTGAAAATCTTGAAAATTTTAACAAAAATTAACTTGCTCCAAAATCGGTCGGGTTTAGACTCAAATGTGTGGAAATACATATATATTCTCGTGAACAAAATAAGAACTCGAATAAAGATGATGCAATTTTTGCAAAAAAATCCATATGACGCATTGATATGATTAGCGTACTCATAACACATTGCTTTCGACAATCTTGAAAATTATAAGAAAACTTAAGTAGCTCCAAAATCGGTCGGGTTTAGACTCAAATGTGTGGAAATACATATATATTCACGTGTACAAAATAAGAACTCGAATAAAGATGTTGAAATTTTTGCAAACAAGTCCATTTGACACAATGTTATGAGTAGCGTACTCATACCACATTGCTTTTGACAATCTAAAAAATTTGAACAAAAATTAACTTGCTCCAAAATCGGTCGGGTTTAGACTCAAATGTGTGGAAATACATATATTTTTACGGATACAAAATAAGAACTCGAATAAAGATGATGAAATTTTTGCAAAAAAATCCATTTGACACATTGTTATGAGTAGCGTACTCATAACACATTGCTTTCGACAATTTAAAAAAATTGAACAAAAATTTAGTGGCTCCAAAATCGGTCGGGTTTAGACTCAAAAGTGTGGAAATACATATATTTTTACGGATACAAAATAAGAACTGGAATATAGATGATGAAATTTTTGCAAAAAAATCCATATGGCCCATTGTTATGAGTAGCGTACTCATACGACATTGCTTTCGACAATCTTGAAAATTTGAACAAAAATTAACTTGCTCCAAAATCGGTAGGGTTTAGACTGAAATGTGTGGAAATACATATGTACATATTCACGTGAACAAAATAAGAACTCGAATAAAGATGATGAAATTTTTGCAAAAAAATCCATATGACCCATTGTTATGAGTAGCGTACTCATACGACATTGCTTTCGACAATCTTGAAAATTTGAACAAAAATTAACTTGATCCAAAAATACATATGTATTCACGTGTACAAAATAAGAACCCGAATAAAGATGTTGAAATTTTTGCAAAAAAGTCCATTTGACACATTGTTATGAGTAGCGTACTCATATCACCTTGCTTTCGACAATCTAAAAAATTTGAACAAAAATTTAGTTGCTCCGAAATCGGTCGGATTAGGCTCAAATGTGTGGAAATACATATATATTCACGTGTACAAAATAAGAACTCGGATAAAGATGATGAAATTTTTGCAAAAAAATCCGTATGACCCATTGTTATGAGTAGCGTACTCATACGACATTGCTTTTGAAAATCTTGAAAATTTGAACAAAAATTAACTTGCTCCAAAATCGGTCGGGTTTAGACTCAAATGTGTGGAAATACATATATATTCTCGTGAACAAAATAAGAACTCGAATAAAGATGATGCAATTTTTGCAAAAAAATCCATATGACGCATTGATATGATTAGCGTACTCATAACACATTGCTTTCGACAATCTTGAAAATTATAAGAAAAATTAAGTAGCTCCAAAATCGGTCGGGTTTAGACTCAAATGTGTGGAAATACATATATATTCTAAAAAATTTGAACAAAAATTAACTTGCTCTAAAATCGGTCGGGTTTAGACCCAAATGTGTGGAAATACATATTTATTCACGTATACAAAATAAGAACTCGAATAAAGATGATGAAATTTTTGCAAAAAAATCCATTTGACACATTGTTATGAATAGCGTACTCATACCACATTGCTTTCGACAATTCAAAAAAATTGAACAAAAATTTAGTGGCTCCAAAATCGGTCGGGTTTCGACTCAAATGTGTGGAAATACATATATTTTTACGGATACAAAATAAGAACTGGAATAAAGATGATGAAATTTTTGCAAAAAAATCCATATGGCCCATTGTTATGAGTAGCGTACTCATACGACATTGCTTTCGACAATCTTGAAAATTTGAACAAAAATTAACTTGCTCCAAAATCGGTCGGGTTTAGACTCAAATGTGTGGAAATACATATATATTCACGTGTACAAAATAAGAACTCGAATAAAGATGTTGAAATTTTTGCAAAAAAGTCCATTTGACACATTGTTATGAGTAGCGTACTCATATCACATTGTTATCGACAATCTTGAAAATTTTAACAAAAATTAAGTTGCACCAAAATCGGTCGGGCTTAGACTCAAATGTGTGGAAATACATATATATTCACGTGTACAAAATAAGAACTCGAATAAAGATGTTGAAAATTATGCAAAAAAGTCCATTTGACACATTGTTATGAGTAGCGTACTCACCCCACATTGCTTTCGACAATCTTGAAAATTTGAACTAAAATTAACTTGCTCCAAAATCGGTCGGGTTTAGACTCAAATGTGTGGAAATACATATATATTCACGTCTACAAAATAAGAACTCTAATAAAGATGTTGAAATTTTTGCAAACAAGTCCATTTGACACAATGTTATGAGTAGCGTACTCATACCACATTGCTTTTGACAATCTAAAAAATTTGAAAAAAAATTAACTTGCTCCAAAATCGGTCGGGTTTAGACTCAAATGTGTGGAAATACATACATATTCACGTATACAAAATAAGAACACGAATAAAGATGATGAACTTTTTGCAAAAAAATCCAAATGACGCAATGTTATGAGTAGCGTACTCATACCACATTGCTTTCAACAATCTTGAAAATTTGAACAAAAATTAAGTTGCTCCAAAATCGGTCGGATTTAGACTCAAATGTGTGGAAATACATATATATTCACGTGTACAAAATAAGAACTCGAATAAAGATGATGCAATTTTTGCAAAAAAATCCATATGACGCATTGATATGATTAGCGTACTCATAACACATTGCTTTCGACAATTTTGAAAATTATAAGAAAAATTAAGTAGCTCCAAAATCGGTCGGGTTTAGACTCAAATGTGTGGAAATACATATATATTCACGTCTACAAAATAAGAACTCGAATAAAGATCTTGAAATTTTTGCAAACAAGTCCATTTGACACAATGTTATGAGTAGCGTACTCATATCACATTGCTTTTGACAATCTAAAAAATTTGAACAAAAATTAACTTGCTCCAAAATCGGTCGGGTTTAGACTCAAATGTGTGGAAATACATATATATTCACGTGTACAAAATAAGAACTCGAATAAAGATGAAGAAATTTTTGCAAAAAAGTCCATTTGACACATTTTTATGAGTAGCGTAATCATATCACATTGCTTTCGACAATCTAAAAAATTTTAACAAAAATTTAGTAGCTCCAAAATCGGTCGGGTTTAGACTCAAATGTGTGGAAATACATATATATTCACGTGAACAAAATAAGAACTCGAATAAAGATGATGAATTTTTTGCAAAAAAATCCATATGACGCATTGATATGATTAGCGTACTCATAACACATTGCTTTCGACAATCTTGAAAATTTGAACAAAAATTAACTTGATCCAAAATCGGTCGGGTTTAGACTCAAATGTGTGGAAATACATATATATTCACGTGAACAAAATAAGAACTCGAATAAAGATGATGAATTTTTTGCAAAAAAATCCATATGACGCATTGATATGATTAGCGTACTCATACGACATTGCTTTCGACAATCTTGAAAATTTGAACAAAAATTAACTTGATCCAAAATCAGTCGGGTTTAGACTCAAATGAGTCGAAATACATATGTATTCACGTGTACAAAATAAGAACCCGAATAAAGATGTTGAAATTTTTGCAAAAAAGTCCATTTGACACATTGTTATGAGTAGCGTACTCATATCACCTTGCTTTCGACAATCTATAAAATTTGAACAAAAATTTAGTTGCTCCGAAATCGGTCGGATTTAGACTCAAATGTGTGGAAATACATATATATTCACGTGTACAAAATAAGAACTCGGATAAAGATGATGAAATTTTTGCAAAAAAATCCATATGACCCATTGTTATGAGTAGCGTACTCATACGACATTGCTTTCGACAATCTTGAAAATTTGAACAAAAATTAACTTGATCCAAAATCAGTCGGGTTTAGACTCAAATGAGTCGAAATACATATGCATTCACGTGTACAAAATAAGAACCCGAATAAAGATGTTGAAATTTTTGCAAAAAAGTTCATTTGACACATTGTTATGAGTAGCGTACTCATATCACCTTGCTTTCGACAATCTAAAAAATTTGAACAAAAATTTAGTTGCTCCGAAATCGGTCGGATTTAGACTCAAATGTGTGGATATACATATATATTCACGTGTACAAAATAAGAACTCGGTTAAAGATGATGGAATTTTTGCAAAAAAATCCATATGACCCATTGTTATGAGTAGCGTACTCATACGACATTGCTTTTGAAAATCTTGAAAATTTGAACAAAAATTAACTTGCTCCAAAATCGGTCGGGTTTAGACTCAAATGTGTGGAAATACATATATATTCTCGTGAACAAAATAAGAACTCGAATAAAGATGATGCAATTTTTGCAAAAAAATCCATCCGCATTGATATGATTAGCGTACTCATAACACATTGCTTTCGACAATCTTGAAAATTATAAGAAAAATTAAGTAGCTCCAAAATCGGTCGGGTTTAGACTCAAATGTGTGGAAATACATATATATTCACGTGTACAAAATAAGAACTCGAATAAAGATGTTGAAATTTTTGCAAACAAGTCCATTTGACACATTGTTATGAGTAGCGTACTCATACCACATTGCTTTCGACAATCTAAAAAATTTGAACAAAAATTAACTTGCTCTAAAATCGGTCGGGTTTAGACCCAAATGTGTGGAAATACATATTTATTCACGTATACAAAATAAGAACTCGAATAAAGATGATGAAATTTTTGCAAAAAAATCCATTTGACACATTGTTATGAATAGCGTACTCATACCACATTGCTTTCGACAATTCAAAAAAATTGAATAAAAATTTAGTGGCTCCAAAATCGGTCGGGTTTAGACTCAAATGTGTGGAAATACATATATTTTTACGGATACAAAATAAGAACTGGAATAAAGATGATGAAATTTTTGCAAAAAAATCCATATGGCCCATTGTTATGAGTAGCGTACTCATACGACATTGCTTTCGACAATCTAGAAAATTTGAACAAAAATTAACTTGCTCCAAAATCGGTCGGGTTTAGACTCAAATGTGTGGAAATACATATATATTCACGTGTACAAAATAAGAACTCGAATAAAGATATTGAAATTTTTGCAAAAAATCCATTTGACACATTGTTATGAGTAGCGTACTCATACGACATTGCTTTCGACAATCTTGAAAATTTGAACAAAAATTAACTTGATCCAAAAATACATATGTATTCACGTGTACAAAATAAGAACCCGAATAAAGATGTTGAAATTTTTGCAAAAAAGTCCATTTGACACATTGTTATGAGTAGCGTACTCATACCACATTGCTTTCAACAATCTTGAAAATTTGAACAAAAATTAAGTTGCTCCAAAATCGGTCGTGTTTAGACTCAAATGTGTGGAAATACATATATATTCACGTGTACAAAATAAGAACTCGAATAAAGATGATGAAATTTTTGCAAAAAAGTCCATTTGACACATTTTTATGAGTAGCGTAATCATATCACATTGCTTTCGACAATCTAAAAAATTTTAACAAAAATTTAGTAGCTCCAAAATCGGTCAGATTTAGACTCAAATGTGTGGAAATACATATATATTCACGTGTACAAAATAAGAACTCGAATAAAGATGATGGAATTTTTGCAAAAAAGTCCATATGACACATTGTTATGAGTAGCGTATTCATACGACATTCCTTTTGAAAATCTTGAAAATTTTAACAAAAATTAACTTGCTCCAAAATCGGTCGGGTTTAGACTCAAATGTGTGGAAATACATATATATTCTCGTGAACAAAATAAGAACTCGAATAAAGATGATGCAATTTTTGCAAAAACATCCATATGACGCATTGATATGATTAGCGTACTCATAACACATTGCTTTCGACAATCTTGAAAATTATAAGAAAACTTAAGTAGCTCCAAAATCGGTCGGGTTTAGACTCAAATGTGTGGAAATACATATATATTCACGTGTACAAAATAAGAACTCGAATAAAGATGTTGAAATTTTTACAAACAAGTCCATTTGACACAATGTTATGAGTAGCGTACTCATACCACATTGCTTTTGACAATCTAAAAAATTTGAACAAAAATTAACTTGCTCCAAAATCGGTCGGGTTTAGACTCAAATGTGTGGAAATACATATATATTCTCGTGAACAAAATAAGAACTCGAATAAAGATGATGCAATTTTTGCAAAAAAATCCATATGACGCATTGATATGATTAGCGTACTCATAACACATTGCTTTCGACAATCTTGAAAATTATAAGAAAACTTAAGTAGCTCCAAAATCGGTCGGGTTTAGACTCAAATGTGTGGAAATACATATATATTCACGTGTACAAAATAAGAACTCGAATAAAGATGTTGAAATTTTTGCAAACAAGTCCATTTGACACATTGTTATGAGTAGCGTATTCATACGACATTCCTTTTGAAAATCTTGAAAATTTTAACAAAAATTAACTTGCTCCAAAATCGGTCGGGTTTAGACTCAAATGTGTGGAAATACATATATATTCTCGTGAACAAAATAAGAACTCGAATAAAGATGATGCAATTTTTGCAAAAAAATCCATATGACGCATTGATATGATTAGCGTACTCATAACACATTGCTTTCGACAATCTTGAAAATTATAAGAAAACTTAAGTAGCTCCAAAATCGGTCGGGTTTAGACTCAAATGTGTGGAAATACATATATATTCACGTGTACAAAATAAGAACTCGAATAAAGATGTTGAAATTTTTGCAAACAAGTCCATTTGACACAATGTTATGAGTAGCGTACTCATACCACATTGCTTTTGACAATCTAAAAAATTTGAACAAAAATTAACTTGCTCCAAAATCGGTCGGGTTTAGACTCAAATGTGTGGAAATACATATATTTTTACGGATACAAAATAAGAACTCGAATAAAGATGATGAAATTTTTGCAAAAAAATCCATTTGACACATTGTTATGAGTAGCGTACTCATAACACATTGCTTTCGACAATTTAAAAAAATTGAACAAAAATTTAGTGGCTCCAAAATCGGTCGGGTTTAGACTCAAAAGTGTGGAAATACATATATTTTTACGGATACAAAATAAGAACTGGAATATAGATGATGAAATTTTTGCAAAAAAATCCATATGGCCCATTGTTATGAGTAGCGTACTCATACGACATTGCTTTCGACAATCTTGAAAATTTGAACAAAAATTAACTTGCTCCAAAATCGGTAGGGTTTAGACTGAAATGTGTGGAAATACATATGTACATATTCACGTGAACAAAATAAGAACTCGAATAAAGATGATGAAATTTTTGCAAAAAAATCCATATGACCCATTGTTATGAGTAGCGTACTCATACGACATTGCTTTCGACAATCTTGAAAATTTGAACAAAAATTAACTTGATCCAAAAATACATATGTATTCACGTGTACAAAATAAGAACCCGAATAAAGATGTTGAAATTTTTGCAAAAAAGTCCATTTGACACATTGTTATGAGTAGCGTACTCATATCACCTTGCTTTCGACAATCTAAAAAATTTGAACAAAAATTTAGTTGCTCCGAAATCGGTCGGATTTAGACTCAAATGTGTGGAAATACATATATATTCACGTGTACAAAATAAGAACTCGGATAAAGATGATGAAATTTTTGCAAAAAAATCCGTATGACCCATTGTTATGAGTAGCGTACTCATACGACATTGCTTTTGAAAATCTTGAAAATTTGAACAAAAATTAACTTGCTCCAAAATCGGTCGGGTTTAGACTCAAATGTGTGGAAATACATATATATTCTCGTGAACAAAATAAGAACTCGAATAAAGATGATGCAATTTTTGCAAAAAAATCCATATGACGCATTGATATGATTAGCGTACTCATAACACATTGCTTTCGACAATCTTGAAAATTATAAGAAAAATTAAGTAGCTCCAAAATCGGTCGGGTTTAGACTCAAATGTGTGGAAATACATATATATTCTAAAAAATTTGAACAAAAATTAACTTGCTCTAAAATCGGTCGGGTTTAGACCCAAATGTGTGGAAATACATATTTATTCACGTATACAAAATAAGAACTCGAATAAAGATGATGAAATTTTTGCAAAAAAATCCATTTGACACATTGTTATGAATAGCGTACTCATACCACATTGCTTTCGACAATTCAAAAAAATTGAACAAAAATTTAGTGGCTCCAAAATCGGTCGGGTTTCGACTCAAATGTGTGGAAATACATATATTTTTACGGATACAAAATAAGAACTGGAATAAAGATGATGAAATTTTTGCAAAAAAATCCATATGGCCCATTGTTATGAGAAGCGTACTCATACGACATTGCTTTCGACAATCTTGAAAATTTGAACAAAAATTAACTTGCTCCAAAATCGGTCGGGTTTAGACTCAAATGTGTGGAAATACATATATATTCACGTGTACAAAATAAGAACTCGAATAAAGATGTTGAAATTTTTGCAAAAAAGTCCATTTGACACATTGTTATGAGTAGCGTACTCATATCACATTGTTATCGACAATCTTGAAAATTTTAACAAAAATTAAGTTGCACCAAAATCGGTCGGGCTTAGACTCAAATGTGTGGAAATACATATATATTCACGTGTACAAAATAAGAACTCGAATAAAGATGTTGAAAATTATGCAAAAAAGTCCATTTGACACATTGTTATGAGTAGCGTACTCACCCCACATTGCTTTCGACAATCTTGAAAATTTGAACTAAAATTAACTTGCTCCAAAATCGGTCGGGTTTAGACTCAAATGTGTGGAAATACATATATATTCACGTCTACAAAATAAGAACTCTAATAAAGATGTTGAAATTTTTGCAAACAAGTCCATTTGACACAATGTTATGAGTAGCGTACTCATACCACATTGCTTTTGACAATCTAAAAAATTTGAAAAAAAATTAACTTGCTCCAAAATCGGTCGGGTTTAGACTCAAATGTGTGGAAATACATACATATTCACGTATACAAAATAAGAACACGAATAAAGATGATGAACTTTTTGCAAAAAAATCCAAATGACGCAATGTTATGAGTAGCGTACTCATACCACATTGCTTTCAACAATCTTGAAAATTTGAACAAAAATTAAGTTGCTCCAAAATCGGTCGGATTTAGACTCAAATGTGTGGAAATACATATATATTCACGTGTACAAAATAAGAACTCGAATAAAGATGATGCAATTTTTGCAAAAAAATCCATATGACGCATTGATATGATTAGCGTACTCATAACACATTGCTTTCGACAATTTTGAAAATTATAAGAAAAATTAAGTAGCTCCAAAATCGGTCGGGTTTAGACTCAAATGTGTGGAAATACATATATATTCACGTGTACAAAATAAGAACTCGAATAAAGATGATGAAATTTTTGCAAAAAAGTCCATTTGACACATTTTTATGAGTAGCGTAATCATATCACATTGCTTTCGACAATCTAAAAAATTTTAACAAAAATTTAGTAGCTCCAAAATCGGTCGGGTTTAGACTCAAATGTGTGGAAATACATATATATTCACGTGAACAAAATAAGAACTCGAATAAAGATGATGAATTTTTTGCAAAAAAATCCATATGACGCATTGATATGATTAGCGTACTCATAACACATTGCTTTCGACAATCTTGAAAATTTGAACAAAAATTAACTTGATCCAAAATCGGTCGGGTTTAGACTCAAATGTGTGGAAATACATATATATTCACGTGAACAAAATAAGAACTCGAATAAAGATGATGAATTTTTTGCAAAAAAATCCATATGACGCATTGATATGATTAGCGTACTCATACGACATTGCTTTCGACAATCTTGAAAATTTGAACAAAAATTAACTTGATCCAAAATCAGTCGGGTTTAGACTCAAATGAGTCGAAATACATATGTATTCACGTGTACAAAATAAGAATCCGAATAAAGATGTTGAAATTTTTGCAAAAAAGTCCATTTGACACATTGTTATGAGTAGCGTACTCATATCACCTTGCTTTCGACAATCTATAAAATTTGAACAAAAATTTAGTTGCTCCGAAATCGGTCGGATTTAGACTCAAATGTGAGGAAATACATATATATTCACGTGTACAAAATAAGAACTCGGATAAAGATGATGAAATTTTTGCAAAAAAATCCATATGACCCATTGTTATGAGTAGCGTACTCATACGACATTGCTTTCGACAATCTTGAAAATTTGAACAAAAATTAACTTGATCCAAAATCAGTCGGGTTTAGACTCAAATGAGTCGAAATACATATGTATTCACGTGTACAAAATAAGAACCCGAATAAAGATGTTGAAATTTTTGCAAAAAAGTTCATTTGACACATTGTTATGAGTAGCGTACTCATATCACCTTGCTTTCGACAATCTAAAAAATTTGAACAAAAATTTAGTTGCTCCGAAATCGGTCGGATTTAGACTCAAATGTGTGGATATACATATATATTCACGTGTACAAAATAAGAACTCGGTTAAAGATGATGAAATTTTTGCAAAAAAATCCTATGACCCATTGTTATGAGTAGCGTACTCATACGACATTGCTTTTGAAAATCTTGAAAATTTGAACAAAAATTAACTTGCTCCAAAATCGGTCGGGTTTAGACTCAAATGTGTGGAAATACATATATATTCTCGTGAACAAAATAAGAACTCGAATAAAGATGATGCAATTTTTGCAAAAAAATCCATCCGCATTGATATGATTAGCGTACTCATAACACATTGCTTTCGACAATCTTGAAAATTATAAGAAAAATTAAGTAGCTCCAAAATCGGTCGGGTTTAGACTCAAACGTGTGGAAATACATATATATTCACGTGTACAAAATAAGAACTCGAATAAAGATGTTGAAATTTTTGCAAACAAGTCCATTTGACACATTGTTATGAGTAGCGTACTCATACCACATTGCTTTCGACAATCTAAAAAATTTGAACAAAAATTAACTTGCTCTAAAATCGGTCGGGTTTAGACCCAAATGTGTGGAAATACATATTTATTCACGTATACAAAATAAGAACTCGAATAAAGATGATGAAATTTTTGCAAAAAAATCCATTTGACACATTGTTATGAATAGCGTACTCATACCACATTGCTTTCGACAATTCAAAAAAATTGAATAAAAATTTAGTGGCTCCAAAATCGGTCGGGTTTAGACTCAAATGTGTGGAAATACATATATTTTTACGGATACAAAATAAGAACTGGAATAAAGATGATGAAATTTTTGCAAAAAAATCCATATGGCCCATTGTTATGAGTAGCGTACTCATACGACATTGCTTTCGACAATCTAGAAAATTTGAACAAAAATTAACTTGCTCCAAAATCGGTCGGGTTTAGACTCAAATGTGTGGAAATACATATATATTCACGTGTACAAAATAAGAACTCGAATAAAGATATTGAAATTTTTGCAAAAAATCAATTTGACACATTGTTATGAATAGCGTACTCATATCACATTGTTTTCGACAATCTTGAAAATTTTAACAAAAATTAAGTTGCACCAAAATCGGTCGGGCTTAGACTCAAATGTGTGGAAATACATATATATTCACGTGTACAAAATAAGAACTCGAATAAAGATGTTGAAAATTATGCAAAAAAGTCCATTTGACACATTGTTATGAGTAGCGTACTCACCCCACATTGCTTTCGACAATCTTGAAAATTTGAACAAAAATTAACTTGCTCCAAAATCGGTCGGGTTTAGACTGAAATGTGTGGAAATACATATATTTTTACTCATTCAAAATATGAACTCGATTAAAGATGATGAAATTTTTGCAAAAAAAAATCCATATGACCCATTGTTATGAGTAGCGTACTCGTACGACATTGCTTTCGACAATCTGGAAAATTTGAACAAAAATAAACTTGCTCCAAAATCGATTGGGTTTAGACTCAAATGTGTGAAAATACATATATATTCACGTATACAAAATAAGAACACGAATAAAGATGATGAACTTTTTGCAAAAAAATCCAAATGACGCAATGTTATGAGTAGCGTACTCATACCACATTGCTTTCAACAATCTTGAAAATTTGAACAAAAATTAAGTTGCTCCAAAATCGGTCGTGTTTAGACTCAAATGTGTGGAAATACATATATATTCACGTGTACAAAATAAGAACTCGAATAAAGATGATGGAATTTTTGCAAAAAAGTCCATATGACACATTGTTATGAGTAGCGTACTCATACGACATTCCTTTTGAAAATCTTGAAAATTTGAACAAAAATTAACTTGCTCCAAAATCGGTCAGGTTTAGACTCAAATGTGTAGAAATACATATATATTCTCGTGAACAAAATAAGAACTCGAATAAAGATGATGCAATTTTTGCAAAAAAATCCATATGACGCATTGATATGATTAGCGTACTCATAACACATTGCTTTCGACAATCTTGAAAATTATAAGAAAAATTAAGTAGCTCCAAAATCGGTCGGGTTTAGACTCAAATGTGTGGAAATACATATATATTCACGTCTACAAAATAAGAACTCGAATAAAGGTGTTGAAATTTTTGCAAACAAGTCCATTTGACACAATGTTATTAGTAGCGTACTCATACCACATTGCTTTTGACAATCTAAAAAATTTGAACAAAAATTAACTTGCTCCAAAATCGGTCGGGTTTAGACTCAAATGTGTGGAAATACATATATATTCACGTGAACAAAATAAGAACTCGAATAAAGATGATGAAATGTTTGCAAAAAAATCCAAATGACGCATTGCTATGAGTAGCGCACTCATACCACATCGCTTTCGACAATCTAAAAAATTTGATCAAAAATTAACTTGCTCCAAAATCGGTCGGGTTTAGACTCAAATGTGTGGAAATGCATATATTTTTACGGATACAAAATAAGAACTGGAATATAGATGATGAAATTTTTGCAAAAAAATCCATATGGCCCATTGTTATGAGTAGCGTACTCATACGACATTGCTTTCGACAATCTTGAAAATTTGAACAAAAATTAACTTGCTCCAAAATCGGTAGGGTTTAGACTGAAATGTGTGGAAATACATACATATTCACGTGAACAAAATAAGAACTCGAATAAAGATGATGAAATTTTTGCAAAAAAATCCATATGACCCATTGTTATGAGTAGCGTACTCATACGACATTGCTTTCGACAATCTTAAAAATTTCAACAAAAATTAACTTGATCCAAAATCAGTCGGGTTTAGACTCAAATGAGTCGAAATACATATATATTCACGTGTACAAAATAAGAACCCGAATAAAGATGTTGAAATTTTTGCAAAAAAGTCCATTTGACACATTGTTATGAGTAGCGTACTCATATCACCTTGCTTTCGACAATCTAAAAAATTTGAACAAAAATTTAGTTGCTCCGAAATCAGTCGGATTTAGACTCAAATGTGTGGAAATACATATATATTCTCGTGAACAAAATAAGAACTCGAATAAAGATGATGCAATTTTTGCAAAAAAATCCATATGACGCATTGATATGATTAGCGTACTCATAACACATTGCTTTCGACAATCTTGAAAATTATAAGAAAAATTAAGTAGCTCCAAAATCGGTCGGGTTTAGACTCAAATGTGTGGAAATACATATATATTAACGTGTACAAAATAAGAACTCGGATAAAGATGATGAAATTTTTGCAAAAAAATCCATATGACCCATTGTTATGAGTAGCGTACTCATACGACATTGCTTTCGACAATCTTGAAAATTTGAACAAAAATTAACTTGATCCAAAATCAGTCGGGTTTAGACTCAAATGAGTCGAAATACATATGTATTCACGTGTACAAAATAAGAACCCGAATAAAGATGTTGAAATTTTTGCAAAAAAGTTCATTTGACACATTGTTTTGAGTAGCGTACTCATATCACCTTGCTTTCGACAATCTACAAAATTTGAACAAAAATTTAGTTGCTCCGGAATCGGTCGGATTTAGACTCAAATGTGTGGAAATACATATATATTCACGTGTACAAAATAAGAACTCGGTTAAAGATGATGGAATTTTTGCAAAAAAATCCATATGACCCATTGTTATGAGTAGCGTACTCATACGACATTGCTTTTGAAAATCTTGAAAATTTGAACAAAAATTAACTTGCTCCAAAATCGGTCGGGTTTAGACTCAAATGTGTGGAAATACATATATATTCTCGTGAACAAAATAAGAACTCGAATAAAGATGATGCAATTTTTGCAAAAAAATCCATATGACGCATTGATATGATTAGCGTACTCATAACACATTGCTTTCGCCAATCTTGAAAATTATAAGAAAAATTAAGTAGCTCCAAAATCGGTCGGGTTTAGACTCAAATGTGTGGAAATACATATATATTCACGTGTACAAAATAAGAACTCGAATAATGATGTTGAAATTTTTGCAAACAAGTCCATTTGACACATTGTTATGAGTAGCGTACTCATACCACATTGCTTTCGACAATCTAAAAAATTTGATCAAAAATTAACTTGCTCTAAAATCGGTCGGGTTTAGACCCAAATGTGTGGAAATACATATTTATTCACGTATACAAAATAAGAACTCGAATAAAGATGATGAAATTTTTGCAAAAAAATCCATTTGACACATTGTTATGAATAGCGTACTCATACCACATTGCTTTCGACAGTTCAAAAAAATTGAACAAAAATTTAGTGGCTCCAAAATCGGTCGGGTTTAGACTCAAATGTGTGGAAATACATATATTTTTACGGATACAAAATAAGAACTGGAATAAAGATGATGAAATTTTTGCAAAAAATCCATATGGCCCATTGTTATGAGTAGCGTACTCATACGACATTGCTTTCGACAATCTTGAAAATTTGAACAAAAATTAACTTGCACCAAAATCGGTCGGGCTTAGACTCAAATGTGTAGAAATACATATATATTCACGTGTACAAAATAAGAACTCGAATAAAGATGTTGAAAATTATGCAAAAAAGTCCATTTGACACATTGTTATGAGTAGCGTACTCACCCCACATTGCTTTCGACAATCTTGAAAATTTGAACAAAAATTAACTTGCTCCAAAATCGGTCGGGTTTAGACTCAAATGTGTGGAAATACATATATTTTTACTCATTCAAAATATGAACTCGATTAAAGATGATAAAATTTTTGCAAAAAAAAATCCATATGATCCATTGTTATGAGTAGCGTACTCGTACGACATTGCTTTCGACAATCTGGAAAATTTGAACAAAAATTAACTTGCTCCAAAATCGGTTGGGTTTAGACTCAAATGTGTGGAAATACATATATATTCACGTGTACAAAATAAGAACTCGAATAAAGATGATGAAATTTTTGCAAAAAAGTCCATTTGACACATTTTTATGAGTAGCGTAATCATATCACATTGCTTTCGACAATCTAAAAAATTTTAACAAAAATTTAGTAGCTCCAAAATCGGTCGGATTTAGACTCAAATGTGTGGAAATACATATATATTCACGTGTACAAAATAAGAACTCGAATAAAGATGATGGAATTTTTGCAAAAAAGTCCATATGACACATTGTTATGAGTAGCGTACTCATACGACATTCCTTTTGAAAATCTTGAAAATTTGAACAAAAATTAACTTGCTCCAAAATCGGTCGGGTTTAGACTCAAATGTGTGGAAATACATATATATTCTCGTGAACAAAATAAGAACTCGAATAAAGATGATGCAATTTTTGCAAAAAAATCCATATGACGCATTGATATGATTAGCGTACTCATAACACATTGCTTTCGACAATCTTGAAAATTATAAGAAAAATTAAGTAGCTCCGAAATCGGTCGGGTTTAGACTCAAATGTGTGGAAATACATATATATTCACGTCTACAAAATAAGAACTCGAATAAAGATGTTGAAATTTTTGCAAACAAGTCCATTTGACACAATGTTATGAGTAGCGTACTCATACCACATTGCTTTTGACAATCAAAAAAATTTGAACAAAAATTAACTTGCTCCAAAATCGGTCGGGTTTAGACTCAAATGTGTGGAAATACATATATATTCACGTGAACAAAATAAGAACTCGAATAAAGATGATGAAATTTTTGCAAAAAAATCCATTTGACACATTGTTATGAGTAGCGTACTCATACCACATTGCTTTCGACAATTTAAAAAAATTGAACAAAAATTTAGTGGCTCCAAAATCGGTCGGGTTTAGACTCAAATGTGTGGAAATACATATATTTTTACGGATACAAAATAAGAACTGGAATATAGATGATGAAATTTTTGCAAAAAAATCCATATGGCCCATTGTTATGAGTAGCGTACTCATACGACATTGCTTTCGACAATCTTGAAAATTTGAACAAAAATTAACTTGCTCCAAAATCGGTAGGGTTTAGACTGAAATGTGTGGAAATACATACATATTCACGTGAACAAAATAAGAACTCGAATAAAGATGATGAAATTTTTGCAAAAAAATCCATATGACCCATTGTTATGAGTAGCGTACTCATACGACATTGCTTTCGACAATCTTGAAAATTTGAACAAAAATTAACTTGATCCAAAATCAGTCGGGTTTAGACTCAAATGAGTCGAAATACATATGTATTCACGTGTACAAAATAAGAACCCGAATAAAGATGTTGAAATTTTTGCAAAAAAGTCCATTTGACACATTGTTATGAGTAGCGTACTCATATCACCTTGCTTTCGACAATCTAAAAAATTTGAACAAAAATTTAGTTGCTCCGAAATCGGTCGGATTTAGACTCAAATGTGTGGAAATACATATATATTCACGTGTACAAAATAAGAACTCGGATAAAGATGATGAAATTTTTGTAAAAAAATCCATATGACCCATTGTTATGAGTAGCGTACTCATACGACATTGCTTTCGACAATCTTGAAAATTTGAACAAAAATTAACTTGATCCAAAATCAGTCGGGTTTAGACTCAAATGAGTCGAAATACATATGTATTCACGTGTACAAAATAAGAACCCGAATAAAGATGTTGAAATTTTTGCAAAAAAGTTCATTTGACACATTGTTATGAGTAGCGTACTCATATCACCTTGCTTTCGACAATCTAAAAAATTTGAACAAAAATTTAGTTGCTCCGAAATCGGTCGGATTTAGACTCAAATGTGTGGAAATACATATATATTCACGTGTACAAAATAAGAACTCGGTTAAAGATGATGGAATTTTTGCAAAAAAATCCATATGACCCATTGTTATGAGTAGCGTACTCATAAGACATTGCTTTTGAAAATCTTGAAAATTTGAACAAAAATTAACTTGCTCCAAAATCGGCCGGGTTTAGACTCAAATGTGTGGAAATACATATATATTCTCGTGAACAAAATAAGAACTCGAATAAAGATGATGCAATTTTTGCAAAAAAATCCATATGACGCATTGATATGATTAGCGTACTCATAACACATTGCTTTCGACAATCTTGAAAATTATAAGAAAAATTAAGTAGCTCCAAAATCGGTCGGGTTTAGACTCAAATGTGTGGAAATACATATATATTCACGGGTACAAAATAAGAACTCGAATAAAGATGTTGAAATTTTTGCAAATAAATCCATTTGACACATTGTTATGAATAGCGTACTCATACCACATTGCTTTCGACAATCTAAAAAATTTGAACAAAAATTTAGTTGCTCCGAAATCGGTCGGATTTAGACTCAAATGTGTGGAAATACATATATGTATATTCACGTGTACAAAATAAGAACTCGGATAAAGATGATGCAATTTTTACAAAAAAATCCATATGACCCATTGTTATGAGTAGCGTACTCGTACGACATTGCTTTCGACAATCTGGAAAATTTGAACAAAAATTAACTTGCTCCAAAATCGGTCGGGTTTAGACTCAAATGTGTGGAAAAACATATATATTCACGTATACAAAATAAGAACTCGAATAAAGATGATGAAATTTTTGCAAAAAAATCCAAATGACGCAATGTTATGAGTAGCGTACTCATAGCACATTGCTTTCGACAATCTTGAAAATTTGAACAAAAATTAAGTTGCTCCAAAATCAGTCGGGTTTAGACTCAAATGTGTGGAAATAGATATATATTCACGTGTACAAAATAAGAACTCGAATATAATATAATATAATTTTGGCGCGTACACTATATAGCTCAGTGTTTTGGCCGAGCTTCTCCTACCATTTGTGGTGTGCGTCTTTATATTATACCACAAAATGGAGGGACCTACAGTTTTTGTGCCGACTCCGAACGGCAGATGTATTTAATGAGAAGCTTTTTCATGGCCGAAATACCCGCGGAGGTTTGCCATTGCCTGCCGAGGGGTGACCGCTATTAGAAAAAACTTTTTCTATTATTAAGATTTTGCTTACCCGGACTGAGATTCGAACCTCGATCTCACCGGCATATCGAGTTATAGCACGCACCGCTACCAACTCGACCACAGCGGCCACTCATAGCACATTGCTTTCGACAATCTTGAAAATTTGAACAAAAATTAAGTTGCTCCAAAATCGGTCGGGTTTAGACTCAAATGTGTGGAAATAGATATATATTCACGTGTACAAAATAAGAACTCGAATAAAAATGATGAAATTTTTGCAAAAAAGTCCACATTGCTTTCGACAATTTAAAAAATTTGAACAAAAATTTAGTAGCTCCAAAATCGGTCGAGTTTAGACTCAAATGTGTGGAAATACATATATTTTTACGGATACAAAATAAGAACTGGAATAAAGATGATGAAATATTTGCAAAAAAATCCATATGACCCATTGTTATGAGTAGCGTACTCATACGACATTGCTTTCGACAATCTTGAAAATTTGAACAAAAATTAACTTGCTCCAAAATCGGTCGGGTATAGACTCAAATGTGTGGAAATACATACATACATATTCACGTGAACAAAATAAGAACTTGAATAAAGATGATGAAATTTTTGCAAAAAAATTAATATGACCCATTGTTATGAGTAGCGTACCCATACGACATTGCTTTCGACAATCTTGAAAATTTGAACAAAAATTAACTTGCTCCAAAATCGGTCGGGTTTAGAATCAAATGTGTGGAAATACATATACATATATTCACGTGTACAAAATAAGAACTCGAATAAAGATGTTGAAGTGTTTGCAAAAAAGTCCATTTGACACATTGTTATGAGTAGCGTACTCATATCAACTTGCTTTCGACAATCTAAAAAAGTTGAACAAAAATTTAGTTGCTCCCAAATCGGTCGGATTTAGACTCAAACTTGTGGAAATACATATATATTCACGTGAACAAAATAAGAACTCGGATAAAGATGATGGAATTTTTGCAAAAAAATCCATATGACCCATTGGTATGAGTAGCGTACTCGTACGACATTGCTTTCGACAATCTTGAAAATTTTAACAAAAATTAACTTGCTCCAAAATCGGTCTTGTTTAGACTCAAATGTGTGGAAATACATATATATTCACGTATACAAAATAAGAACTCGAATAAAGATGATGAAATTTTTGCAAAAAAATCCAAATGACGCAATGTTATGAGTAGCGTACTCATAGCACATTGCTTTCGACAATCTTGAAAATTTGAACAAAAATTAAGTTGCTCCAAAATCGGTCGGGTTTAGACTCAAATGTGTGGAAATAGATATATATTCACGTGTACAAAATAAGAACTCGAATAAAGATGTTGAAAATTATGCAAAAAAGTCCATTTGACACATTGTTATGAGTAGCGTACTCACCCCACATTGCTTTCGACAATCTTGAAAATTTGAACAAAAATTAACTTGCTCCAAAATCGGTCGGGTTTAGACTCAAATGTGTGGAAATACATATATTTTTACTCATTCAAAATATGAACTCGATTAAAGATGATAAAATTTTTGCAAAAAAAAATTCATATGATCCATTGTTATGAGTAGCGTACTCGTACGACATTGCTTTCGACAATCTGGAAAATTTGAACAAAAATTAACTTGCTCCAAAATCGGTTGGGTTTAGACTCAAATGTGTGGAAATACATATATATTCACGTGTACAAAATAAGAACTCGAATAAAGATGATGAAATTTTTGCAAAAAAGTCCATTTGACACATTTTTATGAGTAGCGTAATCATATCACATTGCTTTCGACAATCTAAAAAATTTTAACAAAAATTTAGTAGCTCCAAAATCGGTCGGATTTAGACTCAAATGTGTGGAAATACATATATATTCACGTGTACAAAATAAGAACTCGAATAAAGATGATGGAATTTTTGCAAAAAAGTCCATATGACACATTGTTATGAGTAGCGTACTCATACGACATTCCTTTTGAAAATCTTGAAAATTTGAACAAAAATTAACTTGCTCCAAAATCGGTCGGGTTTAGACTCAAATGTGTGGAAATACATATATATTCTCGTGAACAAAATAAGAACTCGAATAAAGATGATGCAATTTTTGCAAAAAAATCCATATGACGCATTGATATGATTAGCGTACTCATAACACATTGCTTTCGACAATCTTGAAAATTATAAGAAAAATTAAGTAGCTCCAAAATCGGTCGGGTTTAGACTCAAATGTGTGGAAATACATATATATTCACGTCTACAAAATAAGAACTCGAATAAAGATGTTGAAATTTTTGCAAACAAGTCCATTTGACACAATGTTATGAGTAGCGTACTCATACCACATTGCTTTTGACAATCTAAAAAATTTGAACAAAAATTAACTTGCTCCAAAATCGGTCGGGTTTAGACTCAAATGTGTGGAAATACATATATATTCACGTGAACAAAATAAGAACTCGAATAAAGATGATGAAATTTTTGCAAAAAAATCCATTTGACACATTGTTATGAGTAGCGTACTCATACCACATTGCTTTCGACAATTTAAAAAAATTGAACAAAAATTTAGTGGCTCCAAAATCGGTCGGGTTTAGACTCAAATGTGTGGAAATACATATATTTTTACGGATACAAAATAAGAACTGGAATATAGATGATGAAATTTTTGCAAAAAAATCCATATGGCCCATTGTTATGAGTAGCGTACTCATACGACATTGCTTTCGACAATCTTGAAAATTTGAACAAAAATTAACTTGCTCCAAAATCGGTAGGGTTTAGACTGAAATGTGTGGAAATACATACATATTCACGTGAACAAAATAAGAACTCGAATAAAGATGATGAAATTTTTGCAAAAAAATCCATATGACCCATTGTTATGAGTAGCGTACTCATACGACATTGCTTTCGACAATCTTGAAAATTTGAACAAAAATTAACTTGATCCAAAATCAGTCGGGTTTAGACTGAAATGAGTCGAAATACATATGTATTCACGTGTACAAAATAAGAACCCGAATAAAGATGTTGAAATTTTTGCAAAAAAGTCCATTTGACACATTGTTATGAGTAGCGTACTCATATCACCTTGCTTTCGACAATCTAAAAAATTTGAACAAAAATTTAGTTGCTCCGAAATCGGTCGGATTTAGACTCAAATGTGTGGAAATACATATATATTCACGTGTACAAAATAAGAACTCGGATAAAGATGATGAAATTTTTGTAAAAAAATCCATATGACCCATTGTTATGAGTAGCGTACTCATACGACATTGCTTTCGACAATCTTGAAAATTTGAACAAAAATTAACTTGATCCAAAATCAGTCGGGTTTAGACTCAAATGAGTCGAAATACATATGTATTCACGTGTACAAAATAAGAACCCGAATAAAGATGTTGAAATTTTTGCAAAAAAGTTCATTTGACACATTGTTATGAGTAGCGTACTCATATCACCTTGCTTTCGACAATCTAAAAAATTTGAACAAAAATTTAGTTGCTCCGAAATCGGTCGGATTTAGACTCAAATGTGTGGAAATACATATATATTCACGTGTACAAAATAAGAACTCGGTTAAAGATGATGGAATTTTTGCAAAAAAATCCATATGACCCATTGTTATGAGTAGCGTACTCATAAGACATTGCTTTTGAAAATCTTGAAAATTTGAACAAAAATTAACTTGCTCCAAAATCGGCCGGGTTTAGACTCAAATGTGTGGAAATACATATATATTCTCGTGAACAAAATAAGAACTCGAATAAAGATGATGCAATTTTTGCAAAAAAATCCATATGACGCATTGATATGATTAGCGTACTCATAACACATTGCTTTCGACAATCTTGAAAATTATAAGAAAAATTAAGTAGCTCCAAAATCGGTCGGGTTTAGACTCAAATGTGTGGAAATACATATATATTCACGGGTACAAAATAAGAACTCGAATAAAGATGTTGAAATTTTTGCAAATAAATCCATTTGACACATTGTTATGAATAGCGTACTCATACCACATTGCTTTCGACAATCTAAAAAATTTGAACAAAAATTTAGTTGCTCCGAAATCGGTCGGATTTAGACTCAAATGTGTGGAAATACATATATATTCACGTGTACAAAATAAGAACTCGGATAAAGATGATGCAATTTTTACAAAAAAATCCATATGACCCATTGTTATGAGTAGCGTACTCGTACGACATTGCTTTCGACAATCTGGAAAATTTGAACAAAAATTAACTTGCTCCAAAATCGGTCGGGTTTAGACTCAAATGTGTGGAAAAACATATATATTCACGTATACAAAATAAGAACTCGAATAAAGATGATGAAATTTTTGCAAAAAAATCCAAATGACGCAATGTTATGAGTAGCGTACTCATAGCACATTGCTTTCGACAATCTTGAAAATTTGAACAAAAATTAAGTTGCTCCAAAATCGGTCGGGTTTAGACTCAAATGTGTGGAAATAGATATATATTCACGTGTACAAAATAAGAACTCGAATATAATATAATATAATTTTGGCGCGTACACTATATAGCTCAGTGTTTTGGCCGAGCTTCTCCTACCATTTGTGGTGTGCGTCTTTATATTATACCACAAAATGGAGGGACCTACAGTTTTTGTGCCGACTCCGAACGGCAGATGTATTTAATGAGAAGCTTTTTCATGGCCGAAATACCCGCGGAGGTTTGCCATTGCCTGCCGAGGGGTGACCGCTATTAGAAAAAACTTTTTCTATTATTAGGATTTTGCTTACCCGGACTGAGATTCGAACCTCGATCTCACCGGCATATCGAGTTATAGCACGCACCGCTACCAACTCGACCACAGCGGCCACTCATAGCACATTGCTTTCGACAATCTTGAAAATTTGAACAAAAATTAAGTTGCTCCAAAATCGGTCGGGTTTAGACTCAAATGTGTGGAAATAGATATATATTCACGTGTACAAAATAAGAACTCGAATAAAAATGATGAAATTTTTGCAAAAAAGTCCACATTGCTTTCGACAATTTAAAAAATTTGAACAAAAATTTAGTAGCTCCAAAATCGGTCGAGTTTAGACTCAAATGTGTGGAAATACATATATTTTTACGGATACAAAATAAGAACTGGAATAAAGATGATGAAATATTTGCAAAAAAATCCATATGACCCATTGTTATGAGTAGCGTACTCATACGACATTGCTTTCGACAATCTTGAAAATTTGAACAAAAATTAACTTGCTCCAAAATCGGTCGGGTATAGACTCAAATGTGTGGAAATACATACATACATATTCACGTGAACAAAATAAGAACTTGAATAAAGATGATGAAATTTTTGCAAAAAAATTAATATGACCCATTGTTATGAGTAGCGTACCCATACGACATTGCTTTCGACAATCTTGAAAATTTGAACAAAAATTAACTTGCTCCAAAATCGGTCGGGTTTAGAATCAAATGTGTGGAAATACATATACATATATTCACGTGTACAAAATAAGAACTCGAATAAAGATGTTGAAGTGTTTGCAAAAAAGTCCATTTGACACATTGTTATGAGTAGCGTACTCATATCAACTTGCTTTCGACAATCTAAAAAAGTTGAACAAAAATTTAGTTGCTCCCAAATCGGTCGGATTTAGACTCAAACTTGTGGAAATACATATATATTCACGTGAACAAAATAAGAACTCGGATAAAGATGATGGAATTTTTGCAAAAAAATCCATATGACCCATTGGTATGAGTAGCGTACTCGTACGACATTGCTTTCGACAATCTTGAAAATTTTAACAAAAATTAACTTGCTCCAAAATCGGTCTTGTTTAGACTCAAATGTGTGGAAATACATATATATTCACGTGTACAAAATAAGAACTCGAATAAAGATGTTGAAATTTTTGCAAAAAAGTCCATTTGACACATTGTTATGAGTAGCGTACTCATATCACATTGCTTTCGACAATCTAAAAAATTTGAACAAAAATTTAGTTGCTCCAAAATCGGTCGGATATAGACTCAAATGTGTGGAAATACATATATGTTCACGTGAACAAAATAAGAACTCGGATAAAGATGATGAAATTTTTGCAAAAAATCCATATGACCCATTGTTATGAGTAGCGTACTCATACGACATTGCTTTCGACAATCTGGAAAATTTGAACAAAAATTAACTTGCTCCGAAATCGGTCGGGTTTAGACTCAAATGTGTGGAAATACAATATATACAATATATACGTATACAAAATAAGAACTCGAATAAAAATGAAGAAATTTTTGCAAAAAAATCCAAATGACGCAATGTTATGAGTAGCGTACTCATACCACATTGCTTTCGACAGTCTTGAAAATTTGAACAAAAATTAACTTGCTCCAAAATCGGTCGGGTTTAGACTCAAATGTGTGGAAATACATATATATTAACGTTTAAAAAAAAGAACTCGAATAAATATGATGAAATTTTTGCAAAAAAGTCCATTTGACACATTGTTATGAGTAGCGTAATCATATCACATTGCTTTCGACAATCTAAAAAATTTGAACAAAAATTTAGTAGCTCCAAAATCGGTCGGATTTAGAATCAAATGTGTGGAATATATATATTCACGTGTACAAAACAAGAACTCGAATAAAGATATTGAAATTTTTGCATAAAAGTCCATTTGACACATTGTTATGAGTAGCGTACTCATACGACATTGCTTTCGACAATCTTGAAAATTTGAACAAAAATTAACTTGCTCCAAAATCGGTCGGGTTTAGACTCAAATGTGTGGAAATACATACATATTCACGTGAACAAAATAAGAACTCGAATAAAGATGATGAAATTTTTGCAAAAAAATCCATATGACCCATTGTTATGAGTAGCGTACTCATACGACATTGCTTTCGACAATCTTGAAAATTTGAACAAAAATTAACTTGATCCAAAATCAGTCGGGTTTAGACTCAAATGTGTCGAAATACATATATATTCACGTGTACAAAATAAGAACCCGAATAAAGATTTTGAAATTTTTGCAAAAAAGTTCATTTGACACATTGTTATGAGTAGCGTACTCATATCACCTTGCTTTCGACAATCTAAAAAATTTGAACAAAAATTTAGTTGCTCCGAAATCGGTCGGATTTAGACTCAAATGTGTGGAAATACATATATATTCACGTGTACAAAATAAGAACTCGGATAAAGATGATGCAATTTTTACAAAAAAATCCATATGACCCATTGTTATGAGTAGCGTACTCGTACGACATTGCTTTCGACAATCTGGAAAATTTGAACAAAAATTAACTTGCTCCAAAATCGGTCGGGTTTAGACTCAAATGTGTGGAAAAACATATATATTCACGTATACAAAATAAGAACTCGAATAAAGATGATGAAATTTTTGCAAAAAAATCCAAATGACGCAATGTTATGAGTAGCGTACTCATAGCACATTGCTTTCGACAATCTTGAAAATTTGAACAAAAATTAAGTTGCTCCAAAATCGGTCGGGTTTAGACTCAAATGTGTGGAAATAGATATATATTCACGTGTACAAAATAAGAACTCGAATATAATATAATATAATTTTGGCGCGTACACTATATAGCTCAGTGTTTTGGCCGAGCTTCTCCTACCATTTGTGGTGTGCGTCTTTATATTATACCACAAAATGGAGGGACCTACAGTTTTTGTGCCGACTCCGAACGGCAGATGTATTTAATGAGAAGCTTTTTCATGGCCGAAATACCCGCGGAGGTTTGCCATTGCCTGCCGAGGGGTGACCGCTATTAGAAAAAACTTTTTCTATTATTAAGATTTTGCTTACCCGGACTGAGATTCGAACCTCGATCTCACCGGCATATCGAGTTATAGCACGCACCGCTACCAACTCGACCACAGCGGCCACTCATAGCACATTGCTTTCGACAATCTTGAAAATTTGAACAAAAATTAAGTTGCTCCAAAATCGGTCGGGTTTAGACTCAAATGTGTGGAAATAGATATATATTCACGTGTACAAAATAAGAACTCGAATAAAAATGATGAAATTTTTGCAAAAAAGTCCACATTGCTTTCGACAATTTAAAAAATTTGAACAAAAATTTAGTAGCTCCAAAATCGGTCGAGTTTAGACTCAAATGTGTGGAAATACATATATTTTTACGGATACAAAATAAGAACTTGAATAAAGATGATGAAATTTTTGCAAAAAAATTAATATGACCCATTGTTATGAGTAGCGTACCCATACGACATTGCTTTCGACAATCTTGAAAATTTGAACAAAAATTAACTTGCTCCAAAATCGGTCGGGTTTAGAATCAAATGTGTGGAAATACATATACATATATTCACGTGTACAAAATAAGAACTCGAATAAAGATGTTGAAGTGTTTGCAAAAAAGTCCATTTGACACATTGTTATGAGTAGCGTACTCATATCAACTTGCTTTCGACAATCTAAAAAAGTTGAACAAAAATTTAGTTGCTCCCAAATCGGTCGGATTTAGACTCAAACTTGTGGAAATACATATATATTCACGTGAACAAAATAAGAACTCGGATAAAGATGATGGAATTTTTGCAAAAAAATCCATATGACCCATTGGTATGAGTAGCGTACTCGTACGACATTGCTTTCGACAATCTTGAAAATTTTAACAAAAATTAACTTGCTCCAAAATCGGTCTTGTTTAGACTCAAATGTGTGGAAATACATATATATTCACGTGTACAAAATAAGAACTCGAATAAAGATGTTGAAATTTTTGCAAAAAAGTCCATTTGACACATTGTTATGAGTAGCGTACTCATATCACATTGCTTTCGACAATCTAAAAAATTTGAACAAAAATTTAGTTGCTCCAAAATCGGTCGGATATAGACTCAAATGTGTGGAAATACATATATGTTCACGTGAACAAAATAAGAACTCGGATAAAGATGATGAAATTTTTGCAAAAAATCCATATGACCCATTGTTATGAGTAGCGTACTCATACGACATTGCTTTCGACAATCTGGAAAATTTGAACAAAAATTAACTTGCTCCGAAATCGGTCGGGTTTAGACTCAAATGTGTGGAAATACAATATATACAAATATATAAAATCCAAATGACGCAATGTTATGAGTAGCGTACTCATACCACATTGCCTTCGACAGTCTTGAAAATTTGAACAAAAATTAACTTGCTCCAAAATCGGTCGGGTTTAGACTCAAATGTGTGGAAATACATATATATTAACGTTTAAAAAAAAGAACTCGAATAAATATGATGAAATTTTTGCAAAAAAGTCCATTTGACACATTGTTATGAGTAGCGTAATCATATCACATTGCTTTCGACAATCTAAAAAATTTGAACAAAAATTTAGTAGCTCCAAAATCGGTCGGATTTAGAATCAAATGTGTGGAATATATATATTCACGTGTACAAAACAAGAACTCGAATAAAGATATTGAAATTTTTGCATAAAAGTCCATTTGACACATTGTTATGAGTAGCGTACTCATACCACATTGCTTTCGACAATTTAAAAAATTTTAACAAAAATTTAGTAGCTCCAAAATCGGTCGGGTTTAGACTCAAATGTGTGGAAATACATATACTTTTACGGATACAAAATAAGAACTGGAATAAAGATGATGAAATTTTTGCAAAAAAATCCATATGACCCATTGTTATGAGTAGCGTACTCATACGACATTGCTTTCGACAATCTTGAAAACTGGAACAAAAATTAACTTGCTCCACAATCGGTCGGGTTTAGACTCAAATGTGTGGAAATACTTATATGTATATTCACGTGTATAAAATAAGGACTCAAATAAAGATATTGAAATTTTTGCAAAAAAGTCCATTTGACACATTGTTATGAGTAGCGTACTCATATCACATTGCTTTCGACAATCTAAAAAAGTTGAACAAAAATTTAGTTGCTCCAAAATCGGTCGGGTTTAGACTCAAATGTGTGGAAATACATATATATTAACGTGTACAAAATAAGAACTCGAATAAAGATGATGAAATTTTTGCAAAAAAGTCCATTTGACACACTGTTATGAGTAGCGTAATCATATCACATTGCTTTCGACAATCTAAAAAATTTGAACAAAAACTTAGTTGCTCCAAAATCGGTCGGATTGAGACTCAAATCTGTGGAAATACATATATGTATATTCACGTGTACAAAAAGAGAACTCGAATAAATATGATGGAATTTTTGCAAAAAAATCCATATGACCCATTATTATGAGTAGCGTACTCGAACGACATTGCTTTCGACAATCTTGAAAATTTTAACAAAAATTAACTTGCTCCAAAATCGGTCGGGTTTAGACTCAAATGTGTGGAAATACATATATATTCACGTGTACAAAATAAGAACTCGAATAAAGATGTTGAAATTTTTGCAAAAAAGTCCATTTGACACCTTGGTATGAGTAGCGTACTCATATCACATTGCTTTCGACAATCTAAAAAATTTGAACAAAAATTTAGTTGCTCCAAAATCGGTCGGATATAGACTCAAATGTGTGGAAATACATATATGTTCACGTGAACAAAATAAGAACTCGGATAAAGATGATGAAATTTTTGCAAAAAATCCATATGACCCATTGTTATGAGTAGCGTACTCATACGACATTGCTTTCGACAATCTGGAAAATTTGAACAAAAATTAACTTGCTCCGAAATCGGTCGAGTTTAGACTCAAATGTGTGGAAATACAATATATACAATATATACGTATACAAAATAAGAACTCGAATAAAAATGAAGAAATTTTTGCAAAAAAATCCAAATGACGCAATGTTATGAGTAGCGTACTCATACCACATTGCTTTCGACAATCTTGAAAATTTGAACAAAAATTAACTTGCTCCAAAATCGGTCGGGTTTAGACTCAAATGTGTGGAAATACATATATATTCACGTTTAAAAAAAAAGAACTCGAATAAAGATGATGAAATTTTTGCAAAAAAGTCCATTTGACACATTGTTATGAGTAGCGTAATCATATCACATTGCTTTCGACAATCTAAAAAATTTGAACAAAAATTTAGTAGCTCCAAAATCGGTCGGATTTAGAATCAAATGTGTGGAATATATATATTCACGTGTACAAAACAAGAACTCGAATAAAGATGATGGAATTTTTGCAAAAAAGTCCATATGACACATTGTTATGAGTAGCGTACTCATACGACATTGCTTTTGACAATCTTGAAAATTTGAACAAAAATTAACTTGCTCCAAAATCGGTCGGGTTTAGATTCAAATGTGTGGAAATACATATATATTCACGTGAACAAAATAAGAACTCGAATAAAGATGATGCAATTTTTGCAAAAAAATCCATAGGACGCATTGATATGAGTAGCGTACTCATAACACATTGCTTTCGACAATCTTGAAAATTATAATAAAAATTAAGTAGCTCTAAAATCCACATTGTTATGAGTAGCGTACTCATACGACATTGCTTTTGACAATCTTGAAAATTTGAACAAAAAATAACTTGCTCCAAAATCGGTGGGGTTTAGACTCAAATGTGTGGAAATACATATATATTCACGTGTACAAAATAAGAACTCGAATAAAGATATTGAAATTTTTGCATAAAAGTCCATTTGACACATTGTTATGAGTAGCGTACTCATACCACATTGCTTTCGACAATATAAAAAATTTGAACAAAAATTTAGTAGCTCCAAAATCGGTCGGGTTTAGACTCAAATGTGTGGAAATACATATACTTTTACGGATACAAAATAAGAACTGGAATAAAGATGATGAAATTTTTGCAAAAAAATCCATATGACCCATTGTTATGAGTAGCGTGTGGAAATACTTATATGTATATTCACGTGTATAAAATAAGGACTCAAATAAAGATATTGAAATTTTTGCAAAAAAGTCCATTTGACACATTGTTATGAGTAGCGTACTCATATCACATTGCTTTCGACAATCTAAAAAAGTTGAACAAATATTTAGTTGCTCCAAAATCGGTCGGATTTAGGCTTAAATGTGTGGAAATACATATATATTCACGTGAACAAAATAAGAACTCGGATAAAGATGATGAAATTTTTGCAAAAAAATCCATATGACCCATTGTTATGAGTAGCGTACTCGTACGACATTGCCTTCGACAATCTGGAAAATTTGAACAAAAATTAACTTGCTCCAAAATCGGTCGGATTTAGACTCAAATCTGTGGAAATACATATATATTCACGTGTACAAAATAAGAACTCGAATAAATATGATGGAATTTTTGAAAAAAAGTCCATAGGACACATTGTTATGAGTAGCGTACTCATACGACATTGCTTTTGACAATCTTGAAAATTTGAACAAAAATTAACTTGCTCCAAAATAGGTCGGGTTTAGACTCAAATGTGTGGAAATACATATATATTCACGTGAACAAAATAAGAACTCGGATAAAGATGATGGAATTTTTGCAAAAAAATCCATATGACCCATTGGTATGATTAGCGTACCCGTACGACATTGCTTTCGACAATCTTGAAAATTTGAACAAAAATTAACTTGCTCCAAAATCGGTCGGGTTTAGACTCAAATGTGTGGAAATACATATATATTCACGTGTACAAAATAAGAACTCGAATAAAGATGTTGAAATTTTTGCAAAAAAGTCCATTTGACACATTGTTATGAGTAGCGTACTCATATCACATTGCTTTCGACAATCTAAAAAATTTGAACAAAAATTTAGTTGCTCCAAAATCGGTCGGATATAGACTCAAATGTGTGGAAATACATATATGTTCACGTGAACAAAATAAGAACTCGGATAAAGATGATGAAATTTTTGCAAAAAATCCATATGACCCATTGTTATGAGTAGCGTACTCATACGACATTGCTTTCGACAATCTGGAAAATTTGAACAAAAATTAACTTGCTCCGAAATCGGTCGGGTTTAGACTCAAATGTGTGGAAATACAATATATACAATATATACGTATACAAAATAAGAACTCGAATAAAAATGAAGAAATTTTTGCAAAAAAATCCAAATGACGCAATGTTATGAGTAGCGTACTCATACCACATTGCTTTCGACAATCTTGAAAATTTGAACAAAAATTAACTTGCTCCAAAATCGGTCGGGTTTAGACTCAAATGTGTGGAAATACATATATATTCACGTTTAAAAAAAAAGAACTCGAATAAAGATGATGAAATTTTTGCAAAAAAGTCCATTTGACACATTGTTATGAGTAGCGTAATCATATCACATTGCTTTCGACAATCTAAAAAATTTGAACAAAAATTTAGTAGCTCCAAAATCGGTCGGATTTAGAATCAAATGTGTGGAATATATATATTCTCGTGTACAAAACAAGAACTCGAATAAAGATGATGGAATTTTTGCAAAAAAGTCCATATGACACATTGTTATGAGTAGCGTACTCATACGACATTGCTTTTGACAATCTTGAAAATTTGAACAAAAATTAACTTGCTCCAAAATCGTGAGCTCGTAAGAGTGGTAGTTTTCTTCCGATGGTTTTGTCTTTCGGCTCATGTATATAACCGGATGAAACTGTTGGTCCTCTGGCTCCTGCTGTAAAAGTACAGCTCCATAGCCGTATTTAGACGCATCTGTATGTATTTCTGTAACGCCCTTCGGATCATACAGCTTCAACACCGGAGACTGTACAAGAGCCTCCTTAAGTTGCTTAAAAGCGATAGTTTGCTCGTCTCCCCACTTAAAGTTTACATTTTTCCTCAGTAAATCAGTCAATGGTTTTGACATCAAAGCGTAGTTTTTAATGAATCTACGAAAGTAGGATGTTAACCTCACAAACCTCTGAACTCCCTTTTGATCTTTTGGTGTCTTGAATGTTTCTACTGCTCGCGTTTTTTCTAGTGACGGTCTCACTGTATTATTTTCGATAATATAACCGAGAAAATCGACCTTCCGTTTCAGAAAACTACATTTCTTCCACTTGATACGAAGCCCTGCCTTTTCTGCTACTTTCAGAACCTTTTCTAATTTCGAAATACCTTCTGTCTCGTCTGCCGATGGAATGATCAAATCATCCATGTAAATAACGATAGTTCCGTCATTGATCAATTCCCTAAATATCGCGTTTATGTACCTGCAAAAAACAGCTGGTGAATTCGATATTCCGAACGGTACGTATAGAAATTCGTACTGTCCCCTATTTGTCACAAATGCCGTGTATTTCCGTGAACTTTCTTCCACATGGAAAAATCCATTTTCCAAATCCAATGTTGTAAACACCTTAGACCCTTGTAATCTCTCGATTACCTCGTCCATTAGTGCCATTGGAAAATTATCGCGTACAACCTTCTCATTTAGTTTCCGGTAATCACAACAAAGTCGTTTAGTTCCGTCCTTCTTACCTACCAACACTACTGGAGAAGCATAATTTGAATTACTTGGAGTAATTATACCCTCTTGTAACCCCGTTTTTATCTGCATTTCGATAAACTTGCCGTCCTCATACGACGTCCTTCTAGGATGCTGAAATACTGACACATCATCTGTTAGAACAATTTTCATCTGTACAGGAGACTCTATACACTTCAGTGGTGCGTACTGTCTGACTAATTTTGTAATATACGCAGAATTGCTTTTATTAAGGTGCTCTATGTCCAACTTTGAACCTTCTACTTCGTTAATGTGTAAGCACAATCCTAGAAATTCTGCTCTCAACTCCATTATATTACACTCTGAATTTTTGCTTTCCTTTCTTACATCCTGTTTGTACTGAAGTACGTCGCCATCTTGCCGAATTATTAAATGACTTCACCTAAAATAGATCTACCCAAAATAGCTGGATAGTCCATGTCTCTGTTTTTAATGATATGAAACATTATCCTTATCTCAACATCGTCTACTAACGCTTTCGTTGTAAAGCTTCCTAAAGTACATATCTCTCTATGACCTATGCCTTCCAACCTACGCCTATCTTTGTTTATTTCTACGCGAAGGTCCAACTGGTTTACTGTCGCTTGCCTTATCAAGCATAAACCACTTCCCGTGTCTAGTAACGCTGGGAAAAACGTGTTACTAACCTTGACTTTTTTGAATTTCATATCTCTATCTGCCCTTGAGGGCTTCCAGTTTATCTCCTTCACTGTATTCAAATTAGTCTTCTCTGCCTTCACCTTAATGCCCTTTTCTGGACATTGATAAGACTTATGCCCTGTCTTGTTACATTTGAAACATTGCACCTGAGCTGTGCAACCCTTGGCTACGTGGGACGCATCTCCACATTTAAAGCACTTCTTTTCACTTACTTGTGACTGGCCCTTTCCAGTATTTTCACTTTTAGGTTTAAAATCTACCGCAGTATTTCTTGATTGTGTTGTTATATTCTCATAAATTTTTATCTTTTCTTTTAACTCTTTGACACTTTGCGCTTAATACAAAACGGTTTTGTTGAACTTCGTATCCGGTATCCCTGCAACAAAGTAATCTAACAAACTTGCCTCATCTAAACTGATTTTCTTTCCAATTTCCATTAAAGAATACAAAAATTCTATATGGGTCTCATTATATCTCTTTTGTCGGTTCCTAAGTATTCTATGCACCTCTGCTGAACATAAGGTAACGCCGAATTCAGTAACGAGAGCCAATGTCAACTTATTCCAATCCTTCAGACCTACCTGACTTCTTACGAACGACTTTGCTGCTCCTCTCAACAGCTGCTTAGCGTAAATAAACTTGTGAACGTCAGTCCACCATACGGTTTCTGCATTCTCCTCGAATTGCTCCACCCACTGGTTTACATCAAAATTGTCTGTTCCGTTAAATAGTGCCAGACTGTCTTGAATATCTTTGAAAGTGAAATGGGGACCTGCAACTAGCCTAGGGCTGACAGCAACCACTTCCCCCCTCGATGTCACCGACTCAAAATCATTTTCTTCCTCCTCTTCTTCTTCATCATTTAGCAACCCGTAATATCTAAGAAGTCTCTCCCTCAGATCCTTCTTTCGTCCGTCCAATGGTAACCCTAACTCCCTAAGTTTCGTCTTCAATATAACGACTGTCAAATTCAAAATTCCCTGAGCGTCCATTTTAAAAATATTTTAATCAAGTCTTTAATTTCTAATATATGTATGTATATAAACACGTATGTATGTATATATCAAATAAAATCAATAGAAAGTTCTTAGATTACTTTATAACTAGAAAATTAGTATCAAATATTATTTCATTCTTTTTATACATATAAATATGTATGTATGTATGTACAAACTTGATACAATTCAGATTTAAGTTTTGCTTTTTCAATTAATTTTATTTATTACAAATATTCAGGCAACTACGTTTCAAAATTTTGTAGACTTTTACGCAGTTTTCAGATTTTATTGGAAACATTAAACTGAAAGTTAATCATTTTTAATTGTATAAATGCTCAGAATATAAAATTTTTGTTTCTAATTATTATTATTTTAATTAACTTATTTATTTATATTTGATTTACTTTACTCTTTACTTTAAACTTTTCAAAATATTACTCGATTATCAAGCAAAATTATTACAAACTTTCATTTCAACTTAAACTTATCTTTTTCCTGCTGGGTACTTCGCCTTCATTAATTTCTCTGCTATCAATTAATTCTGCTGCTTCTTTCCTTTCTGCTGCACTGCTTTTCTATTGCTGATTTTACTACACTGTCACTGCTACATATATATTTTGTAAGTTCTTATTTTGTTGCTTTTTTCTCTTGAAAGTTCTTATTTGGTTGCATTTTTCTCTTTTACTCTTACAATGTTACTTCGCACCACATATTTCTGCTGCTTATATACAGCTTCCAAAGTCAATATGAATTCTTTTGAAGTCGATATGAACATAACTTTGTACATATGTATATGTATGCTTATTACAAACGAAAAAAAATATCACTTGCTTTTATATATTCTCGCGCATTCAATGTTCTGCGCACGCAACAACACAAAACGACGCCACGGTTATGCTCGCTATTGGCAATGTGCAAAAACAACCCTTATGCCAGCACACTTGTCTGCTTGTACATATGTACATATGTAATGCCGCTTCCAAAGCCTATTAAGTTCGCTGCGCAACAACACAAATTCTACACCTGCGCACTTGTACCGACGCCAATCAGCCAGCCTACTTAGCTTTCTATTCAACTGATGGCTTTGATTTTTTCGTACAGTTTTTACAAAAAGAACTGCGTCCGTCCGCTTGCTATGCGACAAAGGTACACCTTACACATTTTTTTGAATATCTATACATATGTATGCACTTTTTACAATATTACACTAACATATGTATGTACACAGATCCGCATGACCCTTATAAAATACTTTTTATTTCTTCATTTGCTTATGCACATACATATGTACATATGTATTTATATAGTTTTAATATTTTTATACATTTCAACGCGCACTCAAATAGTTTTCAATCGGTTGAGCCCCCACTTTGTAGGTTTTATAATGAAACACCGATAAATTTAATGATTTATATAAAAATGTTTAATGTAGTATATTTGTAAGTAGTTTTAAGTATTTAACATAGTTCACTTAGGTTAGACAATAAGTTATAGTTTTAGTTATTTAGCATGCATTACACATACACATAGTTCACTTAGTCTTTAGCAGTTAGTATAAACAAATAGATACATACTTATGTATGTAGGTATTTCACTTATTAATTAATATGGAATTAGAGTTTAAATTAATCACTTTACCCTCGCTTTACTTGAGAGTCTGGAGTTACCACCGGTCAGTTGAAGTCGTTAGCGCGAACTGCCTTTTGGCCTTTTGCCTCTGTCGCGTTCACCTCGTGACGCGTGCCAATATGTTTGATTTGTTTGTATGTTTGTATGTCGTTTGTCTTCTTGTGTCTTTTCTTGTGTATGACTGAATCTGATGCTTATGAGTGGTTTTCTAATTATGTGTGTCTGTTCATATGTTTGACTGAGATGGGTGTTTGTACGTTCTACTGACCTGTATGTTTGTAGTGCGTATGCAGTTATAGGGTGCTTGCTACAATTCCTACATTCATGTGCATATACAAAATAAGAACTCGATTAAAAATGATGAAATTTTTGCAAATAAAATCTAAATGACCCATTGTTATGAGTAGCGTACTCATACCACATTGCTTTCGCCAATCTTGAAAATTATTTAGAAAATTAAGTTGATATCAAATCGGTCGCGTTTAAACTCAAATGTGTGGAAATACATATATATTCAAGTGCATATACAAAATAAGAACTCGATTAAAAATAATGAAATTTTTGCAAATAAAATCCAAATGACCTATTGTTATGAGTAGCGTACTCATACCACATTGCTTTCGACAACCTTGAAAATTATAAGAAAAATTAAGTTGCTCCAAAAGCGGTTGGGGTTAGACTCAAATGTGTGGAAATACATATATATTCATGTATACAACATAAGATCTCGATTAAAAATGATGAAATTTTTGCAAATAAAATCCATATGACCCATTGTTATGAGTAGCGTACTCATACCACATTGCTTTCGCCAATCTTGAAAATTATTAGGAAAATTAAGTTGCTCCAAAATCGCTCGCGTTTAAACTCAAATGTGTGGAAATACATACATATATATCCACGTGTACAAAATAAGAACTCGATTAAAGATGATGAAATTTTTGCAAATAAAATCCAAATGACCCATTGTTATGAGTAGCGTACTCATACCACATTGCTTTCGACAATCTTGGAAATTTTAAGAAAAATTAAGTTGCTCCAAAATCGATCGCGTTTATACTCAAATGTGTGGAAATACATATATATTCATGTACATATACAAAATAAGAACTCGATTAAAAATAAGGTAATTTTGTTTAAACTCAAATGTGTGGAAATACATATATGTATATTCATGTTTATATACAAAATAAGAACTCGATTAAAATATATAAAAGTACTGGTCGTCATGTGGATTATCTTAATTATCTTAATTATTCAGTCTTGCGACATAAATATCAAGAATTAAATAAAAACTTTTATGAAAAATACTTGATTAAAATGAAAACGAACATTATCCACGACCCGAAAGCTTTCTATGGTTTCGTTAATTCTAAGCGCAGAGTAAATGCATTCCCTTCCGCAATGAAATCTCAAAATACTGTGTCATGTGATAACGAGATTATTGCCAATCTATTTGCCCAGTTCTTTAAATCTAACTACACCACTCAATTTAAATATAACTCTATTTCCTATCCATACAAGCTGAGCTCCAATAACTCTATTAATATTCCAGTCATATCATCAGATGATGTCTTTCATTATTTCATATCTTTAAAAGAATCATTCAAGTACGGCCCTGATATGATCCCGACATGTTTCCTAAAAAAGTGTGCAAAGCACCTGTACCTGCCATTATCGAACTTGTTTAATTTGTCCCTCCAGCAAGGAGTTTTTCCGTCAATATGGAAACAGTCTTACATAATCCCCCTTCATAAATTTGGAAACAGGTCTTCTATTGAAAACTATCGTGGTATAGCTAAACTCTCTTCTATCCCGAAGTTGTTTGAAGCTATTGTTACCAATCAAATGACTTATGCGATTTCCTCAATAATAGCAAATTGCCAACATGGCTTCTGTAAGGGCAAATCAACCATTACAAATTTACTTGAATTTACCACCCATGTTTCAAATGGGTTTAGGGAATGCATTGATACTGATGTTATATATACCGATTTCAGTAAAGCATTTGACAAAGTATGTCACTCTTTACTCATCCGTAAAGTAGATCTGCTTGGTTTTCAACCTGGTATCCTCTGTTGGATGTCTTCTTATCTCTCCGGTAGGACGCAAAAGGTAGTTTTTAAAAATTTTCATTCTGGGATCATCGATGTTTCCTCGGGAGTTCCTCAGAACAGCCACCTCGGACCGATTCTGTTCCTGCTATTCATAAACGACATTTCTATAGTAGTAAAGTATTCTAAAATATTGACGTACGCGGATGATGTTAAACTTTTTAAGACTTATGCCTCGGCTGAAGAAAGATCCTTGCTACAGCAAGATTTGGACAGCATAGTCAATTGGTGCAGCATTAATTATATGCCGCTTAACCTTAACAAATGTAAATTCATGTGCTTTTCTCGACGAACCATTCAGCCGGCCTCCTACAAAATAAATAACTACCTCCTAGATCATGTCAACAGTTTTGTTGACCTGGGTGTTGGTATAGATTGTAAACTCAATTTTAATTTTCATATTAGTTCCACCGTTAATAAAGCAAGGGGTGTGCTGGCTTTTCTAAAGCGTTGGTCAAAGGAATTCCGCGACCCGTATATAACTAAAACACTTTTTACTTCATTGGTAAGACCAATACTGGAGTATGGTTCCATAGTTTGGAATCCTTGTTATCAGGTCCACTCAGACCAACTAGAGTCAATACAAAAACAATTCTTACTTTTTGCTTTGAGAAATCTTCGATGGGATTCGCCATACAATCTTCCCCCTTACACTAGTCGTTTAAAACTTATTAATCTTCCTACTCTTTCGAGTCGCAGAGAAATGTTAGGTATAATATTTCTGGTAAAATTAGTCAATGGATGGATCTCAAGTCCATTTCTTCTAGAGCAAATTAATTTTAATGTACCCTCCCGTGCAACGAGAAACTTTAAACCACTTTTCTTGAAACTATGCAGAACTAACTTTGAGTTGAATGAACCGTTTCGTGTTTTATTCCGAGACTTTAACAATCATTCCAGCACCTTTCATGTATCGGACTCACTTTTTAAATTTAAAAGAACTGTTCTATCCTCTCTTAATAACAGCTAACGATCCAATTTTCTTACTTTGCATTTCTCTAACTTTGTATTCGGCTGATGAATTCTTATTCTGTAGCTGAGCAGCTTTGGATCTCGACGCTTAACAAACTTTCTTCTGTCACGACTCGGCACCTAAGATTTGTATATTTAAAAAACATCCGTACGTTATGCGGATTGAGCCCCTCGTGTCGGTTGGGCGGGAAAGTGGGTTTCCGTTGGGTTATAATAATATAATAATATAATAATAATAAAAATGATGAAATGTTTGCAAATAAAATCCAAATGACCCATTGTTATGAGTAGCGTACTCATACCACATTGCTTTCGCCAATCTTGAAAATTATTAGGAAAATTGAGTTGCTCCAAAATCGTTCGCGTTTAAACTCAAATGTGTGAAAATACATATATATTCATGTATACAAAATAAGAACTCGATTAAAAATGATGAAATTTTTGCAAATAAAATCCATATGACCAGTTTTTATGATTAACGTACTCATGCCGCATTGCTTTCGACAATCTTGAATATTATAAGAAAAATTAAGTTGCTCCAAAAGCGGTCGGGGTTAGACTCAAATGTATGGAAATACATATATATTCACGTGAACAAAATAAGAACTCGAATAAAGATGATGCAGTTTTTGCAAAAAAATCCATATAACCCATTGTTATGAGTAGCGTACTCGTACGACATTGCTTTCGACAATCTTGAAAATTTGAACAAAAATTAACTTGCTCCAAAATCGGTCGGATTTAGACTCAAATGTGTGGAAATACATATATATTCACGTGAACAAAATAAGAGCTCGAATAAAGATGATGCAATTTTTGCAAAAAAATCCATATGACGCATTGTTATGAGTAGCATACTCATACTAAATTGCTTTCGACAAACTTGAAAATTATAAGAAAAATTAAGTTGTACCAAAATCTGTCGGGTTTAGACTCAAATGTGTGGAAATACATATATATCCACGTGTACAAAATAAGAACTCGATTAAAGATGATGAAATTTTTGCAAGTAAAATTCATTCGACCCATTGTTATGAGTTTCGTACTCATACCACATTGCTTTCGCCAATCTTGGAAGTTATTAGGAAAATTAAGTTGCTCCAAAATCGGTCGCGTTTAAACTCAAATGTGTGGAAATACATATATATTGATGTATACAAAATAAGAACTCGTTTAAAAATGATGAAATTTTTGCAAATAAAATCCATATGACCAATTTTTATGATTAACGTTCTCATGCCACATTGCTTTCGACAATCTTGAAAATTTTAAGAAAAATTTAGTTACTCCAAAATCGACCGGGTTTATACTTAAATGTGTGCAAATACATATATATTGATGTATACAAAATAAGAACTCGATTAAAAATGATGAAATTTTTGCAAATAAAATCCATGTGACCAAGTTTTATGATTAACGTACTCATGCCACATTATTATTATTATTATTATTATTAAAAGCTAATATTACAATATAAAATTATAATTTAGCTGAGAAGCCATAGCATCACAGGCCTTAGGCTAGTTAATAAAATAGTAAACTTAAAAATTATGTATTTACATATTTACATTGTGGCTTAAAAATAATATTTGCGATAACATGAAACTGTGAAAGGTATACGAATTTTTACTTTTAAATTAAAACAATTAGGGAAGGAAATATATATCGTAATTTACAATAGTGAAAACAGTGACTTAAATTAGATAATAGAATTTGCTTAATTTAAGAAATTCGGTAATAGTTTTGATATTTTCATTACTAGGTTCAGATAACAAATTCAAAGGATTTTTGTTCTTGAAAATTCTGTTTCTTATATAACTAAATTCATGACAATTTAAAAGAATGTGTTCAACTGAGGCTACTTCTGAACCATTACAAAAGTCGCATATATCCAAGTAAGCTCTATCCAAAAGATGTTGATGAGTCAGTCGAGTGTGTCCAAGTCTCAGTCGCAAAAATTTAACATGATCTTGCCTTTTTGAGTCTGATTGAGCTGAATAAAATTGAATTTTGGTGTTATTAATTTGGTTGGAATTTATTCTTTGGTACCAGGGAGAGGTTCTGTTAAAAATTCTAACGTAATTATTGGTAAAATTATTTTTTTATAAATTTAATAACATCTGCAGGGTTGTAATTCGCACTTGTTATAAGTGGCAATGTATGTGCTTCCTTAGCTGTGTGATCTGCATACTCATTGCCTGTTATTTTGACATGGCCAGGAACCCAAAGTAAAGTAATCTTTGGAAAGTGATTTATTAATAAATTTCTAATTTGTTTAGAGTAAATATTTTGATTGTTAATGTTTTTAATTGATTCAACTGCTGCTAAAGAATCTGAGCAAATGATGAATTTTTCATTTCTGCCTTTAATTAGGAATAATGCTTCTAAAATTGCTTTTAATTCTGCTGTATAAACAGAGCTATAAGTAGGAAGCCTGGCAAGTTTTAAAGTAGTATTTTCTGTCGTTACACTAAGTGTTGTAATGGGCGTTTCTAAGTTTTTAATTTGTTTACTTATTCCCCAAATATTTCTTTTATCATTAAATTTCAAGTCAATTTTTTTAGGTCAATTCAATAAAATGTACATATCAGTTCAATAAAATCTATTACAGAAATTATTGACTGTTATATACATATATTTACGTCATTGTCATATGGCGGATATAACACTTAAACGACTTGCACAGTGATCTGTCAAATCTTTGTACAGCATCCTCTGTACCATTTTCCTTCTTTTCCGACAGACCAGCGAGCAGAGCAAGTGTTAAATTGAATTGTGCGGTGAAAAATAAAATACAAGTGTCCTTGTCAAAGTTTAGTTATGAACGTTCAAATAAATTTATACATATAAATTAGCGAACTAAAATTAAGGAGTCCTTGGCTACCTTAGCGGATTAACGTGCCGCAGTACAAGTTTACACTTGGTAAGATTACCTTTTTTTAATTTTTCTTTTTTTTGTCGTAAAATGCAAAAGGTTTCAAGGGTTTCTAAAAACTAATTATCATCCACAGACATTCAATTTCTCTGGCATTTCGCAATTTATAGCGATATATACATACCTCGAAAGACACACGTGCCCCCGTATCATTGGGAAAACGCGGGATTTATGGCTTACCTTGATTGTCGGAACAAAGTCTAACCACCACCTGCACATACATATATACATATGTACACCGTTCAGTTACTTTGCGTTAAAATCCCTTCTCAACATGGAAACTAGAGCTCGGATGCTAACACAGTATAAATCATTAAAGAGCCTTAAATTTCCTTACAATTCTTGCAAGATGTTTGAACCCAAAGGATTATTTAAAGAAACGAAATTCTAAGATTGGCGATTCGATAATCACATTCTTACAAGCTTTTCTTCATAACATTTAACCTTTTTTTTATATATAAATACTTACCTCTTAATAGTGTTAATTCATAACCTAAATCACCAAAAAAAAATGATTTTATAAATTACTAAAAATGAGTTAATAATCTAGTTAGTGAACATAAAAAGTTAGTGTAAGAAATTAGTTTTTATACTTAGGCATCACTTTGTATTAGGTGTAAGACATACCTACATTAAACATACATGTATTAAGAAACAAGAAAGAGTTGCATACGTACAGAGATACATACATGCATTACATACGTACATTAGGTACGCATGGCAAAATCAGCTGATCCATGCACATGGTCATGAACTGATCTCCTTAACATTGTTCCTTTGCTGTTTCATTTTCTTTACTCTCTCAAATGCATAAACTCTAAATTGCAGAATTTAAATGTTAAAAACATATTAATTAGGTTTGAGAGAGCGGTATGATCTATTAAAATTGTTTTAGTATATCATTGTTACTTTTGCTTTTCCTAATTTTCTCTGTAAGCACATACCTATGTACATACATATATAAGTTTTCTGGCAGGCGGGATAAAACCGTATACAAACGAAAATTTATGATCACCATGATAGACTAATAATTCTCAGCTTGGTACCAATATTTTTTTATGACTATGTAAGTTTAAGGAGGAAACGTAGAAAATTGGTTTAAGAAATGCAAGGCTCATTAATGTTTATTTCAAAAATTATTGTAAATTAATAACAACAATTTTGCTCATAAATATAGCAACAACGACGAGCATGGAAGGCCTTCTACGCTTCATCGATGTCAAATGTAAGTGATTCATTTTGTTTCTACATACATATTTTATTAAACTTTTATAAAATTTTGCCATTTGTTATGTATACATATGTGAATATATATATATGTTTGTATACTGCATGCGAATATGAGCATATTGAGTTACAGTAATTTGTCGATCTTTTGAGAGATCACGCATACAGACATGTATGTGCATACATACATATGATCTAGTTTTTTCATTTTCTCTCATTATCTTACATACATACATATGTATACATATTTTTGTTTGTACTTATGCATATGTAAAATAATTAAATGCAGGTCAATGACTACATAAAGTAATGTACAATATTGAGGTGAATCATGGCTCAGCTGAGACTACCCCTTAAAATTAATGTTAGTAGCGATTAAAATGAGTTTTTGCAAAACTTAAATAACTCCTAATTCTGGAAATTGTAAAAACGTAATTATGAATTAAATTTGTTTCTTTTTGAGAATTAGAAGAATAATTTCGAAATTAGCTGGGTTGTTCTTATAAAACATTTCCGGGAGGAATACATGCAAATGTTCCGAATATCCTAATTTTTATTGATGGTATGTTGAACAGGAATAAATGATTATGCTTATTGTTAAGGGAAATAGTATATAAGAATACATTATGCGTTATTTCAATAAGTTTTGTGGAAAAAATGAATATTACTTGAGATTAAAAGCAAATTCGAATAGCACTTTGAAATCTTAAAAATGTCTTTATAATCTTGTTCCAATTGTTTTCCGGGTAATGAAGTGAAGTGGTAAGCGTGCTTAAGGGGCCTAACAAACATTTTTTTTAAGCGCAAGAAAGGCCATGGTAGGGTGGGTGCAGAAGCGCGAGCGCGGGTAAAACTTCGCTGCTCCCAGCGTGCAAACATGTTTAGTTTCTGTATTTTTCTTTTCATTTAGTTTCCGTTTTAATCAACCATTCCAGGTACATTTTCTTACAAAATTTTTTTCTTTACCACAACCATGGTTATAATTTTTTTTGTGATTTCTAAAACAAAATAGGGGCTCTGTAATAGCATTGTAATGACATAGATCTTAGGGAAGAGGTCGCGAACTCCCCAACCACTGCTTGTTAGCCGCCAAGACGGGCCCCGATAGACCTCGCTCCCAACGGTCAAAGTGTAAAAGACTCTGAAGCCGTAAATCCGGCGTATTACTTCTCGGTTGCATCCGGTTCCTTTTCTTCTTGCAGTAGTGTAACAACATTATGACATACTCGTAAGATTTGGTGTGTGTGAACACTAATATGGTAGCCTGCGTGCTACACCTAAAACCATTACCCAAAGTGGCGCCTAACGTGTGGCAGCAAAAGCCAACGTGTGGGCGCGCACAAGTTAAGAACGAACATTACAAAAAATGGCGCCCAACGTGGGGCAGCAAAAGGCAATAAAACTTCAATTCTTAACCTTACGGTTACAAACTGACTTCGGTTAATAGGCCAGTATTTGCTGTTCCAATCCGTGGTTAGGTTTTTTTCTTCATAAATTAATTTACAAATTCTAATAGTATAACAGTTTTTATATGATTTTGATACGAGCCTTAGGTTTTAGAATAAATTGCAGATCCATGCTGGACCTTCGACTGCTTGGAGTGTTAAATACCAGACAGATTTCGACCGCTTGGCTCTCTGTAACTCCTTTTTGACATCTTTTGGAATCGCACAAATGAAATGTAAAAACTTGGCAACCACCAGTGAGTTTTCATAGTTTAAAAACAAAAATCTAAATAAAAGACAAAGTATTGGGTTCGGATTTACCAAATTTTAGCTCCAGGTAGCAGTATTTGGTCCAACAGTACCTTAAGTCTAAACGGTTAAATTTACACAAACTATGTTCTCAAAATCCATAGCCAAATCAACTATAATTTTATTACCGTGTTTGCACATTGGTATATATTTCCTTACACTTCACCAATTACACCCTACGGAAAACATTATAACTTTTACTTTATTTACATTTATTTTTTTTTGCATGATATTTTTTTGGATTTTTTTTTGTGAATATTTGCTAAAATGGCAGTTGTCCACAGCAACGAGAACTTGTCAGCTATTCTTGACAAGGACGTTCGTGCATGTACAATATGTCTTCAGGATATACAACCGGCCCAAGATTGTCTTATAACGTTGTGTAATCATGTTTATCACAATAAGTGCATTACTAATTGGCTAAGTGATTCACAGGAATGCCCTTGTTGTAGGAGAACTTGTAGGCAACAGGATCTTAAAAAGATTATTTTGAGGCAAAGTCCGCAAGCGCAACTTCATGTGGCGGATGCCAACAAATCTTCTCGTGGTCGAGGAAGTGCTCAAGGAGCCGTGCCTCGATATAATACAAGGCAAGCCCACCGTAGACTTTATGAGGAAGCGGTAAAGGATGTACCGAATCTATTCGCAGATGACGGAAATCTTTCTCTTCCTGTACTTGACGAACATAATCTTCCATCCATCGGGGATGACAGCAACACGCATCATTCGGCACCTAGTGGTGTTCGTTCTCACCACCACCGTCGAAGTCGGCATAACCAAAATGTTATGCAGGGTCAAAACCCAAATTTAGTTGACTATAGGCAGATTGGCCAAATGGTTGAAACGACAGTTCAACGTTTGTTCGCGAGCTTGAATTTGCAAACCACTCAACCGGAGACCCAAAACGACACTTCTGTAAATGCCAACGTGGCAAATGGTCAATATCCAAACCCAACTACTTTTCATAACAATTTAGATATTTTGCGACCAGATAGGGTAACCACCACTATACAAAACTGGCGCATTACTTTTGATGGTTCATCAACAGGCCTGAGCTGTGAAGAATTTATTTATCGAATTCGTTCACTGACTGCTCAAACTTTAAGTAATGATTTTTCTGCAGTTTGCAAAAATCTGCATATCTTATTATCTGGTAAGGCTAAGTCATGGTACTGGAGATACCACAAACAAGTGCCCAGAGTAGAATGGCAACCGTTTTGTGCGGCACTTAAGTATGAGTTTAAAGATTACCGCTCTAATTACGACATTTGTGAAGAAATTCGAAGTCGGAAGCAACGTCCCGGTGAAACTTACGAGCAATTCCACGACGCCATCGTTACAATGGTTGATCGTTTACCCATTCCTTTAGACGAATCAGAATTAATCGAAATAGTAACAAGAAATTTAAGGTCTGACATACGACACGAACTTTTATACATTCCGATTCAGTCGACAGCGCATCTCCGGAAACTCGTCCAAAGGCGCGAATACCTTTTAAATGAGGAATCATATAGACGATCCCAACCAGCTCGAACAGCTGTTCCCAGACGTAATATAGCAGCATTACGTGAAGAAGATGTTGAGGAAGAAAATTGTAATGTAGATACTGATCCCATATCTAGAGTCGCAACGATAGCGAAAACGCCACGTACACTTGTTTGTTGGAATTGTGACATTGAAGGACATATGTGGGATATGTGTCTGCAAGAACGAAAAATCTTTTGTTACGGGTGTGGGGCCAAAAATGTTTACAAACCTCAGTGCGAAATTTGTCTTGCGAAAGCAAAAAACTCGCACAAGGGGACATTCGGGAAGAAAGGGATGTCACCCAAGTAAAATTACAAAATACCTTTCATAATTCAAGACCGGCTAGCTCAGCGTCATCGCAATCAGTCGACGACACGTTGCCTTATGAAACGTTAAAGAGCGAGGAGAAGCCTAATGGATTGGACAAAATTCTTTATCCAATCAGACCATTCCACGAGCGCATGCGGAATTATATTGAAGCAAAAGCTCGAATTTTCAAAGAATACCCAAAAATTTCAAATCATCACAAAAAGCCACGAAGATCAACTTTACGATTAAGACGCTTTTGGAAAGCGTTGCGTACAACAAAAAAATATCTTGTTTCAGCAGTTTTAAATGAAAAGGATTCACTTTATTACGCTGAAGTCAAAGTTCTTAATAAAACAGTATTCGGTTTGCTGGACACTGGAGCAAACATAAGCTGCGTGGGTTCGACGCTCGCAAAAGGAAATATTACTGAATTGCCTCAATTTAGAAAAATACACTCTAATGTCAAAACAGCTGATGGTAAACCACATCAGGTTTTAGGCAGTCTGACAGTTAATATCGATTACAAAAACCAGACAAGAAAACTTACTCTATTCGTTATTCCGTCGTTAGAACAAAACTTGATTCTAGGCATTGATTTCTGGAAAACTTTCGGCCTAGCACCAAACATTATTTCTAATGTATCTTTAGACAACTCTGCGAAAGATCTTGTCACCAACTCTTCAAACTCGGATTCATGTCTGTTGACGGAGGATCAATGTCGACAGCTTGTAGCAGTTAAAGCCTTATTTCCCGATTTCGAAAAGATAGGTTTAGGCAGAACTAGTTTGCTTACGCATGATATTGACGTTGGCGACGCAAAGCCAGTTAAACAACGCTTTTATCCTGTTTCCCCAGGGGTAGAACAACTAATATACAAAGAAATTGATAGAATGTTGAGTTTAGGTGTCATTGAAAAATCCAATAGTGCCTGGAGCTCACCAATGCGCATGGTCATTAAGCCAAATAAAATCCGCTTATGTCTTGATGCGAGAAAAATTAACGAAGTGACACAAAAGGATGCGTATCCACTTCCAATGATAGAAGGTATATTGTCGCGATTGCCAAAGGCACATATTATAACTAAAATCGATTTAAAAGATGCATACTGGCAGATTGCGCTTACAGAACGGTCAAAAGCACTGACAGCATTTACAGTACCTGGTCGGCCCTTATATCAATTCATGGTAATGCCATTCGGTTTGTGCAACGCAGCGCAAACAATGTGTAGATTAATGGATGAGATCATTCCACCTGACCTTAGGAATTGCGTCTTCGGATACTTGGATGACTTATGCATCGTGTCGGATACATTCGAATCTCACCTTTCAGTTTTAGTACGAATCGCTGAACAATTCCGAAAAGCGAATTTAACGATAAACATTAAGAAAAGTCAATTTTGTGTTACCAAAATTAAATACCTTGGCTATGTTATCGGTCATGGCGGTATAGCAACGGATCCGGAAAAGGTTGAATCCATTTTGAACTGGCCAATTCCAAAAACGTTTAAACAAATACGCGGTTTTCTTGGAATTGCAGGATGGTATAGACGATTCATAGAAAATTTCGCGGAAGTAACTTTCCCTATTACTGAAGTCCTTTCGACCAAAAAAGAATTTTTGTGGACAGATGCTGCGCAAGTTGCATTTGAAAAAGTGAAGCGACTGCTAACCACAGCCCCCGTTTTGCAAAACCCGAATTTTGAAAAAAAATTTTACGTGCACTGCGACGCGAGTGACTATGGCATCGGCGCTGTTCTAGTTCAACTCAACGACGACGGCGATGAATGTCCTGTGGCATTTATGTCAAGAAAATTAAACTCTGCGCAACGCAACTACAGTGTAACCGAGCGCGAATGTCTAGCTGCCATGCAGGCAATAGAACGCTTTCGCTGTTATTTGGGATTGCAAGAATTCGAGGTAATAACTGACCACTCGAGTCTTTTATGGCTCATGCGGCAACCAAAGTTAAATGGTCGTTTAGCCAGGTGGGTTTTAAAGTTGCAAAGTTTCAAATTTACTATCAGTCACAGAAAAGGAAAAGAAAATATTGTACCAGATGCCCTTTCTAGGATGCACGGAGAAGTTAACGCTTTAGAAATAGGGCCACCAATCGATCTAGCCTCTTCATATTTTTATGCAAAAGATTATGAGGATCTGAAAGAGAAAATTTTGAAAAATTCAGAAAAGTATCCGGATATAAAAATTATTGAAAAATATGTTTATATTCGAACACAACACTCCAACGGCACCTCTGAATCGGAGCAAAATGCTTGGAAACTTTGGGTTCCTCTTGAGCTTCGTAATGAAGTACTGTCACACGCACATGATGACTTGATTGCAGCTCATGGTGGAATGTCTAAAACATTAGATTTGCTTCGCAGAAATTTATATTGGCCAGGAATGGTAAGGGATGTCAAAGCGTATGTACGAAAATGCGAAACATGCAAAATGACAAAAGCACCGAACGTGACCTTACGTCCGCCGATGGGTAATCAAGCGATTTCAGACAGACCTTTTCAACGACTATATGTCGATATCTTGGGACCGTACCCAAGGAGTAAGTCTGGTAATATTGGCTTGCTTATTGTAATGGACCATTTATCAAAATTCCATTGGCTTTGTCCATTAAAAAAATTTACCACCAACTTAATAATCCATTTTCTAAAAAATCAGATTTTCCTTGTTTATGGTATACCGGAAATTATTGTCACCGATAATGGCTCTCAGTTTAAAGCTAATGATTTTGAGGCATTTCTAACAAAACATGGCGTAAAGCATGTTTTAACTGCCTTATATTCACCACAATCAAACGCTTCTGAGCGCGTAAATCGCTCATTGATAGCTGCTATCAGGGCATACCTGAAAAGCGATCATCGTGAGTGGGATATAAATATAAATGCTATTAGTTGTGCGCTCAGGAATTCCCTTCATCAAGCATTGAACTGTTCACCATATCACGCTTTGTTCGGTTTCGATATGATAAATCACGGGTCATCATATGAACTTTTGAGAAACCTCCAGCAATTAGATGAACCAGCCATTAGACTGTCACGCGATGACGAACTTATTTTAATGAGAACCAAATTAAAAGACAATTTGACTAAAGCTTACAAGCAAAACAGTAGACAATACAATCTACGATCTAAACCCGTATCGTTTAGAGTAGGGCAAGAAGTTTTCCGTCGAAACTTTGCCCAGAGCAATTTCGAGAAAAACGTCAATGCTAAGCTCAGCCACTCTTTTCTAAAAGCAAGAATTAAGGCGAAAATAGGAAATTCCTATTATGTGTTAGAAGACCTTCAAGGCAGGCAAATAGGAACATTCCATGCTAAAGATATACGAAGCTAACTGCCCTTTTCAGGCTAATGCTCCTCTTTAAAAAATATCGCATTATCCAGTTTGTAATGGGCGTTTCTAAGTTTTTAATTTGTTTACTTATTCCCCAAATATTTCTTTTATCATTAAATTTCAAGTCAATTTTTTTAGGTCAATTCAATAAAATGTACATATCAGTTCAATAAAATCTATTACAGAAATTATTGACTGTTATATACATATATTTACGTCATTGTCATATGGCGGATATAACACTTAAACGACTTGCACAGTGATCTGTCAAATCTTTGTACAGCATCCTCTGTACCATTTTCCTTCTTTTCCGACAGACCAGCGAGCAGAGCAAGTGTTAAATTGAATTGTGCGGTGAAAAATAAAATACAAGTGTCCTTGTCAAAGTTTAGTTATGAACGTTCAAATAAATTTATACATATAAATTAGCGAACTAAAATTAAGGAGTCCTTGGCTACCTTAGCGGATTAACGTGCCGCAGTACAAGTTTACACTTGGTAAGATTACCTTTTTTTAATTTTTCTTTTTTTTGTCGTAAAATGCAAAAGGTTTCAAGGGTTTCTAAAAACTAATTATCATCCACAGACATTCAATTTCTCTGGCATTTCGCAATTTATAGCGATATATACATACCTCGAAAGACACACGTGCCCCCGTATCATTGGGAAAACGCGGGATTTATGGCTTACCTTGATTGTCGGAACAAAGTCTAACCACCACCTGCACATACATATATACATATGTACACCGTTCAGTTACTTTGCGTTAAAATCCCTTCTCAACATGGAAACTAGAGCTCGGATGCTAACACAGTATAAATCATTAAAGAGCCTTAAATTTCCTTACAATTCTTGCAAGATGTTTGAACCCAAAGGATTATTTAAAGAAACGAAATTCTAAGATTGGCGATTCGATAATCACATTCTTACAAGCTTTTCTTCATAACATTTAACCTTTTTTTTATATATAAATACTTACCTCTTAATAGTGTTAATTCATAACCTAAATCACCAAAAAAAAATGATTTTATAAATTACTAAAAATGAGTTAATAATCTAGTTAGTGAACATAAAAAGTTAGTGTAAGAAATTAGTTTTTATACTTAGGCATCACTTTGTATTAGGTGTAAGACATACCTACATTAAACATACATGTATTAAGAAACAAGAAAGAGTTGCATACGTACAGAGATACATACATGCATTACATACGTACATTAGGTACGCATGGCAAAATCAGCTGATCCATGCACATGGTCATGAACTGATCTCCTTAACATTGTTCCTTTGCTGTTTCATTTTCTTTACTCTCTCAAATGCATAAACTCTAAATTGCAGAATTTAAATGTTAAAAACATATTAATTAGGTTTGAGAGAGCGGTATGATCTATTAAAATTGTTTTAGTATATCATTGTTACTTTTGCTTTTCCTAATTTTCTCTGTAAGCACATACCTATGTACATACATATATAAGTTTTCTGGCAGGCGGGATAAAACCGTATACAAACGAAAATTTATGATCACCATGATAGACTAATAATTCTCAGCTTGGTACCAATATTTTTTTATGACTATGTAAGTTTAAGGAGGAAACGTAGAAAATTGGTTTAAGAAATGCAAGGCTCATTAATGTTTATTTCAAAAATTATTGTAAATTAATAACAACAATTTTGCTCATAAATATAGCAACAACGACGAGCATGGAAGGCCTTCTACGCTTCATCGATGTCAAATGTAAGTGATTCATTTTGTTTCTACATACATATTTTATTAAACTTTTATAAAATTTTGCCATTTGTTATGTATACATATGTGAATATATATATATGTTTGTATACTGCATGCGAATATGAGCATATTGAGTTACAGTAATTTGTCGATCTTTTGAGAGATCACGCATACAGACATGTATGTGCATACATACATATGATCTAGTTTTTTCATTTTCTCTCATTATCTTACATACATACATATGTATACATATTTTTGTTTGTACTTATGCATATGTAAAATAATTAAATGCAGGTCAATGACTACATAAAGTAATGTACAATATTGAGGTGAATCATGGCTCAGCTGAGACTACCCCTTAAAATTAATGTTAGTAGCGATTAAAATGAGTTTTTGCAAAACTTAAATAACTCCTAATTCTGGAAATTGTAAAAACGTAATTATGAATTAAATTTGTTTCTTTTTGAGAATTAGAAGAATAATTTCGAAATTAGCTGGGTTGTTCTTATAAAACATTTCCGGGAGGAATACATGCAAATGTTCCGAATATCCTAATTTTTATTGATGGTATGTTGAACAGGAATAAATGATTATGCTTATTGTTAAGGGAAATAGTATATAAGAATACATTATGCGTTATTTCAATAAGTTTTGTGGAAAAAATGAATATTACTTGAGATTAAAAGCAAATTCGAATAGCACTTTGAAATCTTAAAAATGTCTTTATAATCTTGTTCCAATTGTTTTCCGGGTAATGAAGTGAAGTGGTAAGCGTGCTTAAGGGGCCTAACAAACATTTTTTTTAAGCGCAAGAAAGGCCATGGTAGGGTGGGTGCAGAAGCGCGAGCGCGGGTAAAACTTCGCTGCTCCCAGCGTGCAAACATGTTTAGTTTCTGTATTTTTCTTTTCATTTAGTTTCCGTTTTAATCAACCATTCCAGGTACATTTTCTTCTTGCAGTAGTGTAACAACATTATGACATACTCGTAAGATTTGGTGTGTGTGAACACTAATATGGTAGCCTGCGTGCTACACCTAAAACCATTACCCAAAGTGGCGCCTAACGTGTGGCAGCAAAAGCCAACGTGTGGGCGCGCACAAGTTAAGAACGAACATTACAGTGTTGTATTTCCATTCATTTTAGACCCATCAGTAAAAATGAATTCGTAGTTTTTGAATATATTCCGAATAAAATTAAATTTACTGCGGTAGATCTCTGGAGTTGTTGAAGTTTTTCTCATATGGCTTAAGCTTGTGTTAATACAACTATTATTAAAAAACCAAGGTGGGAATTTTTCGGTGGGAATTTTTGTTGAGTTGTATGGTATTTCATTAATTTTGCATAATTCAATACACTTTTCTATTGCCGATTTATATTTATATATTCTTTTTGACGAAGTAACTTTTCTGATGAACATTTGACAATATATTATTGCCTTGTAATAAAAACTTAAAAATTTTTATAACAGAGCTAATACTTCTATTTTCAATTGGCATAATTTTTGATTCAAATAATAAATTATTTATATTTGTGGTGCGATACGCTCCCATCGAAAGTCGAATAGCTGAGTTATATATTGGTTTTAAACTTTTTAAGTGTGAATACGCTTCCTGCCCCTACAGAAATAATCCATAGTCTATTTTTGACATCATTATAGCATTTGTTACCGTAATAACAATTAACGGGCTGCAATTGTAACTATTACTTGAAAGACATTTTATTACATTTAGACTACCGTTGAGTGCTTTTTTCAGTTTTGTAATATGGTTTTTCCAGTTATATTTTTTATTGAAAACTATGCCTAATATTTTTAATTCGTCTACATTTGAAATTGGAGAGTTGTTAATCGTAATTTTTACTTCACAATTTTTTTTCCTGCAAATATGAATTTGCTTACATTTTTTTTCAGATAATTGAGCACCTGAGTACTTACCCCAAGTATTAATGTCATTAAATAGTGTATTAATTTCTATTGATTGATTCTTCGTTTTGCCTGGTTTAATGATGGGATGAAAATCATCGGCATATGCACAAAAACTGATACGTTTATGGATTGAAAGTGTCTCGCAAAGCTTATTGTAAGCTACTAAAAATAGCACAACTGATAATGGTGATCCTTGCGGAACACCATTATCTACGCTGAAAGATTGGGAATATGTATAGTCAATACGGACCCTGATCTTTCTGTTGGTCATAAAATTTTTTACATAATTAATAATTTTCTTCCCTACTTTCCATTTCAATAATTGATCAATAACCGCATGTACACCAATTCTATCAAATGATTTTTTAAAATCTAAGGATAAAATTTAAATATGGCTATGAGTTGAAAGTGATTTGCTTACTAAATAGTCAATGTATAAAAGATTGTGAGTTACTGATTGTCCTTTTTTAAATCCTGTTTGATGAATGTTTAAAAGGTGCTTTGAATTTAAATACGACCAACGCCTATTTGCAATAATTTTATCCATTACTTTAGAAATACAAGGATTTAATGAGATAGGTCTACATATATGAATTTACATCGGTTTTTATAGAATTGGGTTTCAATATGGGAATGACCGTACTGCTTTTAAAGATATGTGGGGAATAATTGTCAAAGATGTTATTAAATAAGTTAATAAGTCTAATTTTAACATTTCTCGAAAGATTTGCTATCATCGGATATGAAATCCGGTCGTGGCCTGGAGTAGTTCCCTTTAGTTTCTTTAAAGCCATTTCAAATTCAACAAATGTAATTCTCTTTTCTATAAAATTTGCTTCTTTGCTAGGAATTCTGCAATTCGGTAAATATGTTGATGTTTTTGATGTACGAAAAGAATCTGAAAATTTTTCATTTGATGCGTCTTCTGACCAAACTCTGGCGAATTCCTGTGCAATGAGAAATTTGTCAGTTATATTTGGCTGTTGCGGGTTAATAGGTTTAATGCAATGAATGCCTCTAAACTTATGTAGACCACAAAATGTTCTAATATTGCTCCATATTTGTGTGGTTGAAGTATTCGGGTTTATTAGACTAGTGAAATCCTTTACTGATTGAGCCTTGGCTAACTTAATTTCTCTTTTATACTGCGAATATGCTTTTTTATAATTCAGTAAGTTGATTTCTGAAATATTGGATTTCAGAAAATTAAATAATTTATTTCTTTCTTTTTTAAGCTTGTTCAAATTTTCGTTCCACCAAGGAACATAACGTTTAGAAAGTGTATTTGTTTGGGGAATTGCTTGATTAGCTTTTGTCAATATAATTCGATTTATATTAGCACATTTTTTATTAATGTTGTTACTTATTATATTTTCTGAGCTAAGATTTTCAGTCAATATACTAAATTTTGGCCATTGAGCTAGTTTTACTTTAAATTTTGGAACCTTTCTGTCTGAATATGTATTTAAAGATATAAATAGATCCATAAATATAGGAAAGTGATCGCTAGAGTACGTTGATTGAGCTACTTTCCATGTTAAGTCAATAGCCAAACTGGGTGAACAAAAGGTTAAGTCAATGTGACTAAAAGTACCATAACTGGAACTAAAATGCGTAGGAGAGTTGTCATTTAATAAAATAAAGTTGTTATCTTCTATAAATTTTGCTACATATTTTCCTCTTTTATTACTTTTATATGATCCCCAATTAAAATGCCAACCATTAAAATCACCTGTCACCAGACATGGAAGTCCCGTCTGGCCTATTGTATTTTGTAAGTCTGTAGTATTAAATGATTTATTTGGTGATATATATATTGAGAAAATTCTAAATTTTGTTTTTGATAAAACTGTTGCTGATATCATGTCAAATGTATTGCTTGCTGTCTCTGGAATGTATTCAATTGATTTGTGTATTAACAATGCAGCCCCACCAAAAGAGTTTGCACTGTTTGATATAAGTAAATCGTAATTTACAGGTGTAGGTACGTTTGCAGTACTATGTAAATGAGTTTCCTGTAAACTTAACATTTTCGGAGATCTTTCCTTAATCAATATTAGCAATTCATTGTAATTGTTCAAATAGCCTATAATATTCCACTGAATCAAATTAAACTTATTCATATTCGATATAAAATCAAGAAATACTATATTAAATGTTAAAGGTTTGATTAAGTTAACTAAAAATCTTAAGTACTTATGAAAAATAAATTTTAATTAGAGCCTGTATTATTTAATTCATGGTCAAATGTTTCCACCAACAAGTTAGATTGTGATTTCATCGTTGATTTCTTTCTAATTCATATAGCTGCTTGCCTTCTCAGGCGCTTTGATGCGTTTTTAGGCAATATATTTACTCTCTTAATTTTGTTTTTAGTACTAATTATATTGTTACTTGTTGTTGGGACGTCTACAGGAGTTGTGTTAAGAGTGCCGTTCTCTGTTGCTGGTATCTCCACTGCAGGTGGGACGTCAGCATATGAGACAGCACTGCGTTGGTTGTTGTTTTCCGCTGCTGCGCTTGCATATGTAGTCGATTGGCTATGACGATTGTTGTAAATTTTCAGAGCAGTTTTTCTTCCCACTTTTTCTATAGTACGTATTGCCTGAATTTCTCTTTCTTGCATAAAGATTGGGCAAGAGTTGCTTAAAACAAAGTGGCTGCATTGTTGGTTTGTTGCCTTGCAATTTATACATATTGTTTCCAATGTACATTTTTCTGATGTCTCTTTATCTATATGAGAAGATTTGCCACAATTTATGCAAATTTGCTCTTTTTGGCAAAATTTGGCAATGTGACCAAATTCGCAGCATTTATTGCATCTCATTGGTCGAGGTATATATTGCAGTATTGTTGCTCTCTCATAACCGATATATATGTGGGAAGGTAGCGAGGTTAGCGAAAATGTTAAAACAAGAAGACCCGTTTCAACGAGTTTCTCGTTCACTTTTTTCTTTATTTTTTGAACATCAACAACAAAACAGGATTCTTGTTCTTCAATAATCTCTTTTTCCTCAATGTCACGTAGGTCATTTGAGTAAATTACTCCTTTGGTATTATTGAGTGTCGGGTGCTCAAAGATTTCAATGGAAATGTTCTGATTGAGAGCAGTTAACGTAACTAGTTTAACAGCTTGTTCTACATTTTTTGTTTTTATTAATCTTGTACCGTTGTTTAATTTTGTGCACTCAAGAACTTCACTTCCACAAGTAGTGCCAATTCATTTTTTTATTAAAAACGGAGAGACTTTGTCTAATGTACAACTGTTTCCATTTGTATCTTTGTTGTTGCTTGAACTGGGCAAAACATTTTCACCGTTTGTATTGACTCTTCTCATTAATAAAAATTTTTGTCCAGGTGTGGAATTTTTTAATTTAATTGTTTTGTCAAACTGCATTTGCAGTTGACAAGTGCCCTTGCCCTTGCGGGCATCAGGGACATCCATATTTCTTTTTTAAACTCCAATCACTTAGTTTATAGTTTAGCACTTTTAAATTAAAATATGTTAAAATCCAATTAAAGTATTTTATAGAAGTTTGAATGTTCTTCTTTTTTTAATAATTTAAAGGCGCGATAACTTGAGCGGATTTCAATAACAAATTGTACTGTTAAACAATTAAGTACAAGAGAAAGTTATTTAATAGGTTTGGCTCTTAGGTAAAAACACAACCGATCACTGACGCTCTCAATTTGAGACTGACTCATGCCACATTGCTTTCGACAATCTTGAAAATTTTAAGAAAAATTTAGTTACTCCAAAATCGACCGGGTTTATACTCAAATGTGTGGAAATACATATATATTCATGTACATATACAAAATAAGAACTCGATTAAAAATGATGAAATTTTTGCAAATAAAATCCAAATGACCCATTGTTATGAGTAGCGTACTCATACCACATCGCTTTCGCCAATCGTGAAAATTATTAGGAAAATTAAGTTGCTCCAAAAGCGGTCGGGGTTAGACTCAAATGTCTGGAAATACATATGTATATATCCACGTGTACAAAATAACAACTCGATTAAAGATGACGGAATTTTGCAAATAAAATCCATATATGTAGGTTTTTATATTACCCGATTGAACTTACGCTTTTTTCCAAAGTGAAATTAATAAGCTCGATTGTTTTTATGTTAATTTTTTTATTTTTATTTTTTATTTTTTAAATATTTGTAGAATAATGAATTATTTAACAAATGGTTTTATTAGCAGCGCTAGCAACGAGGGCCTTCGGCTGACTTTTTTTTTTTTTAAAGATAGGTAAGAAATTAGAACATACATATGTATGAGTATAGAAAAGGGAATTTTTAATGCGTGTTAGTGTTGTTAATTTGCATATATTTTTTTTTCGTCCTTAAAGTTATATTAGTTTTAACAAGTCAGTCTCTTTCAAGAATCCGTTCTTGAGGTCGATAGTGCTGAAAATTTTTGCGTCTTGCAAGCGATCTAGCTGGTAATCTATGAGGGAAAGTGGAAAATGATCCTTAATAATTACCTTATTGATTTGGCGAAAATCAATGCACAGCCTGTGTGATCCGTCTCGTTTTTTGACTAAAACAACTGGACTGGTGAAGTCGGAATTTTACAATTCAACTATTCCGTCCTTCAGCCATTCGTCAATTTGGGCATCAACTATAGCTACTTGTGAGAATGGCAATCGACGTGGTCTGGACAAAATTGGCGATTCATCACCTAATACGATGCGCATCTCTACGTTTGTTGTTGCAGTCTTTACTGGTTTGTAATCAGATATCAGTTCGTGCACTTTTTGTTTTGCCACCGCACTTGCATTAACATCAATATCAGGTTCATCCTTATTAATCACTTCATCTATTTTCATTAAAGCAACTTCTTCGCTAACTTCAGTGTCCGCATGGATCTTTTTAATTTTCAAACCGCGATTTATTGTTATTTCCGCTTTTAAACATATCTCTTCACCAAGAACCACTTCAATGTCCATACACTTTGATGAAATAACGTAAAATGTTAAACAAAATATTTGATCGTCTATTTGTATGTCATGTTAAAAAAACCCATTTGGTTGAATTTTATTTTCGCCTACATTTTCACCAAATCCAACTAAAGTTATATTACACGCATTCAGTTTCGGTTTATTTAAATTTTTATACACGCTTTCTGTTACAATATTAAATTTGCTTCCTGTGTCGAACAATGCGACATAATTTTTGTTACCAATTTTTACATTTTTATTAGTTAGATCACGTTTTATTACAATTTGTCGAGTATTCGCATTCACTTCTTTTTTGTTGTCTTCGCAATTTGCTGAAATATGCCCAAAGCAATTGCACTTAAAACATTTTCTGCCTTTCTCTTTGTTTTTGCAGTTGTTTGACAGATGCCCTTTCTTACCACAGTTGTAACAACTTATTTCTTTTTTGTTATTCTTTTGTGTATTGTTCTTCACTATTGTTTAACATCTTTATTCGTGTTGAGTTTACGCATAATTTCGTAACATTTCAATTTCTCTTTAAAATCTTTCAAATTTTTTGCACTGTACAACATCGCTTTGTTTACATTCAAATCAGCAATTTTATCAATTATATACTGCATTAACACGTCACTTTTGATTTTAGCTTGGGAAGCCATTTCTTTCATGGAATAGAAATATTCTTGTACAATTTCGTTTTCTTTTATTTTGCATTCACACATTTGTTGTAGATTTATATTCATTAATTAATGCGTCTTTTAATACATGCCACGAATTTAGACCTCTTTCACTCAATACAAATGACCTTGCTATTCCGCGTAATTGCATCACTGTTGCTTGCTCTTCGAATTCTTGTGCCCACACTTCTATTGGAATCTTATTAGGACCATCAAAAATTCTAATTGAATCCTCTATGTCGCGTAGTGTCATTGCAAATTTTGGCTTTTGGTATGTAGCGCTGTTGCTCATGCGCACGTCGTTGCTATTTTCGTATGTTTTGTTTACATTCAGAACTTCTTCGTCTCTCTCGTTTGCATCTGTAGGGAAACTGTAGTAATTTGTTACTTCACCACGATTTACACTAAGTTCGCCACTGCTCTCAATATCGTTGTTGCTCTCCTTGTCGTTTTCAGCGCCGTTGTCTACGTCGTTTTCATTCTTCTCTTCAGCTTCGTCGTTGGTACGCTCAGAGATCAATTGGTTGCGTCGAAGGTTTTTGAATAGTGTAGCTTTACGTCAGCTACATTGTAGTCGATTTCCAACATGTTGCAAATGGTTACTAGGTCGCGTTCGCTCAAATTTGTATTCACGTAATCCGCTTTCAGCTTATACTCTTCGCTGCTTTCATTGTAGGCAAAGCCACAGAACTTTCGGAGTCGTTGGCGGTTATTTCTGTCGCCTTCGGTTTCAAAAATGTATTTATGTAGCGTCGTGATTTTAGCCTTACTTCCACTGCGCAGGCAGTATTGAATAAAGTCGTTGAGACATGCCATTTTGTATGTATGTATATGCAAAAACTTTGTTGTTGCTAAGTGGCTTTATTTGAATTTGCAAATGTTCACGCCACTTCAACGGTTTGCCGTTTCGTCTGTATGTATTTTAATTAGACCGCACTTTAATGTTTTTACTCATGGGACGAGCCCCCAATTTATGTAGGTTTTTATATTACCCGATTGAACTTACGCTTTTTTCCAAAGTGAAATTAATAAGCTCGATGGTTTTTATGTTAAGATTAACGTAGTTGTATAAAATAACTTAGTTTTATTTAGTATTTTTAATTGAAAACAAAATCAACGTATTTGTTTGAACGTAAAGTTTACAACATTCAGTTAAATGTTTACTTTGATGCATTTTTTATGAATTGAATTGAACTTCGAATTTCGAGAATATAGCGAATTATAAAATTTAGACAAAAGTTAAAATTAGGGAAAATAGTAACACGTCACCGACTTTATACTGATGCGCTGGCTTGCGTCTGCGGTTATACGTTTTCTTGTTTTCTCGCTGAACTTTGAGGATTTGTAACTTCGCCTGTTTACGTTGTTCGCAGCGTTCGTTGTTAAATAAAGTTGTAATTTCTTGCTGAATGAGGTCGCGTTTTTGTTGATCATCTTTTGTCCGCATCTTTGTACCGATCAATAGTTCAAAAGGTGTAGTGTTTATGCTTCTCGAAAACGTCGAATTAATTGTTTGCTGAACCCTGTCCACATATTTGAACCATTTCGTTGGGTCATCAATACTGAGTTTAGATAAGACTAAAATAATGATTGCGTTCAGCCTCTCGACCTGGCCATTTACGCGCGGCAAGCCCGTTGTTATTTTGAGTAGCTTTATATTTTCGCTATCGCAATATGTTTGAAAGTCGTTTGAGGAAAAAGCAGCACCTCTGTCGGATATAATATTTGCCGGATTTCCAAAAACCATACTCTGACTTCGCAGCTTCGATATCACTTCTGTGGTCGTTGTCGATTGAGTGGGGTACAGCCAGCAAAACTTAGTAAAGGAGTCAACCACTTGTAATGGGCGTTTCTAAATTTTTAATTTGTTTACTTATTCCCAAATATTTCTTTTATCATTAAATTTCAAGTCAATTTTTTTAGGTCAATCCAATAAAATGTACATATCAGTTCAATAAAATCTATTACAGAAATTATTGACTGTTATATACATATATTTCCGTCATTGTCATATGGCGGATATAACACTTAAACGACTTGCACAGTGATCTGTCAAATCTTTGTACAGCATCCTCTGTACCATTTTCCTTCTTTTCCGACAGACCAGCGAGCAGAGCAAGTGTTAAATTAAATTGTGCGGTGAAAAATAAAATACAAGTGTCCTTTTCAAAGTTTAGTTATATACGTTCAAATAAATTTATACCTATAAATTGGCGAACTAAAATTAAGGAGTCCTTGGCTACCTTAGCGGATTAACGTGCCGCAGTACAAGTTTACACTTAGTAAGATTACCTTTTTTTAATTTTTCTTTTTTTGTCGTAAAATGCAAAAGGTTTCAAGGGTTTCTAAGAACCAATTATCATCCACAGACATTCAATTTCTCTGGCATTTCGCAATTTATAGCGATATATACATACCTCGGAAAAGACACACGTGCCCCCGTATCATTGGGAAAACGCGGGATCTATGGCTTACCTTGATTGTCGGAACAAAGTCTAACCACCACCTGCACATACATACATATATACATATGTACACCATTCAATTACTTTGCGTTAAAATCCCTTCTCAACATGGAAACCAGAGCTCGGATGCTAACACAGTATAAATCGTTAAAGAGCCTTAAATTTCCTTACATTTCTTGCAAGATGTTTGAACCCAAATGATTATTTAAAGAAACGAAATTCTAAATTTGGCGATTCGATAATCACATTCTTACAAGCTTTTCTTCATAACATTTAACCTTTTTTTTATATATAAATACTTACCTCTTAATAGTGTTAATTCGTAACCTAAATCATCAAAAAAAAAATGATTTTATAAATTACTAAAATGAGTTAGTAATCTAGTTAGTGAATATAAAAAGTTAGTGTAAGAAATTAGTTTTTATACTTAGGCATCACTTTGTATTAGGTGTAAGACATACCTACATTAAACATACATATATTAAGAAACGAGAAAGAGTTGCATACATACAGAGATACATACATGCATTACATACGTACATTAGGTACACATGGCAAAATCAGCTGATCCATGCACACGGTCATGAACTGATCTCCTTAACATTGTTCCTTTGCAGAATTTAAATGTTAAAAACATATTAATTAGGTTTGAGAGAGCGGTATGATCTATTAAAATTGTTTTAGTATATCATTGTTACTTTTGCTTTTCCTTATTTTCTCTGTAAGCACATACTTACATACATATATAAGTTTTTTGGCATGCGGGATAAAACCGTATACAAACGAAAATTTATGATCACCATGATAGACTGATAATTCCCAGCTTGGTACCAATATTTTTTTTGACTATGTAAGTAAAAAGAGGAAACGTAGAAAATCGGTTTAAGAAATGCAAGGCTCATTAATGCTTATTTCAAAAATTATTGTAAATTAATAACAACAAATTTTGCTCATAAATATAGCAACAACGACGAGCATGGAAGGCCTTCTACGCTTCATCGATGTCAAATGTAAGTGATTCATTTTGTTTCTACATACATATTTTATTTAACTTTTATAAAAGTTTGCCATTTGTTATGTATACATATGTGAAGATATATATATGTTTGTATACTGCATGAGAATATGAGCATATTGAGTTGCAGTAATTTGTCGATCTTTCGAGAGATCACGCATACAGACATGTATGTCCATACATACATATGTATGACCTAGTTTTTTTTCATTTTCTCTCATTATCTTACATACATACATATGTATATATATTTTTGTTTGTACTTATGCATATGTAAAATAATTAAATGCAGGTCAATGACCACATAAAAATAATGTACAATATTGAGGTGGATCATAGCTCAGCTGAGACTACCCCTTAAAATTAATGTTAGTAGTGATAAAAATGAGTTTTTGCAAAACTTAAATAACTCCTAATTCTGGAAATTGCAAAAAAGGAATTATGAACTAAATTTCTTTTCTTTTTGAGAATTAGAAGAATAATTTAAAAAATTAGCCTGGTTGTTCTTATAAAGCATTTCCGGGAGGAATAAATATAAATGTTACGAATATCCTAATTTTTATTAATGGTATGCTGAACAGGACTAAATGATTATGCTTATCGTTAAGGAAAATAGTATATAAGAATACATTATGGGATATTTCGATAAGTTTTGTGGAAAAATATGAATATTACTTGAGATTAAAAGCAAATTCGAATAGTAATTTGAAATCTTAAAAATGTCGTTATAATTTTGTTCCAATTGTTTTCCGGGTAATGAAGTGAAGTGGTAAGCGTGCTTAAGGGGCCTGCAGAAGCGCGAGCGCGGGTAAAACTTCGCTGCTCCCAGCGTGCAAACATGTTTAGTTTCTGTATTTATCTTTTCATTTAGTTTCCGTTTTAATCAGCCATTCCAGGTACATTTTCTTATACATTTTTTTTCTTTACCACAACCACGGTTATAATTTTTTTGTGATTTCTAAAACAAAATAGGGGCTCTGTAATAGCATTGTAATGACATAGATCTTAGGGAAGAGGTCGCGAACTCCCCAACCACTGCTTGTTAGCCGCAAAGACGGGCCCCGATAGACCTCGCTCCCAACGGTCAAAGTGTAAAAGGCTCTGAAGCCGTAAATCCGGCGTATTACTTCTCGTTTGCATCCGGTTCCTTTTCTTCTTGTCCTAGTATAATAACATTATAATATACTCGTAAGATTTGGTGTGTGTGTGTGAACACTAATATGGTAGCCTGCGTGCTACACCTAAAACCATTACCCAAAGTGGCGCCTAACGTGTGGCAGCAAAAGCCAACGTGCGGGCGCGCACAAGTCAAAAACGAACATTACACACTACTAAAATATGCTTGTAATTTTTGTTTGTTGACTCTAACGGACCCAGAAAGTCGATGTGTAATGTATGTAATGGCATCTCTTCTTTCTGCAATGGATGTAGTAAACCTTCTTGTTTACCTAGTTTACGATTGGTCAGTATACACGGTACGCAACAAGTTATGTGTTTTTTAATCTTCTCGTCGATATTTGGTATAAAGTTATTTTGAATGGTAAGCTCTTTTGTCTTTTTGACAGAAAAATGTCCTCTATCGTGAGCACGGCTAATAATTTGATTTTGCATACCTCCTGGAACTACTATTAATTCGGTGTCATTACAGATTTTGTATAAAATATTGGATTTGAGAAAATAATCATCGTAGGAATTTCTATTATTGTTGAGGATTTCTCGCACGGCATTAAATTTTTCATCGAGGAGTTGAGCTTGGCCTATTCTAATAGTAAGGTCTTCCTCGTGTATCATCATAACTGCGTACCGACTGAGGCCGTCGACATGCTTCATACGTACTCCACATCTATGCTCAACAACATAATCAAACTCTTGCAAAAGTAAAATCAATCTCGCTACTCGTGTACACAAATCTTTCTTTTCTAGTGTTTTCGTAAACGCGTTACAGCCCGTAACTAATTTAAATTTGGTTCCCAATAAGTACACTCTGAATTTAGTTAATGCCTCCACCACTGCAAGTATTTCGAGTTCGTAGCTTGTGAATTTTCTTTGCGCGTCTGTCGTCTTTCTACTCATGTAGTATGTATATTGGATGAAGTTGACCGTCGTCGGGAAATTTTTGCAGTAGGACAGCTCCAAATCCATCTATTGAAGCGTCAGTGTGCAGTTCTGTTTCGTAGTTTTGATTACAAATGCCCAGAACAGGATTTTCGATCAGCGCCTTTTTTAGCAAATTAAACGCTTGTTCTTCTTGATACCCAATTTCAAATGAACTAAGTATTTTGTTTTGTCAAATCTGTTAGGGGTTTGCAATAACAGAATAATCTGGTATGAACTTTCTAAAATGACCTGCTAACGCTAAAAAGCTAAGACGTTGTTTCGGTGTCTGCGGTATTTTGTAATTTAGTAACGCTTCTACTTTTTCTGGCGATGCACGGAGCTTTTCAATAATATAACCGAGGAATGTGAATTTTCTTTTCAAAAACTGACATTTCTTAATATTCAGCTGCAACCCGTAGTCTCGGCACGTGTCAATTACTAACTCAAGATTCTCTAACGCTTGCTTTTCGTCTCTGGCCTCTGAAAAATTCCAGGCGAATTCGACAGTCCAAACGGCACTTTACAAAATTAGTACTGACCGCCTTGGATCACGAAGTAAGTATATTTTCGGCTGGATTCTGCCACAGGGACGTGGAAAAATCCGTTCTTGAGGTCGATAGTGCTGAAAATTTTTGCGTCTTGCAAGCGATCTAGCTGGTAATCTATGAGGGAAAGTGGAAAATGATCCTTAATAATTACCTTATTGATTTGGCGAAAATCAATGCACAGCCTGTGTGATCCGTCTCGTTTTTTGACTAAAACAACTGGACTGGTGAAGTCGGAATTTTACAATTCAATTATTCCGTCCTTCAGCCATTCGTCAATTTGGGCATCAACGATAGCTACTTGTGAGAATGGCAATCGGCGTGGTCTGGACAAAATTGGCGATTCATCACTTAATACGATGCGCATCTCTACGTTTGTTGTTGCAGTCTTTACTGGTTTGTAATCAGATATCAGTTTGTGCACTTTTTGTTTTGCCACCGCACTTGCATTAACATCAATATCAGGTTCATCCTTATTAATCACTTCATCTATTTTCATTAAAGCAACTTCTTCGCTAACTTCAGTGTCCGCATGGATCTTTTTAATTTTCAAACCGCGATTTATTGTTATTTCCGCTTTTAAACATATCTCTTCACCAAGAACCACTTCAATGTCCATACACTTTGATGAAACAACGTAAAATGTTAATCAAAATATTTGATCGTCTATTTGTATGTCATGTTAAAAAAACCTATTTGGTTGAATTTTATTTTCGCCTACATTTTCACCAAATCCAACTAAAGTTATATTACACGCATTGAGTTTCGGTTTATTTAAATTTTTATACACGCTTTCTGTTACAATATTAAATTTGCTTCCTGTGTCGAACAATGCGACATAATTTTTGTTACCGATTTTTACATTTTTATTAGTTAGATCACGTTTTATTACAATTTGTCGAGTATTCGCATTCACTTCTTTTTTGTTGTCTTCGCAATTTGCTGAAATGTGCCCAAAGCAATTGCACTTAAAACATTTTCTGCCTTTCTCTTTGTTTTCGCAGTTGTTTGACAGATGCCCTTTCTTACCACAGTTGTAACAACTTATTTCTTTTTTGTTATTCTTTTGTGTATTGTTCTTCACTATTGTTTAACATCTTTATTCGTGTTGAGTTTACGCATAATTTCGTAACATTTCAATTTCTCTTTAAAATCTTTCAAATTTTTTCCACTGTACAACATCGCTTTGTTTACATTCAAATCAGCAATTTTATCAATTATATACTGCATTAACACGTCACTTTTGAGTTTAGCTTGGGAAGCCATTTCTTTCATGGAATAGAAGTATTCTTGTACAATTTCGTTTTCTTTTATTTTGCATTCACACATTTGTTGTAGATTTAAATTCATTAACTAATGCGTCTTTTAATACATGCCACGAATTTAGACCTCTTTCACTCAATATAAATGACCTTGCTATTCCGCGTAATTGCATCACTGTTGCTTGCTCTTCGAATTCTTGTGCCCACACTTCTATTGGAATCTTATTAGGACCATCAAAAATTCTAATTGAATCCTCTATGTCGCGTAGTGTCATTGCAAATTTTGGCTTTTGGTATGTAGCGCTGTTGCTCATGCGCACGTCGTTGCTATTTTCGTATGTTTTGTTTACATTCAGAACTTCTTCGTCTCTCTCGTTTGCATCTGTAGGGAAACTGTAGTAATTTGTAACTTCACCACGATTTACACTAAGTTCGCCACTGCTCTCAACATCGTTGTTGCTCTCCTTGTCGTTTTCAGCGCCGTTGTCTACGTCGTTTTCATTCTTCTCTTCAGCTTCGTCGTTGGTACGCTCAGAGATCAATTGGTTGCGTCGTAGGTTTTTGAATAGTGTAGCTTTACGTCAGCTACATTGTAGTCGATTTCCAACATGTTGCAAATGGTTACTAGGTCGCGTTCGCTCAAATTTGTATTCACGTAATCCGCTTTCAGCTTATACTCTTCGCTGCTTTCATTGTAGGCAAAGCCACAGAACTTTCGGAGTCGTTGGCGGTTATTTCTGTCGCCTTCGGTTTCAAAAATGTATGTATTTATGTAGCGTCATGATTTTAGCCTTACTTCCACTGCGCAGGCAGTATTGAATAAAGTCGTTGAGACATGCCATTTTGTATGTATATGCAAAAACTTTGTTGTTGCTAAGTGGCTTTATTTCAATTTGCAAATGTTCACGCCACTTCAACGGTTTGCCGTTTCGTCTGTATGTATTTTAATTAGACCACACTTTAATGTTTTTACTCATGGGACGAGCCCCCAATTTATGTAGGTTTTTATATTACCCGATTGAACTTACGCTTTTTTCCAAAGTGAAATTAATAAGCTCGATGGGTTTTATGTTAAGATTAACGTAGTTGTATAAAATAACTTAGTTTTATTTAGTATTTTTAATTGAAAACAAAATCAACGTATTTGTTTGAACGTAAAGTTTACAACATTCAGTTAAATGTTTACTTTGATGCATTTTTTATGAATTGAATTGAACTTCGAATTTCGAGAATATAGCGAATTATAAAATTTAGACAAAAGTTAAAATTAGGGAAAATAGTTAAGTATTTAACACGTCGTATCGGCCCGAATATTGCGTCGATCTCTCTAGCCCACGGCTTCATATAATCAGCAGTAGTTGTTGAATTAATTGGACCTTCGGTGTTTGTAAGTTTTGTTACATCATATGAATTATTGCCTTTGATTTTCGTTATTTGGTAAGGACCCAAAAATTTTGATTTCAGCTTAAGGCCACTACCAAATTGTGTGCGTTTGATTGCCACCAAGTCACCGACTTTGTACTGATGCGCTGGCTTGCCTCTGCGGTTATACGTTTTCTTGTTTTCTCGCTGAACTTTGAGGATTTGTAACTTCGCCTGTTTACGTTGTTCGCAGCGTTCGTTGTTAAATAAAGTTGTAATTTCCTGCTGAATGAGGTCGCGTTTTTGTTGATCATCTTTTGTCCGCATCTTTGTACCTATCAATAGTTCAAAAGGAGTAGTGTTTATGCTTCTCGAAAACGTCGAATTAATTGTTTGCTGAACCCTGTCCACATATTTGAACCATTTCGTTGGGTCATCAATACTGAGTTTAGATAAGACTAAAATATTGATTGCGTTCAGCCTCTCGACCTGGCCATTTACGCGTGGCAAGCCCGTTGTTATTTTGAATAGCTTTATATTTTCGCTATCGCAATATGTTTGAAAGTCGTTTGAGGAAAAAGCAGCACCTCTGTCGGATATAATATTTGCCGGATTTCCAAAAACCATACTCTGACTTCGCAGCTTCGATATCACTTCTGTGGTCGTTGTCGATTGAGTGGGGTACAGCCAGCAAAACTTAGTAAAGGAGTCAACCACTTGTAATGGGCGTTTCTAAATTTTTAATTTGTTTACTTATTCCCAAATATTTCTTTTATCATTAAATTTCAAGTCAATTTTTTTAGGTCAATCCAATAAAATGTACATATCAGTTCAATAAAATCTATTACAGAAATTATTGACTGTTATATACATATATTTCCGTCATTGTCATATGGCAGATATAACACTTAAACGACTTGCACAGTGATCTGTCAAATCTTTGTACAGCATCCTCTGTACTATTTTCCTTCTTTTCCGACAGACCAGCGAGCAGAGCAAGTGTTAAATTAAATTGTGCGGTGAAAAATAAAATACAAGTGTCCTTGTCAAAGTTTAGTTATATACGTTCAAATAAATTTATACCTATAAATTGGCGAACTAAAATTAAGGAGTCCTTGGCTACCTTAGCGGATTAACGTGCCGCAGTACAAGTTTACACTTAGTAAGATTACCTTTTTTTAATTTTTCTTTTTTTGTCGTAAAATGCAAAAGGTTTCAAGGGTTTCTAAGAACCAATTATCATCCACAGACATTAAATTTCTCTGGCATTTCGCAATTTATAGCGATATATACATACCTCGGAAAAGACACACGTGCCCCCGTATCATTGGGAAAACGCGGGATCTATGGCTTACCTTGATTGTCGGAACAAAGTCTAACCACCACCTGCACATACATACATATATACATATGTACACCATTCAATTACTTTGCGTTAAAATCCCTTCTCAACATGGAAACCAGAGCTCGGATGCTAACACAGTATAAATCGTTAAAGAGCCTTAAATTTCCTTACATTTCTTGCAAGATGTTTGAACCCAAATGATTATTTAAAGAAACGAAATTCTAAATTTGGCGATTCGATAATCACATTCTTACAAGCTTTTCTTCATAACATTTAACCTTTTTTTTATATATAAATACTAACCTCTTAATAGTGTTAATTCGTAACCTAAATCATCAAAAAAAAATGATTTTATAAATTACTAAAATGAGTTAGTAATCTAGTTAGTGAATATAAAAAGTTAGTGTAAGAAATTAGTTTTTATACTTAGGCATCACTTTGTATTAGGTGTAAGACATACCTACATTAAACATACATATATTAAGAAACAAGAAAGAGTTGCATACATACAGAGATACATACATGCATTACATACGTACATTAGGTACACATGGCAAAATCAGCTGATCCATGCACACGGTCATGAACTGATCTCCTTAACATTGTTCCTTTGCAGAATTTAAATGTTAAAAACATATTAATTAGGTTTGAGAGAGCGGTATGATCTATTAAAATTGTTTTAGTATATCATTGTTACTTTTGCTTTTCCTTATTTTCTCTGTAAGCACATACTTACATACATATATAAGTTTTTTGGCATGCGGGATAAAACCGTATACAAACGAAAATTTATGATCACCATGATAGACTGATAATTCCCAGCTTGGTACCAATATTTTTTTTGACTATGTAAGTAAAAAGAGGAAACGTAGAAAATCGGTTTAAGAAATGCAAGGCTCATTAATGCTTATTTCAAAAATTATTGTAAATTAATAACAACAAATTTTGCTCATAAATATAGCAACAACGACGAGCATGGAAGGCCTTCTACGCTTCATCGATGTCAAATGTAAGTGATTCATTTTGTTTCTACATACATATTTTATTTAACTTTTATAAAAGTTTGCCATTTGTTATGTATACATATGTGAAGATATATATATGTTTGTATACTGCATGTGAATATGAGCATATTGAGTTGCAGTAATTTGTCGATCTTTCGAGAGATCACGCATACAGACATGTATGTGCATACATACATATGTATGACCTAGTTTTTTTTCATTTTCTCTCATTATCTTACATACATACATATGTATATATATTTTTGTTTGTACTTATGCATATGTAAAATAATTAAATGCAGGTCAATGACCACATAAAAATAATGTACAATATTGAGGTGGATCATAGCTCAGCTGAGACTACCCCTTAAAATTAATGTTAGTAGTGATAAAAATGAGTTTTTGCAAAACTTAAATAACTCCTAATTCTGGAAATTGCAAAAAAGGAATTATGAACTAAATTTCTTTTCTTTTTGAGAATTAGAAGAATAATTTAAAAAATTAGCCTGGTTGTTCTTATAAAACATTTCCGGGAGGAATAAATATAAATGTTACGAATATCCTAATTTTTATTAATGGTATGCTGAACAGGACTAAATGATTATGCTTATCGTTAAGGAAAATAGTATATAAGAATACATTATGGGATATTTCGATAAGTTTTGTGGAAAAATATGTTGTCATTCGAGTAGGACGTGTTTTCGTGGTGCTCTTAAGTATTTGTATTTTTCCTCGTAAAAACTTCGAAATTTACCTAAAAAAGCCAAGCTAGCTGTGTTCGCGAGTGCTGTGAACTGTTTGTTGTGCTGTTTCCCGCATACTGTTTCACCTGACCCATTTTAACGCTGCTCCAAGCAAAAGCAACCAAAATGTCATCAACGCGGAAAAATCCAGCGCGAAAACCTGCATCCCCTCCACAGACTCCCCTCACCGCAGCATCAACTGTATTTGAGAGGATGGAGAGGAAACTTGAGCAGCAGAGAGACTCTATAATAGAGCAGTTAACTGCAGTAATGAGAAAATCGGAGGAGAGAGTGATGCAAAAAATTGGTGAGCTGGCTGCTGAAACAGCAAACCTGAAACTCTCCATAGCAGGAATTGAGAAGAGAGTAACTGCGGTGGAGAATGCGTGTGCTGATGTTCTCTCTCTTCGCAGCGAACTGATTACCACCAAAGCTCAGCTTAGTGCTCTTGAAAGCAGCGCAGTCTCCACTGACTTGATTATCAACGGGATACCGCAAGTGACTGGTGAGTGTTTACCCGAAATCTTTGGTAAGGTCTGCAGTGCAGCTGAACACAAACCACCACCTTTGCGTGATGTTTTTCGGCTGCGAAGTGCCAAAGGCAATGGGCAAAAAGATAAGAGTGTTTGTCCAATTGTTGTTAAGCTGTTCTCTGCAAATGATCGTAATCAGCTCTTAAAATCCATCGCTTTATTTTGCAAGGCAAAGAAGAGATCGTTGGTGCTCTCTGATATTGAGTTGCCCGGTTACGGCTCAATTTACTTGCATGAGAGTTTGCCACCAACCCAGCGTGAAGTTATGACGTATGCATCAGAACTCAGACGAAAGAAGATTTTGGTGTCAGCATTTTCCGTCCGTGGGAAAATTTTTGTGCGGCTGAAACCAGGTGAAGAGTCGCAACTCGTTAATTCTAGAGGTGAAATCAATTCTCTTATAAGCACCAAAAAATAAAAAATTACAATTTATCTTGATATGGATATTTTTATACTATGCTGTATGCTAGGTTTAATTTATACAAACTTAGAAACTAAGCTAGTAGTATGTCTTTGCTCTTCTTCTTTTATGTTATTTTTCTCTTTTCATTGTTTTCTAGCTTCTCTGTTTATATGTCTTATGCTATTTGATTCGTGTTTTTTCTATTCACTCTCACTTTATTTAATTTGCAGTCATTTTTGTTTATTTTTTGCCTTACAAATTTTACTTGCCCCTTTATCAGTTTATAGTTTTGGACTTCAATCCCAATAGGACATCTGCGTTCAGCATTGGTGAAAGCCACAAGACCTTGATAAATATTCTATGCCAACAATCCAATGGACTTAATGTTGTTCACTTTAATGCGCGAAGTCTTAATAGTGATAAATTGGACTATGTTAGGGATACTTTTGTAGAAACGGGTATTGATGTCATCTGTGTCTCAGAAACATGGTTTAACCCTAATATTTCTGATTATTATTATGGAATCCCAGGCTTCAATATGATACGTCACGACAGAGTTACCAAAAAAGGGGGAGGTGTTGCAATTTATTGCAGGTCTGCCCTGAAGATTGGACTATTAGCCGTATCTAATAACTCTGAGACAGAATTTATTATTGCGGAAGTTTCAGACAATGTAACTAAAATACTAGTGTCCTGTGTTTACAATCCTCATAGATGTTGCATGCTAGACTCGTTTTTTGTTGAGTTATCTATGTTTTTGATTGATTATGAGTGTTATGTTATATGTGGTGATTTTAATGTTAACCTTTTATTGAATGACTCATATACTAACAAACTACTTGACCATGTGTTTAATGCAGGCCTTACTATAGTTAACAAAATCGTACCTACAAGATATGCGACCAATTCATGCCCTAGTCTCTTAGACCTCGTTATTACATCAAGCCCCGACCATATTCTCAAATTTGACCAACTTTCTTTTATATCAGACCATGACCTAGTGTTTTGTACAGTAGATGTGGCGTTTAATTGTCCAGCTATTAGTGTTACTTTTATGTATCGTGATTTAAAGTCTGTAAACATTGATGATCTGTATGCTTGTCTGTCACATGTTAATTGGGACGACTGCTGGTTTATTGAGACTGTAGATGCGAAAGTTGACTTCCTAAACAAAAATTTGACAAAATTGTTTAATGAACATGTGCCTCTACGTACTTTTCGGGCCATCAAAAGCTCTTGCCCTTGGTATAATAACAAAATCAGATCCGCTATAAAAACTCGCTATAAGCTATATGCAAAATGGAAAAGGACTAGTGCTGACAACGATTGGACACAGTACAAGATTGCCCGAAATAAAGTTACTGCCACTATAAAGCATGCGAAGCGATTGTACTGTAATTCAAAATTAGACCCGTCACTTCCATCAAAAATACTATGGCGCAACTTGAAAAATCTTAATGTACATGGAAAACTAAAGACAGAGTGTAAAATTAACCATAACGACCTTAATGATTATTTTACTAGCGCCAGTAAGAGCACTAGTAGCCCTCTAACTATGAATTTTGTTGACCATTTCCTTTCAAAAGAAAAATTCCAATTTTATGGAGTAACTGAGACTGAAGTTCTAAAGTCTGTTATGACTATTAGGTCCAATGCTATTGGTGAAGATGGAATTTCCTTGAGGTTTGTAAAACTTGTGCTTCCATTTATTTTGAGTACTCTTACACACATCATTAATCACTGTTTCACAACTGCATATTTTCCAACAGAGTGGAAAAAGGCTGTCATTATACCAGTTGCCAAAAATAACATTGCCACCAGTCCCAGTGATTATAGACCGATAAGCATCCTTCCGGCCTTCTCCAAAGTGTGGGAGTCTCTGATGGCAACACAAATTTCATATTTTGTTAAACAAAACAATCTACTATCCCCTTTGCAGTCAGGGTTTAGGCCAAAACACAGCTGCTCTACAGCTATGTTAAAAATAATTGATGACATTAGGATACAGTTTGACAACGACAATCTCACTCTTCTTTGTCTTCTAGATTTTTCAAAGGCATTTGACTTAGTAAATCATGAACTTCTTTGCAAAAAACTAAAATATTTTTTTGGGTTTTCGGATAACTCTGTGAAGCTCATGACCAGCTACCTTGGAGGAAGATCTCAGAAAGTAACATGCCTAAATGGCTCCTCTAAGTCTTGTATTGTTGCCTCGGGGGTGCCACAAGAATCTGTACTTGGTCCCCTTTTGTTTAGTCTATTTGTCAATGATGTGTTTTCTGTGTGTCAGCATGTCAATGTTCATGCCTATGCTGACGACATTCAGTTGTATTTGTCAAGTCGTGTTGGTCTTGTTGAAGATTTATGTTTTAAAATAAATAGTGATCTGTCTGCAGTTTTGTTTTGGGCACGTAATAACTGTCTTTGCCTAAATGTATCCAAGTCATATGTGTTGCCCATAAGTAACGGTGTTGTATATGTGGACGATATTCCAAAACTGTCAATTGGTGATAGTGACTTAAAGTTTACTGACAAGATAAGAAATTTAGGTTTTGTTGTGAACTCTATGTTGAGTTGTTCTGACCACATAAATAAAATTGTTGGCAATGTATATGCTGTTTTGCGTAGATTAAGAATGTCAGCTTCATTTACACCTTTAGAGACAAGGAGGAAGTTAGCTGTTCAACTTATTGTCCCCCACATAACGTACTCCGAGCTTGTATACAGCAAACTTGATTCTGTTTCGTCTCAAAAAATAGATCTACTATTTAACAACGTTACACGTTACGTGTTTGGCCTTAAAAAATATGACCACATTTCTTTGTGGAAAAATAAAATTCTAGGATGCAGCATTTTTGATTATCTTGCGGCAAGAAATTGTATTTTCATATTTAATCTCATTGAATCTAAAACTCCTAAATATCTTTATGAGAAGTTAAAATTTGCAAGATCTAGTAGGCATCAATGTCTAATAATCCCTAGGTATAAATACTTGTCCTCATCAAGGCTGTTTTTCATCAATGCTGTGAGGCTCTGGAATTCCGTTCCAGAATCAGTCAAGGCTGCTTTAAAAAGGGGTAACTATAGAAAGTTGATCCACAGTTATTTTAACTCTCTAAATTAAATATGATTGCGATTTGAATGTTTTTTTTTTACTTGATATCTTTCTTCTTTTACGTTTTCGTGTTCATCTTCACGTTCTTAACTATTCTTCATACTAGTCTTCTTGTCTTAAATTTAATTATAAGTATATATATTAATATTTGCGTCTTAAGTGATTTAACAATTACTTTTAAGCTAATATTGCGCTGTTCTAGAATTAAGTTTTATAATTTTGTTACTGCCATCCTGCAGAGGTATACTAAAAGACCTAGAGTCTTACTTATACATCCGAATATCTAAATAAATAAATAAATAAATAAATAAATTACTTGAGATTAAAAGCAAATTCGAATAGCAATTTGAAATCTTAAAAATGTCGTTATAATTTTGTTCCAATTGTTTTCCGGGTAATGAAGTGAAGTGGTAAGCGTGCTTAAGGGGCCTTACAAACATTTTTTTTAAGCGCAAGAAAGGCCATGGTAGGGTGGGTGCAGAAGCGCGAGCGCAGGTAAAACTTCGCTGCTCCCAGCGTGCAAACATGTTTAGTTTCTGTATTTATCTTTTCATTTAGTTTCCGTTTTAATCAGCCATTCCAGGTACATTTTCTTATACATTTTTTTTCTTTACCACAACCACGGTTATAATTTTTTTGTGATTTCTAAAACAAAATAGGGGCTCTGTAATAGCATTGTAATGACATAGATCTTAGGGAAGAGGTCGCGAACTCCCCAGCCACTGCTTGTTAGCCGCAAAGACGGGCCCCGATAGACCTCGCTCCCAACGGTCAAAGTGTAAAAGGCTCTGAAGCCGTAAATCCGGCGTATTACTTCTCGTTTGCATCCGGTTCCTTTTCTTCTTGTCCTAGTATAATAACATTATAATATACTCGTAAGATTTGGTGTGTGTGTGTGAACACTAATATGGTAGCCTGCGTGCTACACCTAAAACCATTACCCAAAGTGGCGCCTAACGTGTGGCAGCAAAAGCCAACGTGCGGGCGCGCACAAGTCAAAAACGAACATTACACACTACTAAAATATGCTTGTAATTTTTGTTTGTTGACTCTAACGGACCCAGAAAGTCGATGTGTAATGTATGTAATGGCATCTCTTCTTTCTGCAATGGATGTAGTAAACCTTCTTGTTTACCTAGTTTACGATTGGTCAGTATACACGGTACACAACAAGTTATGTGTTTTTTAATCTTCTCGTCGATATTTGGTATAAAGTTATTTTGAATGATAAGCTCTTTTGTCTTTTTGACAGAAAAATGTCCTCTATCGTGAGCACGGCTAATAATTTGATTTTGCATACCTCCTGGAACTACTATTAATTCAGTGTCATTACAGATTTTGTATGAAATATTGGATTTGAGAAAATAATCATCGTAGGAATTTCTATTATTGTTGAGGATTTCTCGCACGGTATTTAATTTTTCATCGAGGAGTTGAGCTTGGCCTATTCTAATAGTAAGGTCTTCCTCGTGTATCATCATAACTGCGTACCGACTGAGGGCGTCGACATGCTTCATACGTACTCCACATCTATGCTCAACAACATAATCAAACTCTTGCAAAAGTAAAATCAATCTCGCTACTCGTGTACACAAATCTTTCTTTTCTAGTGTTTTCGTAAACGCGTTACAGCCCGTAACTAATTTAAATTTGGTTCCCAATAAGTACACTCTGAATTTAGTTAATGCCTCCACCACTGCAAGTATTTCGAGTTCGTAGCTTGTGAATTTTCTTTGCGCGTCTGTCGTCTTTCTACTCATGTAGTATGTATATTGGATGAAGTTGACCGTCGTCGGGAAATTTTTGCAGTAGGACAGCTCCAAATCCGTCTATTGAAGTGTCAGTGTGCAGTTCTGTTTCGTAGTTTTGATTATAAATGCCCAGAACAGGATTTTCGATCAGCGCCTTTTTTAGCAAATTAAACGCTTGTTCTTCTTGATACCCAATTTCAAATGAACTAAGTATTTTGTTTTGTCAAATCTGTTAGGGGTTTGCAATAACAGAATAATCTGGTATGAACTTTCTAAAATGACCTGCTAACGCTAAAAAGCTAAGACGTTGTTTCGGTGTCTGCGGTATTTTGTAATTTAGTAACGCTTCTACTTTTTCTGGCGATGCACGGAGCTTTTCAATAATATAACCGAGGAATGTGAATTTTCTTTTCAAAAACTGACATTTCTTAATATTCAGCTGCAACCCGTAGTCTCGGCACGTGTCAATTACTAACTCAAGATTCTCTAACGCTTGCTTTTCGTCTCTGGCTGGAGTAATTATATCGTCGATATATGGTAATGCAATGCCCTTCCGTGTCAAATTTCTAAAAATTGCGTTTATGTGCCTCTGAAAAATTCCAGGCGAATTCGACAGTCCAAACGGCACTTTACAAAATTAGTACTGACCGCCTTGGATCACGAAGTAAGTATATTTTCGGCTGGATTCTGCCACAGGGACGTGGAAAAATCCGTTCTTGAGGTCGATAGTGCTGAAAATTTTTGCGTCTTGCAAGCGATCTAGCTGGTAATCTATGAGGGAAAGTGGAAAATGATCCTTAATAATTACCTTATTGATTTGGCGAAAATCAATGCACAGCCTGTGTGATCCGTCTCGTTTTTTGACTAAAACAACTGGACTGGTGAAGTCGGAATTTTACAATTCAATTATTCCGTCCTTCAGCCATTCGTCAATTTGGGCATCAACGATAGCTACTTGTGAGAATGGCAATCGACGTGGTCTGGACAAAATTGGCGATTCATCACTTAATACGATGCGCATCTCTACGTTTGTTGTTGCAGTCTTTACTGGTTTGTAATCAGATATCAGTTCGTGCACTTTTTGTTTTGCCACCGCACTTGCATTAACATCAATATCAGGTTCATCCTTATTAATCACTTCATCTATTTTCATTAAAGCAACTTCTTCGCTAACTTCAGTGTCCGCATGGATCTTTTTAATTTTCAAACCGCGATTTATTGTTATTTCCGCTTTTAAACATATCTCTTCACCAAGAACCACTTCAATGTCCATACACTTTGATGAAACAACGTAAAATGTTAAACAAAATATTTGATCGTCTATTTGTATGTCATGTTAAAAAAACCCATTTGGTTTAATTTTATTTTCGCCTACATTTTCACCAAATCCAACTAAAGTTATATTACACGCATTCAGTTTCGGTTTATTTAAATTTTTATACACGCTTTCTGTTACAATATTAAATTTGCTTCCTGTGTCGAACAATGCGACATAATTTTTGTTCCGATTTTTACATTTTTATTAGTTAGATCACGTTTTATTACAATTTGTCGAGTATTCGCATTCAATTCTTTTTTGTTGTCTTCGCAATTTGCTGAAATATGCCCAAAGCAATTGCACTTAAAACATTTTCTGCCTTTCTCTTTGTTTTTGCAGTTGTTTGACAGATGCCCTTTTTCACCACAGTTGTAACAACTTATTTCTTTTTTGTCATTCTTTTGAGTATTGTTCTTCACTTTTGTTTAACATCTTTATTCGTGTTGCGTTTACGCATAATTTCGTAACATTTCAATTTCTCTTTAAAATCTTCCAAATTTTTTGCACTGTACAACATCGCTTTGTTTACATTCAAATCAGCAATTCCATCAATTATATACTGCATTAACGCGTCACTTTCGATTTTAGCTTGGGAAGCCATTTCTTTCATGGAATAGAAATATTCTTGTACACTTTCGTTTTCTTTTATTTTGCGCTCACACAGCCGCTTGTGTATAACTGAACTATTTGTTGTAGATTTAAACTCATTTACTAATGCGTCTTTTAATACATGCCACGAATTTAGACCCCTTTCACTCAATACAAATGACCTTGCTATTCCGCGTAATGATTTCTTTGCAAACACTAATTTTTGTAAATGGTCGAATTGCATCACTGTTGCTTGCTCTTCGAATTCTTGTGCCCACACTTCTATTGGAATCTTATTAGGACCATCAAAAATTCTAATTGAATCCTCTATGTCGCGTAGTGTCATTGCAAATTTTGGCTTTTGGTATGTAGCGCTGTTGCTCATG